>OW026360.1:92568930-93039372 GCA_932273835.1 Sarcophaga variegata | reverse complement strand
AACTTACCTTAGATTTCACAATCTTTCCCTCGTATCAAATGTTTTATTTCCCATCGTTTGAACACAATACAAATTAAATTCCCATAAAAATCATTTGATTACCAATTTAACTCCACTTTGCTCCAGTTAAGTTGTTCATTTAAAAAACCATTGTTATCGGTGTTATCTAAAAGAGTTCCAATATTTAAATACAAAAAAAAAAACGAAAAAAAATACGTCACCAGCAGTTGAATTTGATTTTAAATAAGTTGTTGTCCACGACAACAATACACGCTTGAGAATAAGACATTATGGGCAAACGTTAAAACGCTTAAAAGTAAACAACCCACTTGAGTCTACAAAGAATATACAAAATTTTACAAAAAAAAAAAGATTTTAATGAGATAAACCTCTTTTGCAAGTCAACTTCTTAGAGATTATAACCAGTGAGGTTAGGATCGATACACCCTATGCAGTGTATTGTGTATCATAACATATGAGAGAATCTTATTGATCATCACACAAGGTATGTATTACAGAGAACTAATATTGCAAATGACAGGAAATACTCACACTTAATTTCAAACACACAATGCGCTATATAGGCCACCGAGTGAACTTGCATGTGAATGGCAAGTTACTCGCTAATATAACTTTCTACTATCTCCCTAAGCATCCTACCAAGAAGAGTATTCTCAATACGGGGAATAAATTTCATACCTATGTATGGTTCAGTAAATGATCAACCAACACGTCAATGAAACGCAAGATCTGTGCGAAAAATCACCACTGTTCACGAGAATGTGCAGGAGAATTCAAGGCAAACAATTTCGCGTCACACACAAGTACTCGGCCTTTAGCAGCCCACAATTGGGTGATTTTTACATCATAACCTGGGCCTGCAATCACACAAAATTAACCTACCGCAGGAACTGAAGGCCAACGACCATAGACAATGACGTGTGTTCGCTAGATAGGCTATGGATTTCATTGAAAAATATCTGGACCGAGCACCATCAAAGTCATTCAATTTGGGTCGACACCAGTCCACATAAGTTCCATAGATGTTGAATGCATTCCGAAAAAACCAATGCTTCTTGTGGACTTTTAGCTGGCAGCGTCATCGGCCCAAATTTATTAGAGAACGATGTTGACACAGGCAATCACTGTCAAAGGCGATGATGCATAAATAACTTCTTTTAGCTTGAATTGAATGTGGATTCAATAGGACGGCTCTGCGTATTAGACAACTTCTGCCACGTTGGATATTTTGAACAATCGATTCGAGGGTATGTAGGTGTTGTGAACTCGTTAATGAATTCGTTCAATTTGACCACGTTAGACTTTTTCTTGTTTTAAGTCGTAGGTGTACGCGAATAAGCCATAAATCACAGTGGTTTTCAAACCCAACATAACCTGCCAGATTTATGCGCCAAAGCCATGGAAAATTTGATATTTTGGACACGCTCCAGACATAGAAGCAGAGGCGAACATTTGATTTACTAACTTAATTGGTCATTACAACCCACAGCATTATAGTCTAGCTTCTTACATCACCCATGTACGCACATAATTGGTCATTACAACCCTTCAGTCAGGACTACGACCTAGCTACTCACACCACTTATGTTGTGTGCGTTAATTTTTATGCATGAGTGGCGGGAGTTGACTCCGAACGACAGATTTTTGAGAAAATTTTCATGGCAATTTTATTATCTCTCAGAGTTCTTACCAGAAATCTGCTGAGAGAAAGTCGCCGAAGAAATATTTTTTTCATATTTTCGTTTTGATGTGTGACCTGGAGTTTGAACCGTGGCCTTACGTCTAATAAATGCCGATACACTACTTACTAGACTACGGCGACTGACAACATGTAGTGCATGTTAATTTTATACGCAACTGCGGGCTGATAGTAATATAATTTTGAAATGGCTACATCCATAGGCACCAAATGTCAAAAAATACCTCCGGTCGTTGTAAATATATCCTGATGGCTCCAAAAATATGTTCAGTTAACACGTTCTGTAGTGTACCACTATCAGAAACCGCTAAAAACTGTTCAAATTAATGTTAACAATTGCTTTAAACCATCACTCGTAAATCTTATACACAAAAAAAAAACAAGTCGGAATAGAAAATTTGTGTAGTTGGGTTATAAACAAACTAACGGACAGACTTGAATGTCTGACGTTTTTATGTTTATTTGTTGAGTAGATTTCTTAAAAGCTAAGCTACTGTCAGACAACAGCATTTCCCACATAATGGTTACCTTTCACTCTACACACACGCAGGCACATGTGTATACGCTTCTTCTGGATATTTTAAGACTTTATCTTGTCCAAAAAAAAGAAGAAAAAAAGAGTTGTTTTGTGCTTATTATTATGAATATGATAGCTAAACTATTAGAGAAATGACTACCAAACAAACCATCAAACAACAAAGGAACATAAACAAAACAGTTTGAAATACAAACAGAAAAACATGTGATGTTAAGTTTCTTAGATTTAACAACACACACCGTATGAGTGAGTGAGTTGGTGGTGGTGCTGTTAAGAGCATGGTACTACTGTTTATGTTTGATTTTTATTTTGAGATAACAGCGATAGAGTTGAGGTAGCTGTCGTCTTTTTGGCTAAGTAGAGTTGCACATAATTTGTATGGCAGCATGCAGCTTGGCTATGTAATGTTTACATTTGTTTACATTGTAAACATACATCAACATTGTGTAGGTTGTTGTTATTTTTTATTTAAAATTCTTTCTTCACTTTAGTTTTAAACAACTATTTGTGTGATCATCATGTGATTTTATTTGATTATTTGTACGAGTATTAGTTTCTTTGTGCTCTACTATTCAATGTTGCTATTATGAAATTTTAGTTTTATTTAAACTTTTTTGTAAATCATTTGTGTTGAATACTTGTCTGCTTGTCTCTACATGTCTTTGTTGACTTTTTAGGCTAAACTAGCACAGGAAATCATGCATCAATCACACCATATGACGAGAGCCAGTTCTGCAATATTACTTACCTACCTACAGTTTAAAGTCGACTTCGAACGACACATTTTTTTGAGAAACTTTTCGTGGCAATTTTTATTTACTTTTTATTTTATATTGCCAGAAATCTGCTGTCGTCGACGAAATTTTTTTCATATTTCATTCGAGATGTTTGAGCTGTAGTTTGAACCATGGCCTCACGTCTAATAAGCCCAAACACTACCTGCTACACTACGGCAACTTCAAAAAAGGAAAAGGAACTTGACTTAAACGGCAACTTCAAAACAAAGTGCAACAGCTTTTAAAAAAGATTGTTCTGTTCCAGTAACGTACTACATAGTGCGCCCATTTTCCGATCGTCATAATCGTACTAGCGAGAGGACTATTCCCAATATTCGGGTCCAGTGGTTTTGTATACAATCTACCAACACGTACTTTGACGAAATGCTAGAAAGTGTTTGGAGGAGAATTCGCAACAATTGATTGCGTGTGGCTCATAAGAACTTGACTTTTTTTAGACCAGAAACTGGCGAATTTTGTGTCGTAACTTAGACCAACAGCTGTAAAAAATTCTACTGAAGCTAACTGACTTCGAAAAATAGGTGTGTTCGCCAAAACGGACTTCTAATTTTCCTCGAATAATCATCTTCAGCCTTGAGGCCTATATGAATAGGTACGTGAACAAATTTGGTATGATTCCAATTCACTTTTCATTTTTATTTTTTTGTTATCATTCATTCACGGATTTAGCTTCGTTTATTAAACTTTCAGGTTGGTTTCCAGAATAGGGGAGTCATACTTTAGTGTGCAGCCCCTGCGCTGAACAACTTCTTCTTGAGTTTGGTGGAATTCGGTCAGTAAAGTGACTGCGCTTACCTGTGGCATCACAACGGGCCGCTATGCATGCTTAAGTGAGCTTTGGTATCACAGTTACGACTCCAACCTGTCTACCTACCTACTTTCCAATCCACATGATCACAAGATCATACAATGCATCCTGAAAATGTAAGCTGACGCCATCATCAGTACATATTTCTTTTTAAAGGTTTTTGTCCAGGCTATCATTTTCAACGACGACTGCTGTAGGTCGCTGAATACCATCTTGTTTTGTTTGCCCGAGGTGGATGACATGTGGTTGCAGTAGTACACCCCTGTGTGTTACACAGCGCATGCTACATTAGGTATTCTGCACTTTCTGCACAATTTGAGGTTACGGTGATCTCATGTGGAGACGATGTTAAGTGCTTAAAGAGTTCAAAATATTTGACACCGTTAGACATTTTCTTGTGGGGTTTTCTTCTGCTGCAAGTCTATATGAATAAGTCACAAACTACTGCGGCCCTGCAAGCTAACATATCTCATATCATTGACCACATTTAGACTGATATTTGCGGAAGAATCATGGAAAATTAGCGTATTCTACCCAGAAAAGCCATGGCGGATATTTTAACGATGTTATATTCCTCACATAATGCCATCAATAGGTCTTCCAAAGGAATAAAAAAAATCCATGATAACTCGTACTCACATACATACATTACATAATTGGTCATTACAACCTTTCAGTCAGTATTACGGCCTAGCTTCTCACACCACTCATGTTGTGTGTGTTATTTTCATACATGAGTAGAGGAACCTACTTTTCATGGCAATTTTTATTTACTCTCCCGAGTATTTGATAGGAATCTGCTGAGAGGAAGTCGTCGAAGAAATATTTTTTCATATTTCGTTTTGATGTCTGACCTGGGGCTTGAACCGTGGCCTTACATCTAATAAACCAACACACTACTTACTAGACTACGGCGACTTCTCACACTGACTTTGTTTTATTTAAATTTAAATATTGGACGCGCTAAATTAAAGATCCGTTATGAACAGCATCAACCAGATTAAGGTAGGTTCACTTGAAAATTGGGTCAATACAAGAAACTGCATAAGGTTAGAGGCCAGATGGGCATATTTGCGGTTAAAAGATTTACTTGGCCCAGTGAAAAAATACTGAATGGCCTCCGTATTGCTGGTAAGGCTTTTAATTCTCGTCTATAGACGAGAAGGAAGAACAAGATATTTAGGAACGAGAACCTTAAAGACATAGAAAACTCAAAATATTCTTTCTTTCTTTCCTCCTTTTTTTTACAAATTTTAATTGAATTTATTGTGCTTCAATTGTATGGCTTATTCTAGGATGTTTCCCCCGGTATACAAAGTGTTACAATGTATTCCAGTTCTTTTCTTTGCATAAATATAAGGAATAAAAAATTATTTTGTAACTTATTTACTGATGCTCAAGTCAATTTTCAATCATCATCATCATCTTCGACAATTTTTTTTAAATTCGTTTTCCTTAACGAAAACTAATTTGTTTTAATTTAACCTTTCGTTACGGGTCATAGTGTAGAGTGTTTAAATCAAAAGGCAACACAGCTAAAGGAGTACTCCTACAAACTCCAGGCATTGAAGCATTCAAGCATTTATACAACGACAACAACTGTCTCCATTTCATTGGAAAACTAAATTAGTTTTCTTATGATCACATGAAAATAAAGGAAATAAAAAATAAAAAAGAAACGGCATAGAATACTTCACTACAACAAGAAAAACAATACAAAGGCAGTGCAAAAATTCTGTGTGCAATACATAAACAAATTAAATGCCAGGGATGCCAGATGTTTAATAAAACTGCTGGGCCAAAAATGATTATGAATACGAAATTCTTTTGACCCAAATTAAGTGATCTGGACACCAAGCACATGTAGTTTCAACACGATAGCGTTGTGGTGTAATATCGAATATTCTGTACAAGGGATTGGAGGGCATGATCACCTCTCTCGTGGGGGTGATATAAACTGGTCACCAAGATCGTGCAAACTATAGAGGTCCTCACAGCCAACATCGGTCAGATCCAGCTAGGTTTTACGAAAATCCAACATTGCAGATATGTTATATACAGAGAAGCCGTGGCAGATATTTAAACGATGTTCCAAACATAACGGCATCAGCAGGCCTTTCAAACGAATACAAAAAAAGGAAGCACTTAATGAAAGACCCGATATAAACATCCTTCTCTGTTTCAAGTTTACTTCTCTGAGATGCGTTATGTCTGGTAATTAACATTCCCTAGAAAATTAAAATCTGAAGCTAACAAGGGCTCAAAAATGGAACACGAAACTGCATCTGAGTTCTATTCAGATAAACTGGCACTGAACGGCTGACACAGATTACTTAACCAGGCCAACGTATTTCGGGCGGAGATTTTTGCTATTGAACGGTCTCCACTTGTAGGTGAAACTGGGGACCTACTTCCTACGAACTTTATCATATGTGTGGAAAGTCAAGCAGCAATCAAAGCGATGGGATTCCAACTTGTCAACTTGATGTCAAAGGACATCAGAAGTTGCATGGAAGCTCTACACCGTACGCATATGCGGATGTCGACACAACACCCAAGCGACTGAAGCACAGAGGGAAATGAAAAGTTGCACGAACTGGCATGGAAGGGATCGGTGATGTCTGAGGAGAACGCGGTAGGGGAGATATATGCTCTTCTGCAGGAATACTTTTCAAATTGGAAAAAACAGCATGGAATTCAACAAACCCTTGGTGGTTCGACATACCTGGTTGCTGAATTTCAAAACCGCTATGTCCAGCACTGGACAGTAGAAAAACCAGGGAACTAATTAACTTCGACAAGAGAATGGTTCCCATTCTAACAGGAATTCTAAATGGACACAGCGCTATTGGCAGTTTCGCTGACTAGCTCGGTGTCCACCACCAGGATTCCTTCCATGATGTGGAAGGAATGGATTCGGTGCAACACCTTTTTATGAGTGTGCCCTGCGCTTCAGGACAAACGTAATCTATCTTTGGATGACAGAACGTTTGAAGATCCGGGCATGGTAGCAAACATGCCACTAAGGGAACCGACCGGTTTCAACCGGAGATCGGGATGGTTCAAACCCACCATTAATGGATCATGACAAGAATGCTTACCTTACACTGGGTAACAGAATGGGCCATATGGGCCACCGAGTGAACTTGCTGGTGAATGGCAAGCTACCTGCTAACCTAACCTAACCTAACGAAGGCTGAAGAGTTACGTAAAAAGTTTTTCATCGTTTCAATGGCTTTACTGTAGGGTAGGTGATAGGAATCTGCTGAGAGGAAGTCGCCAAAGAAATATTTTTTCTATTTCGTTTTGATGTCTGACCTGGGGTTTGAACCGTGGCCTTGCGTCTAATAAGCCAACACACTACCTATTAGAGTATGGCGACTCCAAACTAGTTTTTACTTCCGGTATTTTGTCATTTTGTGGTCCAAAGAGCTTTGGCAGTTTTGCCTTGTAAAACCCTTTATTTATTTTTTTTCTTGAAGATTGGCAACCCTAGTGTTGAGAGCCTGCGATATCTTGCAATAACTGCTGCTTCTCTACAAAACATCACAGATTTCTTCCACTCTATACGAGCTACTCCACTAAAGTGGCCATTAATATGCATGGAAATGGGTAGAGTATGAAAAAGGAAAACAAAGAAAGGCGACAAGTATAACACAAGAAAAAAAAACGAGAAGAAAAAAAAACGAGAAGAAGGAACTAAAACAAAAGCAAAATGTATGGAAGAAATAAATAAAGACAATGACTGTTAAGAAACGGTTGAGTAAATAAATTGAAATATTGTTCAATATGCCTTAAGCTTTAAGACAACTACGACAACAACAACTACGATAACAACTGCCATAGATGTTGCAGCACTACACTACAATAATTCTAAGAATTGTTTTCAATATTTTTTTTAATTTTTTTCTTATTTTTTTGAAGTGTGAACGGAAGAAAACGAAAAAAAGGCATTGACTTACAGGCAGCAAGCTATGGAAACAATTGCACCCCCATGTTGCTCAAAATGTGTATGTGAAAATTTATGTGCCACAATACTAGTGCTGTTGCACATTTCGTTTTGCGTCTGTCTGTCTATAATGTATGCTGCATGTATCAATATTGTATGCAGCAAATAATAAACGAGCAAATGTTGAAAATATTGACTGTCTCCAGCATCTTGTTAAAATGATTTCTTATGTTGCACGTATAATTTTGAATTTTTTAATTTAAAATGTAGAAAAAACAATAACTAGTAACGAGGGGTGTCCACTAATCTCTACCCTCTAGTTTTTACTTCACTTAACTAGAAAAATTCATGATCAAATTCACTACCAGAATTTGTTTTGTGCAACATACTCTTGGCGGTGTCATCATTGCAGGGAATTTCATTGACACCTACAGCATGAAATTCATGCGCTTCTGCGAAATAGTTTGTTCTTGACTTCTCATCAAAGCCTATCGAACGCGTTATTGACAACATATTTCTCTTCATAATTCAAAGAATTGTTTCTCCTCTCTGTACAAGATCAATACTGCAACACACCACAACAAAAAAATGTAAAGCAAACCACTGTGTGTCCCTACATACTCAATCATTGCAAGACATGTCAGTTTCTCGATCATAAATAATAATTTTATGAACCACTCGATATGAATATTCGCGCAATATGTTCAAAAGAAACAAAACCGTACCAACGGAAGAAAGCAAAAAAAAAATTCAATTTTAAACGCAGCAAAAAGGTGGCCTTCATATGGTACTTAAAGGAATCTTGTTAAAAACATTATGAAATCGTATGTCAAGAAGAAAACGAGCATGATTCTGTTTAACGCTCACTACGCGTTAAAAGAGAACATTTGGTACGAAGAGAAATACAAAGAAGAAGCGTTTAAATTAGTGTTGCCTCTGGAACAGCAAAAAAACAAGTGTCATCATTTATGTTGTGGCGTTTAGTTCAAATATTAATTCCAGTCCTATACTCCAGAGAGAATACATTATTATTTATCGGCTTGACTTTTCCTGTACTTTTAGGGGATTTCTTGTTTGTATTTTCCATTAAGACGTGTTTACTTGTTTTAATTTAATGATTAACAACAAGTATGTATATTTAGTTGGTGTTGCTAATTAATAATGGAGCTTAGATTTAAAAGAGAAAAATAACGATAAACTATGCTTAGAGTATGTTTTATAGTCGATTTAAGATATACGACATGACATCAGTCAGGATGACGACATAGCTTCTCACACCACATGTGTGTGTTGATATTATTCATAAGCGGCTGCACCTACAGTTTAAAGTCGATTCCGTAGGGCAGATTTTTTTCAGAAACTTTTTATGTCATAGTTTTTGCCAAAAATCTGCTGAGGGGTAGTCTCCGAAGAAATACTATTTTTTTATTTCGTTTTGTTGGAGATGTTTGATCTGGAGTTTAAACACACTACTTTACTAGACTAAGGGCCATTATTGCCTTATTAACTTGCCGTTAACTAAAGGGAGGATTTTAACGGGCAGCTAAATGGTTTTTCATTATTACAAGTGAACAATAAGGTAGAAGTAAGCGTTAAGCTAAACGGTTACCCGTAACTTTTAAAGTTAAGTTTATGTTTGAGCTTGCCATATTACTATATTATTTTCAATATGGCAACTTCAAATATAAACAAAATGAGCATATACAACAAGAAACAGAAGGCCATCGTTTCCACTGCGTTTAAAAAGAACTTATTTAATTGAGTAGTGTTACCGACATTGCTCTGGCGGTGCCATATTTTTAATAAAGTTAACTTTATTTTATCTGTTATCTTTAAAGTTCACTTTAGCTAAAGTTAACTTTAACTAAACCCAATTTTAACGACAAGTTGTAATAATGGCCCTAAGGCGACTTCAAAGTATGCAACACTTTATTAAAAAAAAATCTGTCAGTTTTATTAAGTAGTACTTCTGTAACTAATCTCCTTTTTTAAGAGTAAAACTTCCGCCTGTCTTTATCTTCCCTTTTGTTCAGTATGCCCTTCCAAACATCGCGTTGCTCTCAACAGGAAAGTTCTGGTCTCGTCAGCAGTACATATGCTCCTCTGTCAGCAAGCTCGTGTGCCATGAATTTGCACTTAACCTAAGCAGATATTAACCCTATCTATACTACTTGGTTTAATCTCCAGAAAATCCTTGGTAGGCCCGACGATCAAATAGTACTGCTATGTCTTGTCTTTTGTACACTCTATCTAACTTAAATTGAGTACATCTTTCGACGTCATTGACTTATGCTGGGAATATTCTCCCGAGTTTCCTTACGAACTTTGAATATTTCATATATATACATAATTGGCCATTACACCCTTCACTCAGGATTACGGCCTTGCTTCCCACACCAACATGAGTGGTGTGTTAATTTTATACATGAGTGGTGGGACCTGCAGTTTAAACGTGCAATCCGAATGACAGATTTTTGAGAAACTTTTTATGGCAATTTTTATTTACTCTCAGAGTTTTTACCAGAAATCTGCTGAGAGGAAGTCGCTGAAGAAATATTTTTTCATATTTCGTTTTGATGTCTGACCTGGGATTTGAACCGTAGCCTTACGTCCAATAAGCCAACACACTACCTACTAGCCTACGGCGACTTCAAACAAGATCCGGTATAACAAAAATTTGTCCTTCTTTTGCAAGAGTATATATGTAGCTTCCGTAGCTAATAGGTGTGTAGTGTGTTAGCTTCTTATACGTAAGGCATGTAGTATGTGTATGTGGTTCAAATCCCAGCTCATACATCTCAAAAAAAAATGAAATAAAAAAAATATTTCTTCAGCTACTTCTTTTCAGCAGTTTTCTGACAAAAACTCTTAGAGTAAAAAAAAATTGCCATGAAAAGTTTCTCAAAAGATCTTCCGCTCGGAATCGACTTAAAAACTGTAGGTCATGCCACTCATGCATAAAATTAGCACACACAACATAAGTGTTGCGAGAAACTAGGTTGTAATCCAGACTGAAGGGTTGTAATGACTACTATGTATGAATATAGCTGAGGTTTTTTATCACTTATTCGCTGTGTGAGTTTTCGCAATCCGGATATTCGCAATTCTGGATATCATAGGTTCTATACCCCTTCTATATAACACCCTATTTATGACCACACGAGGCATTCAAACGAGTATTCGAATGAGTTTCTGTAAAGGCAATCTCTTAAGGTTGCATCATTTTGTTGCATGCAAAACGGTTACGGTTCATTAAACCTATATTTTCCGTTCATGTTGATCATAAATTTCCTTCAGTGTAAAATTCAACATTAAATGCCAATCGTAGCAAAGATTTTAAACCATAAAATTTTTTAATTTTGACTGTTGCTGTTGTTGTTGCCGTTGTTGTATTTTCATGTTCAATACATCATTGTTAAGCGTAAATCAAATAATTTTTTTATGTTTGAAGCTCAAGTACTTTACAAAACTCAAAAGTATGTACATGAGTATATTGATTGATGTTGAATTCTTATTTGAAATGCAGAAAAAAAATGTTGTTTAATTAAATGAGACCAAATAAATAACAATCGAGAGAAGGGGGGTAGAGGTTATTAAAATAACATTTATTTTAATTTTATATGTTAGAAAGATTTCCATAGAAAAGAGAAAAAACCGAAATTAATTTTTAATTAAATGAAACCAATTCAGTTGAAAAATTAATTAAAAACGCAGTTTCTCGGAAAAAATGTATCATTTCTAGGAACATACCATATTTTGAACTTTTTTATACAAATTTCTTTGCCAATGTCGAAATTAAATGTCAAAAGAGCAAACGATTTATCATTTAAAAAATTTTTGTTTGTTTTTTTGGTCTTTTTGGAAATTACTTTTTTAATGCCGCCTTTAATTTATGTACAGCACGTGTTGGGGTCAAATTGGATAAACTGACGAATTGTTTGAAAATTGCATTCTGTTAAAGAAGTTAAGCTGCCACACAGCTCTTATAAGGTTAAGTAGAAGAGAGGTAGGACCTTTGCCGGGTCCCAAGTCATGTGGGCATTCTAGTTTTTAAGCTAGCAGACCAGCTTATAAAGAGGCTACCTCCATGAGGTTGATATATTTAAAGGTATGCTCAATGAAAGGGAAAATAAAGAGTGACAAGATTGCTTTTTAGATCAATCAAAACTTTAGTTGGGACATTAAAATAAGAGGAGACTTGAGTCATACTTTAGACATAACATATTTTTTTTAGCTTTTAAAAACGTTTGAAATATGAGCTCGTAGATTGCAATAAAAATAAAAATAAATTCGCGTTCAGTTTTAATTAATTTCTTTATTACTCGCACAATTCTGTGTGCCACTGTTCTCAACTTGATGTAAACAACAACAATTGCTTTGTTTCTTATTCTGCTTTACACCCGTCTGCGTTAACAATAACAATTGTTCGACCGATCTTTATAACGGAGATCTTCAAACCACAATTATTCTCTTCTCACGCAACGCGTCTTCCAACAAGAATGACTGAATTTTTTCTAACTCCGTTACCTGGTTTGCTTTTCTTTTATATGGCGACGGTAACAGTCTGATGCATGATTTTGAGGTCGAATGTTCGTGGATTCGCCTTCTCGAGATTGTTTCATTGTCGTTTGTGTATTTCGTTTACATTTATTCTGGTAATATTTGTTGTTTACTTGTCCATCCCTTTTTTATACTGATGTTGTTGCTATATTTTTGTTTATTTGTCCATTGTTATTGTTTTTGTTGCTTTTGCTTATCATTTTCGTAACAAGATATATATTCATAAGGGTGCCCTGGTAGTATAGTGGGTAGTGCGCTAGACTATTAGCGTGAGGGTCGTGGGTTTGATTCCCACTAGAGACTCTGGTCTGTGACACTACACCGAGCATATGGTCAAAGTTACTTTGCTCATATATAATTCAGTCAGGATAACCACCTATCTTCTCACACTACATGTCGACGCCTCCATTCTATAACGTTCTAAGTGTACTTAGAATGTTTTTAATATTCTTGCATTTTTAAATTCTACGTTCTCTAACTTAAATACTTTCAAAATTTGGTTAAGATGCGACGATCCGTTCCGAAGTTATAGGGAAAAATCTACTTAAAATACACATATAGTCGTATGTCGCGTGAAAACATTGAGAGCTCATAACTCAAAACACACTTTTTCGACTTAGAATGTTATAGAACGGAGGCGTCGATATGTTGTGCGTATTTGGTTAGTTTAGCGGGTACCTTGCCATACACGGACAAGTTCACTCGGTGGCAATATGGCCTGTAGTGTTAACCAGTGTGAGGTATGTCCGTTCGTCAGGATCCGTTAGTGATGGGTTTGAACTTTAGTGGCACGTGCGCTACAATGCCCATGTCTATCAATGTTATGTCATCCAAAAGCCGTTGAGGTCTGTTCTGAAGTGCAGGCACTCGTGTTAAAGGTGTTTTACTGCTTACGTTCCTTATACATCATGACAGCTTCCGCAATAATCCTGGACAGATCGAACCTTTCAGCGTATGTTCCAATTGTGTGTGTAAATTTTATACATGAGTACGACATGAAAACGAAAGAATTTTTTTGAAAAACTTTACAAAAACTATGTTTTCCCTCGGAGTTTTTGCCAGAAATCTACTGAGAGAAAGACGCCAAAGAAATCCTTTTTTTTATATTTCGTTTTGTTGGAAATATCTAACCTGAGCTTTGAACCATGGCCTCACCCTACCTACTAGACTACGACGACTTCCGAGTTTATGAGGACAAATAAATTCCTCACAGTCTTTAAAATACTTCGGTGTAATAGCTCACGATTTCATTGTAGTCTAGAAAGTAGTATATGGTTCAAATCCCAGCTTAGACATCTTAAACAAAACGACTTTTGCTCAGCAGATTTCTGGCAAAAAATTTTAGAGTAGAATAAAAATATTGCCATGAAAAGTTTCTCAAAAAAAAAAATCTATCGTTCGGAGATGACATTAAATTGTAGGTAACGCCACTTATGAATGAAATTAAGTCAACATGGGTGGTGTGAGACGCTGGCTTGTAATCGTGACTAAAGATCTGTAAGTAATACATTGAACAGAACTTAATTTAAGTATGGGAGTGCTTTTAAAATTGCGCTACAAATATAGACAAAGTGTAGGATTTATCCTTAGCTGAGCACCACCTTTATTTAAAGCAAAATGTTCTTCCACCGAATTCCCTCCAAAAACTATAAACCAGTACAGTAAACTATACAAACTTAAATTGATGTTGCCCGTCTGCAGGCAATAATATTTTTTCCAGTCATAAAACAAGCGTTTAACCGTATGTATAGGTACAAATATGTGCTTTCAGATAATACTTGTGCCCTGGTAAATTGTGTCAAATGAACACATCACTCATGACAAAGAAAAAATAAAAACAATTTGAACTGAATTTGCAAATCGAAATAAAAATCAAATGGAGACGTGGTACTTTTTACTGCAGTGGTAGTTTTAAATAATTAAAAGCAATTAGCGAAATAACATTATGAGAATAACTAACTACACAGAGTAAGACGAAATGACAGAAAAACGTTATTTTCTGGGTTTCACATCAAATGGATAGATGTGAACGCTTCTCATATGGAATTGCAGATGGAGGGTATCAGATTTATATGAAAACGTCTCCTATGTGCATATATATATGGCATGTATATATATATATATATATATATATATATATATATATATATATATATATATATATAATCAGTATACATATTATAACGAAAATGGAAAAATCTAGATACTGGGCTTTTACATCGTTTAACATTAAAACAAAACAAACATTATAAACAAAAGCTACATAAACAAAAACAACGAACTTGTTTACAAATTATCACCCCTGCGTAATATAACAACAAGCACCAGCATAAAAAATGATAAACAAGTAAACAAAAAAGGCTGCCCTAGAAGTCTAGCGGCTAGTGTGCTAGACTTTTAGCGTGAGGGTCGTGGGTTCGATTCCCACCAGATTCTCTGGTCTGTGAAACTACACCACATATGGTAAAAGTTACTTAGTTCGTATATAATTAAATATAATTTGTAATTATATTGTAATAAATAAGTAAGTAAACAAAAATACAATAACAAACAATACAAGAATAAATGTAAACAACTTACACAAACAACAATAATGAAACAACGATATTTACATTTATAGAGATCTCGAGAAGGCGAAGCCACTAACATTCGAATTCAAGAACATTCATCAGCCTGTTTACTTTGCAATATAAAAAGCAAGGCAAAGCAGGCAACGGAGTTAGTAAAAGTTCAGTCAGTCTTGTGTGAAGACGCGGTGGGTTTGAAGAGAGTAATCGTGGTTTGAAGATGTCCGTTACAAAGATCTGACGAATAATTGTCTAGTAATTGTTATTGTTTATGCAAAGGGTGTAAACAGAGGAATAACAAAGAAAAGCAATTGTTGTTGTTTACATCAAGTTATGATACCCGTGTGGTAGCGGTAGCGGATTAGAATACTACCATAGTGGTTCCCTGCTTGTCGTAAAAGGCGACTAAATGGGAGGGCAAAGGTAGAGGGTGCGGATGAAAAGTCTGGCATATACCCAATGACACTGATGCTTTAAAGCGAAACAATGCCGCTCAAAGTATTGAACTACCGTGGTATCACGATAGCACCGTGGGAATCACATACCAGCATGCGTGCAAGCACGCACCCAACGGATGTGGACGATCGGAGCCTAGTCGTATAGGCATCAGAATTGATTCCAGTAAGATTCTGATTATGGTATACTGGACTACACTACTATTTGGATTTGATGACATGGGCTGGCGGATGGGGTATTCTGTTACCAATATGTGCTGGAGTGAAATCTGGTACAGACGGCTTTCAGGCTAATACACCATCTGTCTCCGTCCCGTTAAAACCTGGCAAGCCTTGGAGAACGATCTTGGATTCGTCCCGTTGAGTTGGGGTGTAGGGGCAGTTAAGAATTTCTTCTGTTTAGCTCCCGGTCTGGCTCTGAACACAAGCTCTCATGAGGACTTGTGTCAACCCTCGCATGGCCTCCCTGCATTGCAAAGATAACCATGGGACCACAATAAGGGTAACTACACAACGAATCCAAGATAACGGCTACAAGTTGGGACCCAATAAAATGGAATTTAACAACAATCTATACAACTTTACAGGCGCTACTTCTCCAGCCGGCACCGAGGGTGCAAAGGAGACACAGCAGGACAGCCCTTTCCTGAATCCTTTCAGGAGGGCTTCGAGGTTACTCCACTCACCACCGCTGAAGCAGAACGGCGAGAGATCTCGCTCGTCACCACCGGAGTTACAGAGGAGCAAAGCTCCTGAAAAGGAGGTGGATGATTTCACCAAGCTAGGCGACAGAATCTCGGAACTCGTCGAGATGATGGGCGGAGGAAGGAGGTCCATCCACCAAGCGATGCGCGATTTAGTAGCTTCTATATCGTCACTATACCAGCAAGCCGCTAAGGATAAAGTTGCGGAACAGGAGGTAAAGGTCAGAACCAATGACAGAAGCACACAGACGATCATGCAACAAGGGACACCTTGTGCTTCCAAAAGGCAGAGGGATGAATTGGAAAAACCAAGGAGAACACCTCCAAAGAAGACCAGGACAACCCGTCCTCGTGGACTAGTCAAGCCTGCCGCTGAGGTTAGGAATATTGACTCGCCTGGGCGACCAGCAACTGCTACGAACCAGACTGTGGTAGTGCCCGCAGCAACAGAGGAAAACACCCAGGAGCACAATGATTGGATCGTGAAAACTAGGAAGCGCAGAAAGCCTCCAAGACCAGACGCAGTGATAATAAAGCCAACCGAGAAACTATCGTTTGCGGACATTCTAAGGAAGGTAAGGAATGCCCCGGAGCTTAAATCAGTTGGCGAGGATGTCCAGCTTGTGAAGAAGACACAAAGGGGCGAAATCCTTCTGGAGTTTAGATCACAAGACGGATGTACTACTTGTAAGCAGTAGGAAGAAGATGGAATTTATTACACTAACAGTAGGCGACCAGCGCATAACATCAAAGCAGGCGATTAAATATCTGGGAGTAATGATTGATAACAGGCTCACGTTTAGGGAACACCTGATGTACGTCGGTGGAAAGTGTGCGGCGACATCATGTGCACTTGCCCGATTAATGCCTAACCTTGGAGGCCCAAAACAGGAGAGGAGGCGGTTACTGATGAAGGTAGTGACTTCGATCGCTATATATGCGGCCCCTATATGGGCCGGGGCAATGGATAAGAGGTCCTATAGAGCAGGTATAGAAACGGCCTACAGGAGATCAGCTCTCAGGGTGATTTCTGCCTTTCGCACGGTGTCTACTGATGCAGCATTGGTGATTGCGGGGATGATGCCCCTGAGGCTAGTAGTGGATGTAGAGAGGAGGAAACATGACACAAGGAGGGGAATGGATCTCCCCAGTCCTGTTCAGTTAGTGGATGACGCTATGCATAGATGGCAGCATGACTGGGTCAATTCAACCAAAGGAAGGTGGACCCACAGACTCATACCGAGCATAGGCGAATGGACCAAAAGGAGACACGGTCAGGTGAACTTCTACCTGACACAGTTACTAACCGGCCATGGATGTTATAGAGCATATCTCTATAAGTATGGTCATGATGTAGACGAGGCATGCCCAGAATGTCCCAATGAAAGGGAGACGGCGGAGCACGTTTTCTTTACTTGCCCGCGATATGTTGTTCAACGAAATTGCCTGGAGAGGACAGTAGGATTCCAGGTAACGCCCGATAACATAGTTAACCTGATGTTAACCTCATGTGACAATTGGAACGCAGTATGTGTTTTCGCAAGGAAGGTGTTGACGCAGCAAAGATTGGCTGAGAGAGCAAGGTCAGCAGAATTTGAAGGCAGCACTCGCTGAATCTCCACCCCCCCGAAGTAATACTTGATTGTGGTCCCGGGGGGGGGCAAATGGTTGAAAGTGTGACGAACTAGGTTGGGTTTAGTACGTATGCGTTTAGCAAGCCGAGAGTAAGTCTTGCGGCGAATCGTGCACATTGGTAGGCCGGGCTACCAATGTCTTTCGAAGATTCCCAACCTTTAGCTCGTAAAGCTATAAAAAAAAAAAAAAAAACATCAAGTTATGAACAGTGACACACAGAATTGTGCGAATAATAAAGAATTTTAATTAAAACTAAACACAAATTTATTTCTAAATTATTTGCAATCTACGAGCTCATATTTTAAACGTTTTTAAAAGGTAAAAACGTAACAATATAAAAACATACGTCGAAATATTCCAAGGAGAAATAAGGATAAAGCGTCTCCAAAAGACAAATCAAGCTTCCATATTTATTGGGACGTACAAAAAGTCTTTTATAAAATGCTCTTTAAATTTAAATGAAACAATATTGGACACTCACTTATTCACATCCTTTCCAACTGGGATGACTATGCCTTCAGAGCGCTAGGGCACAATATCCAATGTGGTATGCATTGTGTGCCAACTAGCGCTGTTCCGTTGAAATCTTATGCTGTGGGAGTCCAGATCATCCAATTCAGACCCTGTTGACTGTACTTAAACGTATACAAAATCCATACCAAACAGAGAATTTTTCGGGATGCACTGAACGCCTTTGGATCTCAATTTGTTAAATTTTTTTTGTCATTGGAAGCATATGGCTTCCACAAAGCATTTTTGTATTGTTTCCATTTTTTAATCTACTTTTGTTGTTTCAGCTAAGTTGGAGATTGGTCTGTTGTGGCAAAGGCTAGCATAATGGGGCTGCCGTCTATCGTTGCCTAAAAATAACGTCCTCCGAGTATTTGGTGTAGTGGTGGGGAATCTTGCTATGGATTGATATCATGCCTTCAAATCGCCAGCGCACAATATCCAAAGTATGCCAACTAGAGCTGTTCCGTTGATATCTCATGCTGTCTGAGTCCAGATCATCCAATTCAGACCTTTAGTGCTCCCTGTCGACTGTACTTAAACTTAAGAGTTTTCGGCCAATTGCCATCTTGCCGTATTTATCAAAGGTTTTTGAAAAATTAATACATACGCAGATAAGCCGTCACTTACATACTAACTCCTTGCTTAATGAAAAGCAATCTGGTTTTAGACCCAAGCACAGCTGTATTAGTGCTTTAGTTGATGTGACTGAGGAAATCAGATTGCAAGTTGATAAACGTCATACTATGTCATTTCTCATACTGCTTGACCATTCAAAAGCATTTGACACAGTACATCATTCCATTTTACTCCATAAATTGGAACATATGTGCAATTTTTCCCCAACTGCGTTAAAATTATTATCATCTTACTTAAGTAATAGAAGCCAAAGTGTTTATCATGATTCAAACGTATCCAGAAGTTGTTCAATGCCAAGGGGTGTACCACAGGGCTCCATACTTGGTCCCCTTTTATATTCCATATATGCTAATGATCTTCCATTGAATGTAGAACATTGTCAAATACATATGTACGCTGATGATGTGCAGCTATACATTAGTTGTGAAGTGGATGATGCGCCCAATTGTATACGTTTAATAAACCGGGACTTACATAAAATTTACTTATGGGCATCTGCGAATGGACTAAGCCTAAACCCCAAGAAATCAGCTGTTTTACTTATTGGACAACCGAAAACTTTTATGACGTATCTTCCTCCAATACATATTAATAATATAGATATAAACATTGTTGAATCTGTTAAAAATCTAGGAGTAATTCTCAACAAACAACTCAATTGGTCGGATCACATTAAAGCTAACTGCGGAAAAACGTTTGCTATGCTTCGCAATCTTTGGATGACGCAATATTTCACACCAATCGATATCCGAATGCTTTTGGCTAAAACTTACTTGTTGCCAACTCTAATTTATGGTTGCGAGCTGTTTGCTAGCTGTGATGCTGTTAGTAAGCGCAGGCTTAATGTCACTTTTAACAACATTGCACGATATGTATTTGGTATTAAAAGAAATAGTAGCATATCACATTATGCCAAACAAATTTATAATATCACGTTTGATAATTTATTGAAGTGCCGAGTACTACTGCTTTTGCATAGAATTGTCTATAATCAGGAACCCCCCTACTTATATCGGAAAATAAAATTTTCAAGATCTAATAGAGGAAAGAAAATAAATTGTATGAAATATTCTAAAGCTACCTCTGAGCAACACTTTTTCATAAACTCTGTTCGCCTTTGGAGCCAACTACCCCCACAATTACAAATAATATCGAATGCAAGCCATTTTAAAACTGCCATATTTAAGCACTTTTCATAGTTATGTTTTTTCTTTTTTTGTTCTTTTATGTTATATTTGTCTAAATGTTATCTTTTTAAAAAAAACATGTTATATAATATAGTTTAACTTTTATTTTTCTTAAATTTATTATTATACTGTAATTAACTTTAAATTTCCACTTTTATATTATAATTATAATTATTATTTCAAAAAAACCTATATGACATTTACCTAACCAATACTTTAAAATAAGACTTGTTCTTGTTGTATTGAATTTACTATAAATAAATAAATAAATAAATAAATAAATAAACGTTCCCAAAATCCATACCAAACAGAGACTTTTTCCATATACTCTGAACGCCTTTGGGTCTCATGTTAATCGATATTTTTTTGCCATTGAAAGCATATGGCTTCCACGAAGCATTTTTACCTTGTTTCCATTTCTTTAATCTACTTTTGTTGTTTCAGCTAAGTTGGAGATTGGTCTGTTGTGGCAAGTGTTAGGATAATGGAGCTGCCAACGTCACCCGAGTATTTGGTGTAGTGGAGAGGAATCTAGCTATGAATTGATGTCGTCATCAATTCGACAATTTTATTTGTCACGTTCCTACATACATACTTACTTAATTGGCCATTACAATCCTTCACTCAGGATGAAAACCTAGCTTCTCACACTACTTGTGTTGTGTGTGTTAATTTAACACATGAGGGGTGGGATCTACAGTTTAATGTCTACTCTGAACGACAGATTTTTGAGAAACTTTTTATGGTCATTTTATTTACTCGCAGAGTTCTTGCCAGAAATCTGATGAGAGGAAGTCGCCAAAGAAATATATTTTTGTATCATTTTGATGTCTGACCTGGGGCTTGAACCGTGGCCTTACGTCTAATAAGTCAACACACTAACTATCAGACTACGGCGACTTCCTGCCACTACGGCGATCTCATCCCACAATCGATTTATTGCGTCAAACGTTTGGCGGTTGTTTAATTAGCCGAAATGGTGATGCCAATTGGCCGGCAAGAAGCTGCAATTTGACACCGTTGGACTATTTTCTGTGAGGCGCCGTCAAAGAAAAGTGTTATGCCTACAAACCAAAGGCAATTGAGCATTTACAGATATACGACGCTATACACACGTATAGATATAGATATAGAGGCCAGCCGTAGCAGTCATATGAATGAAATAATATTCCTTTTCTAACCAGAACAATTGTACTTCACAACAAAAAAATAAAAATAAATTTGGTAAAATTTCAAACCGTTTTTGTTTCATTATATTTTGAAATTAAAATTTGCTTAAAAACCATACAAATATATTCACATAAAGTCAGCTTTTTAGTTTAGAAGAGGACACATAATTTTCTTCTCTTTTTTTTAAAATTTAAAATGGTTTTTAACCTAAATTTCTTTCAATATATACCAGAATCTAAATTTACTTTTTGGCTACTTATCTCTTACCACACAACTGCAACTACATGAGGCATGTCTTTTTGTTTTTGTTGTTTTTTTTTTCTTAATGACATGAAAGGCAGGAAAAAACAAATTTAAGAGACTTGCAGGTCTCTACGGCAAACAAAATAAACAAACAAACATCTATCCATCCATCCAACCATTCATCTCATTTCATCTCATTTTTCTTACTTCGCTTCAGTCATTCATTATTCTACTTGTGTTACTGTGTACATACAAATATATTTGCTACTGTTACTGTTGCATATGCACCTGAGTGCATTTGTGTTTATTCTTCTTCTTCTTTACGACAAACAACAAAATCTAAAACCTTAAGCTTATTAGAGAGTAAAAATGTAAAAAAACAAACAAAAAAACGAACGAACTGTCAACATGACAGTCAACTAACTATTTATGTATCTACATGCACATGTATGTATGCACAATGCATACATTATTATGAGATTGTTTGGAAAAAGATGTCACTAAGAAAAATGAAAACAGCACCTACGAGTCCATGAAATCACAGGTCTTTCATCAAGCGTTTTCATTCTTTAAATAGCAATAAAAGAAAGCATGTGATATATCTGTTGAAGTCGCCGAAGTCTAGTAGGTAGTGTGTTGGCTTAATAGACATCAGGCCTCGCTTCAAACCTCAGGTCAAACATATTTCTTCGGCAACTGCCGTTCAGCAGATTTATGGGAAAATCTCTGAGAGTAAATAAAAAAATTGCATTGAAAAAGTTTCTCAAAAAATCTGTCGTTCGGAGTCGAATTTAAACTGTGGTTCCCCGGCATTCTTGTATAAAATTAACACTTACAACATAAGTGTCGTAAGACAGGTTGTAATCCTGACTACGGGATTGTAATGAGCAATTATGTGTGTATGTATATATTGTTACGTTTTTACACCTTTTAAAAACGTTTAAAATATGAGCTCGTGGATTGCAAAAAAAAAATAAAAATAAATTTGTGCTTAGTTTTAATTAAAATACTTTATTATTCTCACAATTCACAACTTGATGTAAACAACAACAATTGCTTTTCATTTTATACCTCTGATTATACCCTTTCCATAAACAATAACAGTTACTAGACAATTGTTCGGCAGATCTTTGTAAATGATATCTTGAAACCACGATTATTTTCTTCCAATGCACCAATTCAATCACTCACTTGCCTGCTTTGCTTTGCCTTTTGTATGGCAAAGTACACAGTCTGATGAATGTTCTTGAAGGCGAACCTTCATGACTTCGCCTTCTCGAAATCTTTGTAAATTGAAACATCGTTGTTAACATTTATTATTGTAGTGTTGTTTGTTGTATTTTTGCTTACTTGTTTACCATTTTTTATGCTGGTGTTTGTTGTTATATTAAGCAGTACGATAATTTGTAAACAGGTTTGTTTACTGCATTGTTTTGCTTTTGAGCTTTTGTTTATAATTTTAATGTTAGACGATGTAAAAGCAAAACAACAAAATCTAGACATTTCATTTTCGTAACAATATGTATGTATGCGTGAGATATTCGAAATTTTTCAATCGTTTGAAAAGCGTTTTTATGTCTTATGTCTGGAATATAAGTCCTAAAGAAAAAGTCTAACAGGGTTAAATCGCATGCTTTTGGTGGCCACTTTACATCACTTTCAATCATCAAACTATTCTTGTAGAATATGCAACGTGGCTTGAGCGGAGTTAAATTGCATGAATTCGGTGGATACTTCACATCACCTTCACTCATTAAACAGCTCATGCAGGATGTTCAAGGTCTCATGAGCTGTGTAGCATATAAGACTTACGGAGTCAAATCGCACGATCTGAGTGACCACTTCACATAGCCTTCAATCAGCATACCGCTCATGCAGGACATCCAATGTGGCATCAGCTGTGTTAATACATTGCCGTCCTGTTAAAACCACTTATAGTTGGTATCAGGATCGTATAATTCAGGCCAAACGAAGTTAGAAATCTGCATTTTATAGTGCTCACCGTTGACAGTGATAGTAGCCTGGTTCACGTTGTTTCAAAGAAATATGTACTTATGACGCCGCTTGTAAAAAATCCATACTAAACAATGACTTTTCGATCTCATGTGGCTTGAGATCTACCAAATTTAACAAAAATTACTCAAAAAATATGTCGTCGGGAGTCGACTTCAAAATGCAGGTCCCGCCGCTTGTTGATAAAATTAGCAAACACAACATGGGTGATCTAAGAAGCTAGGTTGTAATCCTAACTGAAGGGTTGTAATGGCCACTCAGGTAAGTAAGTAAGTGGATGACACGTTGTTTTATTTAAAAAAATTATTTTCTTGGGCTATGTATTTGAAATTGAAAGAATTCGAAGGTAAGCAAAGTATATTCATATTCAATCATTACCATAATAATAAAACTATAGTCAGCGTCTAATATGTACGTTACTCACGTAATGATAATTCTCGCATGTATGCAGCCCACCTTGTGTAAAGCCTAACACTCAGCCTCTCTACTAGACAACAGTAGAATTCATTTTTGACTGACAACTGAATGATTTAATGAGTATCGAAATAAACGATCATCATGCGATAACAACTATTCCTTCTTCCTACATTGTTAGAGAATGCAAGTATACATACGTACAGCAAATAGCAATCACATCATGCAGGCATACATACAAGACCGTCAATCATGAATTTTTTATGCAGCATAAGAGTTCAAATTAATAAGTGGAAATACAATAGAAGATGAATATCTCAAAATATAAAGAAACGAAAAAAAGAAGAATAAAAACGCCATAGAAAAGGTTTATTGTCTCAATTCTCGCTCTACAAAATGCTTGCTCGCTGTACAAAGGCATGAATAATGTGACCACGCATTTTATAATTTTATTTGTTTCTTTCAAGGAAATTTATTCTGAATATTGTAACAACAAATACGAAAGTTTTCTGTGATTGTTAACAGAAAATAAAGAATTTAAAAATGACACTGCATGACATGGCTTTCTTTTAATTCAACTGCCTTGAGTTCGTCGGCTTCTTTTGCTGAAAATTTTTTCAATATAAGAAGAAATCCCAGAATATTACACAGACTAAAATAAAAATACCCCTCAGCAGCCGATTGATTTAAGATTGACGGTATGCAGGACAGCTATATGAAATTTATTTGATTCCTGGTCTAAGCTTGATTCCTGGTCTTAGAACTGCAAGCCAAGCTTGAGAGCTTTATTAGGGACTGGATAAAGATTGACGGTATGCATGACCACCATTTGAAATTTACTGGTCTAAGCTTGATAGGAGTTCCTTCAAAATTGCGCATTTGTTGTAAAAATTAATTGTTGCCAACCGGACCAAGAAATCCATTTGTTAAGGTCTTCATTATTGTTTCAAGATCTAACCGTTAGAACTGGAAACTAAGCTTGGGAACTTTATTATGGCAACTTTGTATGGAAGACTTTTCCAAGACTTCTCTTTAACAAGTAAAAACTTTTAAGAAACTATTGGGGAGATAGGTAGGTTGGAGTGGTAGCTTTGATACCAAAGTTTAAATGAGCACGCATAGTAGTCCATTGTGATCCCACAGATAAGTGCAGTTCTTGTTCGAACCGAATTCCACCAAACTTATCGAAAGAGTTCGTCAGCGCAGAGGCCGCATACTAAAGCACGACTCTCCTATGCAGACCAGCCTGAAACTTTTATAAACGAAGCTAATTCCTTGATATGAAGGATAACTCCGTTTAGCTGCTCTTCGCAAGAGATTGGCATTGACAGAGAAAGTGGGCAACGGTTTCCTCCTCTTCAGCAAATCCAAAAGTCAGCAAAAGTCGTTTGATAGGAACTGCATTCTTTCCGAGTGTCAAAAAGTTTGTCTTCGGCGACTTCCTCTCAGCAGATTTCTGGCAAGAACTCTGAGAGTAAATAAAATTGCTATGAAAAGTTTCTCAAAAATCCGAGTTGATTTTAAACTGTAGGTTCCGCCACTCATGTATAAAATTAACACATACAACGTAAGTAGTGTGTGAAACTAGGTCGTAATCCTGACTGAAGGGTTGTAATGACCAATTATGTAGTTGGTTGGTATGCCTCTTGTCCATTATAGGCCAATTGAGTCTGGCAGTGGAGCAAGATTACTCACTGAAGCAGGACAGGTCCCGAAAGAATTGATGCCTAATGTCAAATTTAATTGAGGTACGTAGCATACCCAATTCGTTTGACGACGGCTCCGGAAGAAGTGTACCCACTCTGCCGAGCTTATCGGGCTTACAGTTGCCACGCCAAGTAAAACACTGAAGCGCTCAGAGAGAATGCCGAGACAACAGCGAAACTCCTAATGGAGGAAACCTTAAAGTTAATTTGTAAATTGGTTCTCTGTGGTACTATGGAACGCTGCTGTGCACTTTGTTATGCGGGGCTTGGTAAATCGATTAGACATTCTCTCTGTCCTCTATAATTAAAACCTTTTCTGGGTAGTCATGAGGCATACCCTGTAATTTAGTTAGATGACAAGGTAGAGTGTGACCCTCACATGCTCATGCTTTTCAAGGACTGTTAGAAAAATTTAGAGAAATAGGGGGATTCTTGAAGCCGTCGTATTTTGGTAGGCAGTGTATTGGCTTGAATGAAACAAAATATGAAAAAAAATCTCTTTAGGATACTTCCCCTCAACTTGCAAAAAACTTGAGAGCATAAACTCTGAGAGTAAATAAAATTGCCATAAAAAGTTTCTCGAAAGTCTATCGCTCGTAGTCGATATTATGCCGTAGATGTCGTCACACATAGATAAAATTAACACACACATTAACATTAACGGCGACTTCCCCTCAGCAGATTTCTGAAGGAAAAAGACAACCACTCTGAGAGTAAATGAAATTTTCTTAAACATTTTTCCAAATCTATCGTTCATAGGCGACATTAAACTAGAAGGTCCGGCCATTCATGAACAAAATTAATACACACAACGTGCTTGTAATCCAGACTAAATGGCAGTAGTGACCAATCAAGTAAGTAAGGTTTAGTCTGGATTATGGATTTGAATTATCTTTTCAGTGCTTCCATATCAATTGGCCTGGTCATACTAATTACAAGCAACAGCCTTTCTGGAAAATGCTAGAGCGTTACGGACAAACAGCTAAGTGAGATATCCTGTTTACGGAATACCTAATTAATAATTCCTATGGAAAAGGTTCTTACTGGCGTATTGTGTGAATGACTGAAACTATTCGTCAAAACACTGATTGGCACAGTGTGGCTTCAAACCTGGCAAGTCCACCATCGACCAGATATTCACACTACCCCAAATCCTGGAAAAGACCCCCGAAAAACAAGTCGACAAACACCATATTTTTGTTGACTATAAGCCAGCATAAGGCGTGTTTTTGCCGCAATGTCTGAGCTGCTTATAACTGCGAAGTAGATAAGGCTATGGAGAATGGTGTTAATTAATATTCATAATTAATACCGTACGAGGTTTCAGACAAGGCGATCCCTTATCATGCGACTTCTTCAACTTCGTCATGGAGAGTGTTCTGCGAAAGGCGGGAGTGCATCGCAATGGCACTATTTTTCAAAAAGTGTAAAGTTGCTTGCGTACGCTGACGACATTGATATCGTAGGGCGTACCAAGCGAGAGGTTACTGCTGCCTTTAGTGCTATTGAACGGGAGTCTACTAAGATGGGTCTGGCAGTAAATGAGGGCAAAACGGAGTATATGTTGTCGACAAATAAAGACACGCCGCACGTCTCGGATCTCAGATTATGGCCGATAACTACACTTTCGATATAGTCAAGGCATTTATTTATCTTGGCTCCGCCGTTACCACCAAGAATGATGTCAGTCTGGAGATCAAGCGCAGGATCACTTTTGCGAACAGGTGCTACTACGGTCTCAATAGGCAATTGAGTAGCAGAGACCTCTCTCGTACGACAAAACTAATACTCTACAAGACGCTCATGCTACAGAGGCATGGACTCTATTAAGCACTGATACAGCAGCCTTAAGAGTATTCGAGAGAAACCTCTTACGTAAGATCTTCGGTCCAGTCCGAGTTGGCGATGATGTCCGCATCCGATCCAACAGTGAGCTGAATGAGGTCCTCAACGACATAGACGTTGTGCAGCATATTAACATACAGCGGCTGCGCTGGCTCAGCTATATCGTTCGAATGGAGGAGAATGCTCCGGCGAGATGGGTATTTGATACTGGGATCTGCGGAAGTCGACGAAAAGAACGACCTTGTTTGCGTTGGAAAGACCAAATCGAGGAAGCGCTGTCATCGATTGATGTGACCAACTGGCGTAGGCGCGTAAGAAGCAGAGGCGCTTGGAAGGATGTGTTACGGCAGATCGAAACCGTTAATCGGGTTGTTAATATCTAATTAAGTAAGTAAGTAAGTATGGAAAATGTACTTCTATTTCCCTGACATTATTTTTTTTTTATATAATTTTATTTGCCTATGGAAATGTTCCTTGCAGGCAATTATGTAATATTACAAGATATTAATTCTAAAAAAACTATGACTTTAAATACATAATTACATTATTTTTTATAACATTATTTGATATAGAAATACAATTTATTAAATTCGTTACACATTCTCCTTATTTGATCAGCACCAGCGTAGTTGGATCTAAAAAATTGTGTTGATAATGGGGCAAAATGGCTTGACGGACGTTGAGGAACATTAAACGTGATGCTATGGATTAAAAAACTGGAGCGTATATTACCAGTAATTACTTTGAATATGAACGAGATATTTAACATAGTTCTGCGTCTTTTAAATGTCGGAAGTTTGATTAATGCTAGTCTGGCAGAATGAGAAGGTAAACTTGTGGGATTAAAATTCAGTCCTCGGAGACAAAATATCAGAAATTGCTTTTGTACAGATTCGATGACGTCGGAATATTTTTTATATAGAAGATCCCATATTATGGATCCATACTCGAGTATAGGCCTTACAAGAGATGTGTAGAGCGATTTAATAACATAAGGATCGTTAAATTCTTTTGCCCACTGTTTTATAAAACCAAGTACGCTTCTAGCATTATTTACTGTCATAGTTATGTGCGGAATAAAATTTAGTTTGGGATCAAGTAGAACTCCTAGATCCAGGAGTTTTGAAGTTATTCTTGTATTCCAAATGCACAATTCTGCTGATAATAAAATTTAAAAATAAAAAAGAGACGAGATTTTTATTAAACTTCATTACAGCTGTATGCCTTGCGTGTTTTTCTCTCTTTTTCTGATCAAAACCGTTATGATAAATAAAGTGTTGATGAATTGAGAAAAATAAAATAAAATATCATGCAAACACATTTGAATAGAAATTCATAAAGAAATCAGACACAGTATTTAAATTCGGTTACGGCTCTTTAACAGACCATTTATAATGCAAATGTCACACGGAATTTATCAGAAATGAAAAGATGAAAGAGACTAACGAGACAAGAATTGAAAAGAAAAAAAGAAAAACAGAAAAAAAGATCATGGAAAACTGTTGCGCATGCTTAGAAAGAACAACAACAAAAAAATGAATACAAGTAAATGAATGAACTGACTGATAAAAAAACATGCATGGGTGTAATAAAGCAACAGGCCTACACACATCGCATGATTGAACAGAAATAAATTCAAATTTTTTTTTAATATTTTTAAGCAAGAAATGATGTACTCAAGGGGAATGAAGAAAGAAGAAAAAAATGAAAAGTTGAGAAAAGCATCTCAAATAGACATAGTAAAGTTGATACATTGAATAGACATAGCCTTCAATATAAAGTATCAGGAGAGCCATCTATCAGTTTATATTTGAACCATCAATTATTTCGAATCTGGCAATACTTGTGTCATTCTATTCTGCTACAAAATTCTTTATGTAATCTCCACTGAACAGAATGAATCGATCTGTGATTGAGCAACGTTGGGATTTATTGGAATAGATGGGCGTACGAGAAACTGCACGATGATGTTGATTTTGCCAAAAACAATCTCATTTTTATCGTTAATAAGCAAAATTGCCGTATTTGAGGCTCAGAAAACCCACACGTGGTTTTACAGAAGCCAACGACAAGACATTAAGAGTGACTGTTTGGTGCGACTAGTGGAGGATCATCTTTGGCCCATATTTCTTTGAAAGTGAGGACGGCGAAACCATTGCTGTAACTGGAGACATTTATCGCTCTATGATAAACGATTTTTTTGTGCCCGATCTCATAGTATTAATGTGAACGATGTTTGGTTCAACAGAATGGTGCAACTTGGCACATATCTCATACCACAATCGATTTATTGCGTCAAACGTCTGGTGGCCGTTTAATTAGCCGAAATGGTGATGTCAACTGGCCGACAAGAAGCTGCGATTTGACATCGTTGGACTATTTTCCGTTTTCGTTTTATTGCATTTTGAAATTTAAACTTTTAAATGGCCCACCCTTTACAATGCTGATTCAATTAGACCTTTTAAATCATAAGTTACCTCCAATATTTTTTAATGTTATAGAAAGTAACGCAACATACTTCAAACAAATGTTTGCCATAAAGTCCAAGGTATGAACTAAATCTCGGGTTAGATAATACTTCCATCCAGTGTTTTCTAAATAGTTTTCGACAGATGTTGCTATACGTGGCAGAGCGTAAGTGGTAATTAAAATCTCATGTTTGGTTACATTTTAGTTCGTTTTCCCTGCAAACGGTCGCTTCAAACGAAATAAAACTGTTGTCTGTATACACTTCCCGTGATAGTCTGATCCGGTTTTAGTAACTCATTATGGATCACACGCTTCTAATCCCACATAATTGTTCATTACAACCCTTTAGTGAGGATTACCACCTAGCATCTCACACAACTGATATTGTGCGCGTTAATTTTATCCATGTGCGGCGGGATCTACAGTTTAAAGTTGATTCCGAACGACAGCGTTTTGAGAAACTTTTCATGGCAATTTTATTTACTTTCCGAGTTTTTGCCAGACATCTGCTGAGACGATGGCGCCAAAGAAATATTCTTTCATATTTTCGTTTTGATATCTGACCAGGGGGCTTAACCACGGCCTCATTTCTAATAAGCCAACTTATTGCCTACTAGACTACAGCGATCCCACGAAATACAAAGCATTGCCTTGGCGCAATGAATATGTTATTTGGTCGTAGACGTTGCTCTTTGTGTGCTCTTCTCATATGATTTCTTGCGCTTGCAGTTGTCGTAATGAATCCATGTGTCATCACCGGTGATAATACGAGGCAAACATGATTTTTCTTAAAGCATTCAAACAGCAATTGAGACATGCAAAATCATCTTTCAACATCACCCGGCTTTAGTTCATGTGACATCCAGTTTTCTTGATTTTTAGCAAATACTGCTGCTTTTAAACGCTTTGAAATGGCAGCTTGAGTCACTTCGAATGATTGTGCAAGCTTTTGTTGTGTTTGACACAAAATTTGAGCGAATAATGTTTCTAATTTATTGTGTTCAAACTTCTTCTAGCTATCTTGTACGTTCTTTTATGTTAAGGTCACCAATTTATCAAAAAATTTCCAAACATGGAAAAATATTTCAATAATAATATGGTTATGATAGTGACAATAACCTCACTTTGTTCTTGTGAAAACATTTAATAGTTTCCACACAAAATTCAATTTTAAAACGCTCCATATTATGTGAAATGATTAACACCACCACCATGCGAACAAGTTTGCATAGAATAAAGCCATTAGCAACAAAAAAAATAAAACCAGGGTCCGCCAAAAGCTAATAAACGAAAACAAAGGAAACGTTGCTTTACTATAATGCGATGTGATACGGCGTGTGTGTGGCATCGCTTGGTCTAGTCTTGTCTCTTTGACAAATAATCACCAACTGACTGGTAAAACAAAGAATCGTTGAATATTGCATACGTCTTCACTCCCTCCTAAGTGCAGTCGGAAATGAAATAGCATACGCCGACAAAGAAAAACTATTTTTTTGTTTTCTTTTTTTTTAATTGCATTTACAGCCTTTGTAATCATATGTGACCACAAAGTGTGCAACAAATGAAAGGGAATTTTTTCTTCTTTTTCTTCTTGTTTGCAAATGAAAACAGACGGTCATTAACGACTTAAGGGTGTAGCATTTTTGCATAAATTACTAGAAGTTAAAAGAGCATTTTCTGCGCTTATTTATGTAATATCAGGCCGCATAAAAGTTTTTAGAATTTTTTGAACTGGTTTTCACTTCTGTCTTCCTGATTTCACTTGGAATTCATTAGTTTTAGTTTAAAAAGGCAGAATTCCTTACAACCAGGGGTTCTAAAGACCATTCATTTGAGATTAATTATGACGCCTTCTCTATATAATTACAGGAAAAGTAAATCGATTGAAATAATTTTACTCACATTACTTACACGAGTAAGCTCAGTCCCAGTACTGAAAAAATTTCACCGAACTCATAGAGGAAATTGGTCGGCTCGGGAGCTGCTGTGTGAGATATCAGTGGAATTTTTTATGTCATTTTATGGAATATAAACCACGTAAGAAAAAATTTTAAGGAGTTAAATCGAAAGAAAGCGGGTTATATAACTGTTGAAGTCGCCGTGGTCTAGTAGTTAGTGTGTTGGCTTATTAGACGAAAACCCGGGTTCGTATCCCAGATCAGGCATCAAAAGGAAATATGAAAAAAACCTTTCTTAGGCGATTTCCTCTCAGCAGATTTCTGGTAAAACTCTGAGTGCAAATAAATCTGTCGTTCGGAGTCGTCTTTAAACTGTAGGTTCCACCTCTCATGTATAAAAAATCAGCGCACACAACATAAGTGATGTGTGAAACTAGGTCCATAATCCTGATTGAAGGGTTGTAAGGGCCAATTATGTATGACACCTTCTAAACATAATTAAAGGAATAGTAATTGAGATAGCTTTGCACATACAACTTGGAAGCATTGGGTATTTCATAAATTGCTTCGCTATCTTAAAACTTAAATAAAAAGAAGTGTGTGTAATATATCAGTGAAATTTTTTATACCTTATGGGTGGAATATAAACCCCTCAAGAAAACGTAAAACAGAGTTAAGTCGCACGATCTCGGTGGTCAGTTCATATCACCTTCAAGTGAGATGTGTATGCCATCTAATTGCTTGGGCAGGGTATCCAATGTGCGGTCAGTTGATTTCCAAATAGTGCTATAGTATTGAAATCACATATTGTTGGTATCAAAATCATTAAATTCAGGCCAAAAGAACTTGATAGTGCTCGCCATTGGCACTTATGGCCTGATCAACGTCGTCCTCAAAGTAATGTATCAAACAGTAACTTTTTTAAGACGCGCTGGATTTCATCTTATATCGTTTCAAGTTCGATAATTTTGTTTGTTCACGTACCCATACATCCAGAAAGGGACCTCATCGCTGAAGATGAAGTTTCGAAGAAATCTGTCTTTCGGAGTCGAAAGTGGGTACCGCCACTCATGTATAAAAGTATAAAGTATAAAAGTGCTGTGAGAAATTAGTTCGTAATCCTCACTGAAAGGTTATGATGATCAATTATGTATGTACAGGCAGTTGCACATGTTTTCTTTTTTGTGAAAAGCATGCTGTCAGCGGCTATTTTCAATATCACAATGAGAGTGGCAATCTGTAATGGTTTGAAGCAGTATTTGTGCATTGCACGATATGTTAGGTTAGGTCGAAGTGGTAGCTTTGTTTACCAAAGTTCACTTGAGCACGCATAGTGACCCGTTGTGACGCCACAGGAAAGCGCAGTCCCTGTACCACCAAACAAGGCAAGAAATTGGTCAGCTTAAGGGCTGCATATTAAAAGCACTACTACACTACGCTGGAAACCAGCCTGAAGGTTTAATAAACGAAGCTGTATTCTTGGCATCAATTGAGGTAAGTGGCATGCCCAAAGCGATAGACGTAACGAAAGTTGCGTTACGAAAGGAGTGCCTCAACTGTTGCAAGCTCGTCGAGCTTGGGTTGCCTGGAATCTGACTGTGCCCAGGGACCCAGACAAGTAAGACATGAAAGCGCCCAGAGAGAACGTCGATATAGCGGCGAAACTTTACGATAAGAGTTCCAAAAAAAAAAAGATTGTTGTTTTAGTCTACCGATCTTAAGAACAACAACTTTATTTGCCGCCTGAAAAAAATAAATGCCAAGCCGTGTGCTACAGGATTTTCTTACAGGTTCGATTATAGAATTTCTGACCTGTACTTTTATCAGAATTTGTATAAGAAGCTCTGGAATACATAAATACATAGTTGCCTGACTACACATTTATTCTAAGAAGATAGTCTGAGCCGATTAGTATGGCCGAAAGCCACACAAACATTTTCATGGTGGGCATAGTGTTGTTAATTCCGTAAAACGTAGCATTATTATTGCATTTTATAGATTTCTCCCACAGTAATCTGTTGACATAATGAAACTTATTTGAATTAATTAAGGAGCTTAACTTTAACTCCTATTTCCACTTCTAATAAAATTTATGTTGCTTATCACTGACACATTAACAGCCAAATTGTTTTTTAAATCTTAATGAAGTTCGGTTTTGATCTTGCACAGAAGATTATCGGCATTTAAAGGTTTTAAAATAAACAGGTTGTAGGGTGTTGTTTTCTGCTTCTATTCATACAGTGAGCGTTAAAAGAAACTGTACACTGTGGATAAAAATCTCTAGTTTTATCACTTAAGGAGAGTGCCCAAAAATATTTGACAATATTTAAAAACGCCGGAACTGGTCCACTCCTTTCCTAACCCAACTTTCGTTACGTCTATCCATTTGGGTATGCCACTTACCTCGGTTAAATTAGCAATTGGCCGAAAATTCTTTCGGGACGCCAACATATGCTGGGTCAATGAGGAATCTTGCTCCACTGCCAGACTTACTTGGCCCTCCAACCAACTACTCGGACAATGATCACAGTGGCCATGGCAATTGCGTTATGCGAAGACCAACAGAAAGACTACAGCTCCCATCTAACGACTTCCGCCGTGGGTTCAAACGCGCTGTGGAAGAGGAGACTGTTATCCACTTTCTTTGTCAATGCCCATCTCTTGCGAGGTGCAGATACAGGTTATTTGGCACTCCATTTCTTGCCAGCTTGACGGAGCTATCATCCATTGATGTCAAGGATATAGCTTCGTTTCTTAAACTTTTTTTGTAGTTTTCCAGAGTAGAGTAGTCGTGCATTTAATGTGCAGCCCTTGCGCTGACAAACTTCTTTCCTAGTTTATTGGAATTCATTCAGAAAAGGGACTATGCTTTCCTGTGGCGTCATACTGGGCCACTATGCGTGCTCAAGTGAGCTTTGGTATACAAAGCTACCACTTCGACCTAACCTAACCTTTCTGGCAATGAACATATACTACTTTAACCCATTACAGATTGCCATTATCACATTGTTGTGATATTGAAAATAACTGCTGACTGCATGCTTTTTACTAACAAAAAAAATGAGCAACTGCCTCTACATCCTTCATTGAGGATTACGACCTTGTTCCTCACACCACCTTATGTTGCGTGTGTTAGTTTTATACGTGAGTGGCGGTACACACCAGTGTTGAAAAATTCAGTACTTTAGTACTTTTTTCAGTACTTTTCCATTTCAAAAATACCGCATTACCCCGCGACGCTTTCAGTACTTTTTATTATTGCATATTTTATGTCTTGTGCTTTTCAACTATTAATGCAACATATTCAACGTAATGCTAAAGGCAGAATTAGGCTTCAGCCCCAGATAGGCAAACGTCCACGGAACGTACATCCATTCGTTTTTAGAATACGAAACGCAATGACAACGCTTGCAGAACCGTAATGTAATTTCGGTAAGCATTTGCATTGCTCTTCCTATGCTAAAAACGAACGTATGTTACACTACGTTCCATCAACATTTGACTAAAAGGGGCTTTTACGTTTTGTTACGTTCCGAATCAACTGTTTTTGTCTTGTATGTGAGGAACACGAATAAGTCGTTAGTTTTTCTGCATAGTGCCGTATGTGTATTAAATACAAATAAATAAATAGTCTAGTAGGTAGTGTGCGGGCTTACTAAACGTGAGCCTACGATTCAAACCCTATGTCAGGCATCTCAATCAAAACGAAGTATGAAAAATTAAATCTCCGGCAACTTCCTTCTGTGAAAAACTCTGAGAGTAAATAAAATTGCCATGATAAAGTTTTTCAAAAATCTGTGGTTCTGAGTTGACTGTAAAGAGTAAGTCCCGCACTCATGTATGAAATTAACGCGCACCAAACCAGTGGTGTGAGAAGTTAGGACATAATCCTGATTGAAGGGTTATATTGACCAATATATATGCATGTACATATGTATTTTTTTTACAAAAGTAACATTTGATGCAAAAAAGTACTCTTTCAGTTATAGTTCAGTACCATTTCAAAATTTCAGTTTTGCAACCCTGGCACACAAAGTTTCTTCTGCGAAACTTTTCATGGCAATTTTATTTGACTCTCAGACTTTTCACCAAAAATGTGCTGAGAGCAAATCGCCGAAGAAATATTTTTTTTAAATTTCGTTTTTTGTTTCAATTTTAAAAGCTGGCAATGAAACAATTTTAAAATAAAAATAACGGTAGTTTATTAATGTATATATTTTTTTATTGTACAGTTTCTTTTGACGCCTACTGTATAACAGATCTACAACAAAGTTGAACACATCTTTAACAGAGACTATCAATTGATATTGACACATGAGCATGTGTCTTATTGTGTTATTTTGTAACTATTGTTGGCTGTCAGCGGTTGAATTTGTTTAATGTAGTCAGTTGGAACGCACACACACTGGAGTTTGAATGCTATTCAAGACCCTCAATTCATTCAAGAGTTTGAATACAAGTTGTTGTAGTAACAAACAATATTGTTGTTGTTGTTGTTGTTATTCAAATAAAAATGAGAATTATGGTTCCTATTGAGAAAGCCATTCATTAACTTCCTTTTATTTATTTTATTTTTTTATATCATGCAAGTATTATAACGACCACCCATATTTTTTTGTAAGTGTCTATTTGTATTTGAACGAGTGTTTATTATTAATAAATGGTATTAGAAGAAGGAGGGGGAGAATAATAAATAAAAGGAGATAGCAATAGGCCTTCTTGATCATTTTGAATTAAAAAGTTACATATGCAAGTGCTGCCTAGAATACATAGGTATTTCGTGTTAAGAATTCTTTTCTTCAGTGAAGATAAATTGTTAAACAATTTTTTTCTCTTGTATTTATTCAACTGTATAACGTATAATTAAACAATATTTATTGAAATAAATTAATTAAATTTTTAATACGTATGTATATTGATTAGTATTAAACTGTTTTTTGGGATAGCCATGCCAGCATATCAAATGCAGCCAGCCAGCCCATCAATTAATGTCAACGAAATATTTTTTTTAATTTTAACTTTTGTTTTCTAAACATTTAAAATTTGAATAATGTATAGTCTTCAGTTTTTAGTTAAGATAAAAGACAATCGCTGGTATTCGATTTTCATAATTAAAATTGATGATATTTATTCACACTTCCTTCATACATAAGTAGCTAGCATCTTTGGGGCGGTCTGTTGAAAGCATCAATTAAAATAGTTTGCTTAACACATTTTTCATAATTTAAGACAGCAAAATTTAAAGGAAATCAAAGGGAAATATTTTTAGTTTTTCCGGTCAGCAATAGTACATAATAACCCAATATAAATGAAGAAAAAAAAACGATAAATGGCTGCCGGTCATACATATTATACCATACCATACCATAGTAGGTATAAGTTACTAATCATCAACCTACACAGCTCGCTGCAGATAGCGATGGTCTGGCCAACAACGTTTTCAAACAAACATCGAGCGATGATACCGCCACACCAAAATTCACACCAAACAGTGACTTTTTCGGTATGCATTGGACGCTTCTGATTTGTATTAGTATCGTCCCAAATTAGACCATTTTTATAAGACCAACACTTAGGCGATGACCCCTACGCATGCAGTGCAATATATTGAAATTAGGAAAATATGTTTTGGAAGAGGCAGTAGTATTTGTGGACATTAGATTTGAATCTTTTTTTCTTATGAGAGTACATGAAATTGCCATGAAAAAATTTCTCAAAAATCTGTCGTTTAAACTTTAGGTCCCGCCGCGCATGTACAAAATTAACAAACACAACATAAGTGGTGTGAGAAGCTTGATCGTAACGCTGACTGAAGAATTGTAATGTAAAATTATGCATTTGTGTATGTAACACTCAGTGGTTGGCCCGTTGCACTGCACGGGTGCATTGTGTAGGAGTTAGGAAAATAGGGTATGGGAAGGAAGTCAGAGGGAGTAAAGTTTGTGGACATTAGATTTGAATCTCTTTATATTATAAGTGACAGGAAGGACTTCTGCAGGAAGGGAGTTCCACATATAGGGATTGTCCGGCTAAAGAACGAATTTTGTCTGTTATGCAGGGTGCGACCCACTAAGCAATCAAATACACACAATTGCAGTTTTCGGTAAAGACGGCTGCTACATAAGAATACACGATTTTCGAAAAAAGTCCACTAATTTCGCTCAAGCAAAATCATTTGTAATATGTAACACAATGCGGCGGTGTTCCAATGTATTAATACCGTACCGTATATATATCGAGAGAATTGACTGCCAACACCAAAAGCAATAAGTTTCGGTAGAAATGCCGTGTGCCATTCCCTGTTAAATGCTTAGACAATATAACCACAACTTTGCTCGCACCAAATTGGTGGATACACCACGTACCCATACATCCAGAAATAAGCCTCATTGCTTGAGATGATTTTTCGATAAAAGTAAAGATCACTTGCCAACTGTACATGTTGTTTGTACGGTCCTTAAATATTTTACGGTTGGAAGCGAAAATCAGGTACTCAAAATTCGATTTGGAATTGTATTTCCATGCAGTGGCAATGTTTTTGGCAGATGTTGCACTTCATTTACATACTTGTATTGGACGATTGTTTACTGAACCAATGGACTCGACTTTATCCACCACGATGTCAATAGCGCCCTCTCTGTAGGAAGAAGTATAATTTTGTTTTGTAAATATGTATGTTTACAATTGTATCTGCTTGTAATCCTATTCACTCACATTTTTGTTGCAATTTTAATAAATATTCTATTGGCTTTCAAAGGCAAGTATCCTTTAAAATTTTGCTGTTGCTGTTTGGTTTTACTAATCATTTTGCTAGACGTGGCTTTAGGGGACATTTACAAATAGTTGTACATTTATTTGAAGGGTTGTAATGACCAATTATGTATGTATGTATGTGTACATTTATTTGCATTATTAGTATAAATTTAATTAGTACCGTTATGAAGTCTCCTCCACTCTCCATCGTACTTAGGCAAACCATTTGTTTCTGAAACAAAAATACGTTTGCAGTCATCACTGACTGTATACCATAAGTAAATAGATATATAAAGAATCCTTCTTTGTATCACTCTGTGTATATGTATGTGTGTATATAACCACGACTAATTAAGTAAATTAAACTGTTTCGGTTATAAACAATTTTTATAAACCAACACTACTTCCGTATCTCTCTTCACTATTGCCAGTATTCCAGGCTCCATTTCTCCTATGGCCGGGTGTTTTATGAAATTGTCACATTTAATACAGGTCCTGTGTAATGAGATGTTTGTGTGTGTATAACCAAGTAAAATAAATATTTATGTGTGTAGTAATGAATGTAAATTATAACGAAAATGTAAAAAATACATCATCAGCGTAATAGTTTTTCTCTTTTTCTCGTATTACATTGAAAATTATGACACAAGCAACAAATTACTGCCACCATTAGTATACCACAGACCCATTATATGCATAAAGACACTCCTTTTAGAGAGAAACCGTAAGCACACACAACAAATTTTTATGAAACAAAATAATGTCGGGTGAAAGTAGTGGATGCATTTATGACTCGACTTAGAACTCAGTTTGGTACTCACTGAACGTTTTTTTAAAACATAATTTTGGAAATAATATACCAGAAGCTTGGTCTTTTCTGATAGTAAGGCAGATATCTGTCGAACGTTGTGAATAACTCCAGGATCGTCGGGAAATGTTGCCGCTGTCTCGACCTTCTTTCTGGGTGCTTCATGGTCACACTTATCTGGGTCCCCGAGCACAGAGCCGACGAGCACACTAGAGCTGGTGCACTACTTCCGGAATCCTCTTCAATCAAATTGGGGATACCACTTACATCGGTCAATCAGGCCATCGCGCGGAAATTTTTAGAGACTCCAACCTATCCTGTGTCAATGAGGAGCCCTCTCCGCGGCTAGGCTCACTTGGCCCTCGATGGATAGAAGGCGCACCAACCAGTTACTTGGACTTGGTCGTAAAGTCGTCTTGATCACAGTGGTCTTGCTTACAGGTCATTGTGTAATGGGATGACACGCGGAATGAATGCAGCTCCCATCCAACGACTTCTGCCGTTAGTGCAGATCCCCTGAAGAAGAGGAGACTGTTGTCCACTTCTTTGTCAATTCCCATCTCTTGCGAGGTGCAGATTTATGTTATCTGGCTCTACAGCCCTTGTCTGCTTGACGGAGCTATCGTCCATGGATATAGCTTCGTTTATCAAGTTTTCGGGCTGGTTTTTCACGTAGGGTAGTCTATTCGTATTCGTTGTTAACCTTATAAACATATCAAAGTCGTTGACCAATGAAAGGAAATAACGTGCGAGGGTGCGATATTATCGACATTTTTTATTCGCTTAAAAGGCCTATTGTTGTCATTGTATAGAGGAATACAACATCGCTCAAGTGCCAACCACAATTTGTTTGGAACTTTTCCGAAATATTGAATTTTATTCAATTATTCAATTTGTCATGAGCAGAATGGCTTCGTAGTATTAAAAACACTTGTTGCTGTCAAGATTATCCAATTCAGGTCAAAAGAAGTTGTTAACCATCGATCTAAGGTATTCACCGTTGACAATGATGGCAAAACCGACATCGTTATCAAAGAAATATGGAAACCGATAGTTCAAAATTCACGTACCCAGTCATGCAGAAGTGGACCTAATCGCTAAAAACGATTTTTCGGTGAAAATTTGGGTCAGTTCTGCTCCAATAAACGTTGTTGTCTTTGGTCGTCTATTGTGGTTTGACAAAACAGATTAAATAAATGACAACTAATTTGACTAGGCCGTTATCCTTACTGATATACAATTATGTATGTGTGTGAATTTGACAGATATAGTTTCAACAAGATTGTAGCCTCAACAGCCAAAGTTCGAAGCCTCTGTTGGAAAACCCGAAGGTATAATTTGAAGATCATTGACACACAAAAATCCTGTTTTATACTATAGTATCCATAAAAAACTTCTAAAAATTACCCGTCAAAGTGGTATGAAAATTATTATTGAAGAAAAATATTGATGGTGTGAGTTGATCGGTTAGGAGGATATTTTCTTAAAATCTCTTGATTTACTCGGACAGCCAGGCTGCGATTAAAGTCCTTAACGAACGCAGTTTCTAGAATGCAGTTCAGTTCATCCGTAAATGCAGCGGATTTCTCAGAGCAATTTCGAATCAATCAATCGGAATTTTCGACATTGTTACATGGCATAGGTATGCCGATTGCTTCAATTAATTTGGATATTGTCCACTTGTTACGTATGGACAGGAACGTGACCGGCTCACTTCTGCCCTTAAATCGCAAGGTCATCCATCGTACAATAGCGGGCCACAGTTCTTTTGGTAGGCATGCCGAAAGCCATTCCGACGAATGACTTCTGGAGGAGATGTGGTTCTGAAGAGAAGGAAGAGACTGTCTTTCACCTCATATGTCGGTGAACTGCTCTTGCCACAAAGAGACGAAAGTTTCTGACCTCTCATTTTCTGAGATATTTAATCGAGCTCTGCAATATAAAGATTGTTGCAATAGCAAGATTTATTTTGAACTCTGTTTGGTTGCCTTTAGAGAATGTATGATCCCCGGGTAGAATAGATTGTGAGGGGTCCAACATAAAAACTTCTCAAACTTCCTTATTGTTAGCTTTTACTGTTTGTTGGTTAGTCACTACATTTTCCATTATACGAGTACATACTTTCATAATAATTTTTTAAAATTTTATGGATGATTGTAAAAAACGAACTTCAACTCCTTTTGGAAATAATTCAACGAATTTTCTTTCATTTCGCTTTAAAACATTACTCCCAATTATGTGGTTGGCTTTTCAACGCAACGGAATGAAACTGTATAGAATTGCAATAAAGTTAACAATTAAATAAAAAAGGGAATAAATACACCTTCTAATTGGTTTAATCGTCTCATAATATTTCGTTTATTTAAAAGACACAAGAAAAATTTAAAATTTAATTTTTTATTATTAAAAATAAGGTTTGATGGAAACAAATACGTACATAATTGGTCATTACAACCCTTCAGACAGGAAGTACGAACTGACTTCTCATACCACTTAAGTTGTGTGTGTTAATTGTTTTTATAAATGATTGGGTCCTACGCTTTTAAAGTCGACTCTGAGTAACAGATTTTTGAGAAATAACATTTCTCATAACAATTTTTTATTTACTTTTCGAGAGGCTGTTGCCGAAGAAATATTTGTTTATATTTCGTTTAGTTAGAGATGTCTGACCTCGGTTTTGAGCCAGAGATCAGCAATGAATGAGTATTCAAAAAGATGAGTAGATTCGAGTCATACTCATAATTTCTGATACATACTTATACGCAGTCATACTTATTTTAATATCATGGAACCTATATGCAAACCTCATATTCAAAGTGTGAAGTACTCATCATATTAATACTTAACAACACGTATGATGTTGTTGATTTCGACTCTCCTTTATTCAACATTTACACGAATCACAAAATAAGTATGATTCGCTTACGAATACTACAATACTAACTAGAAGGTTGTTGTGTCTGCCTTGCTTGCTGTCTTTGGCTTTTGCTTTGTTCTTTTTTTTGTAAATGCAACAATAACTAAGACTGTAAATTTTGATTGAGTCACTCGAATCATTTATAAGTATTAGTAAGTATTTTTCTAAAGTTATGAATCTGCATGAGGAGGCTTGTGAATCAAACATATTTCGAATGGTATGAGTATGATGTCAACGTTGTACTCATACTCATTGCAACCTGTACTTATAAATCAATGTTGTAGGGGAGTACGAATGAATCAAAATAGTTGAATACTGTTACATACTCATTACTCAAACATACTCATACTCAAAATGTCTTGAGTACTTATGAGTAGCGAAAAAACGATTCATTGCTGATCTGTGGCTTGAACCGTGGCCTCATGTCTAATAAGCCAACACACTACCCGCTAGACTACGGCGACAACAATGGAAACAAATATGCACAGAAAAGAAATACATTATTGACAACAGTTTCGTTTTAAACTTAAAACATTTAAACAAATTTATTTCATTTTCACTAGAGGGCATACTTTAAAAAACTGTATGAAAAACTCAATTTGAAAATACAAGCAAAATGTGCAATTTAATGCAGCATAAAATGTCACAGTCATACGGAACTGCTGTTCGTTTTCTTGTGCCATTAGCAATTTGTGTTAGTGTGACATAATTAGTGCCTTCCGTTAGAGAAATTATCGTTAAAAGACATCGGAGATAGTGGGTGGAGAATGGCAATGCATTGTTACTGGTTCAACCATCAGCAACATAATTGCAAGCAAGAAGGCAGAGGTAAAATGCAATGGTTTTTCCATATTCTGTTTACTTCATAATTATTCTACGAGGTCTGTATTGTTTTCACATATTTTGAATTTTTAAGAGTTCTTCTCTGTTACTTTTTACTCAACCCTCCTATATTTCTGTAGCATTTATAATAAGAGTATGATTGCATGTTTATTGCATGTATTTATAATGATAATTACGTGCTAAATATTTATCATAAACGAACAAATATTTGTAAAATGTTTGTAAATGTCAAAGCACTCTGAATGCATAATGCATGCAAACATAATTGGAAGAAAAGTATAAAAATACAGCAAAATTTAAAATTTCTTGATGCAACAGTCGCCGTAGTCTAGTAGGTAGTGTATTGGCTTATTAGACGTAAGGCCGCGGTTCAAACACCAGGTCAGACATCAAAACGAAATTTGAAAAAATATTTCTTCCTTCCGATTTCCTTCCAGTAGAATCCTGGCAAATACTCGGGAGAGTATATAAAAATTGCCATGAAAAGTTTCTCAAAAATCTGTCGTTCGGTATCGACTTTAAACTGTAGGTCCCACCACTCATGTATGAACTTAACGCACACAACATAAGTGGTGTGAGAAGCTAGGTCGTAATCCTAACTGAAGGACTGTTATGGCCAATTATGTATGTGTTGCAACAGCACTTTTGTAAATTGTTCGAAAAAATTTTTGTTTGCATTAAAACCCTTTTTTACTAGACCAATACTCAGGAGACGGCCCCTACTAATGCAGTGCATTGTGTTGAAATAAGGAAATTAGGTTATAGGAAACAGGACAGTGGTAGTAGTGTTTGTAGATACTCCAGCCAAAAAACGAATTGTGTGTGTAATGCAGTGTATAATCCACTGGCCACCAAACCACAAACGAGTGTGCATTGTGGGAAACACGGATGCTACGTAAGAATTCAAGATTTTCGTGAACAAGTCTCTTTATTTCGCTCGAGCAAAATCCTTTGTAGCAGCGATAAGACAGTGAAACATAAACGGTGCTCCAATGAATCAATAGAGTTGGATACCCTACCACCATAAAAAAAGCTCCTTTGCCCTTTGAGTTTGAGGCACCGACCAATACATCAGAGTTGTATTCCATTCTCGCACGTATATAAGTGGTGTTAATATTGTTACGAAAATGGAAACGGTGTACATCGTTTAACATTAAAATGAGCAAAAGCTACAAAAACAAATACAACGATCTTGTTACAAGTAAACAAACAACATCAGTATGAAAGAATAGGGGATAGACAAGTAAGCGAGAACGCAACAACAAGCAATGTGAACAAAAACACAAACAAGAATGAAGTTGCGATAGAGTTCTCTAGAAGGCAAATCTCCGAAAGTTCGACTTCAAGAACCTTCATCAGACTGATTACGTTGGCATATAAAAGGCAAGACAAAGCAGTCAACGGGGAATAATTCAGTCCGTCTTGTGTGAAGACGATTTGCGTGTGAAGAGAACAGTCGTGGTATGAAGATCGCCGTAGAAAAGTTCTACGTTGTTCTTGGCTACTCAATAGTGGAAAGAAGAATAACGAAAAATCAAATTATTGTTGGATACGTCAAGTTCTAAATAGTGGCACACAAAATTGTGCGAACAATAAAGCGTTTAATTGAAACTAAACACCTACTGTTTATTGTCGACTTCGAACGACAGATTTTTGAGAAACTTTTCAAGGCTATTTTAAATACCAAGTCATTACAATGGACTTATCATAACCAAAATACAATCACTTTTCATTCTATAATCGAGTTGTATCGTCGATGGGATAGTATTACGGAAGGTACATATATCATTAGGAGGAACTGGTCAACGAAAATCCAAAGCAAAATCCAAATAAAAGATTAATTTTTCGCAATTCATTTGATGCTCTCCTACCTTATGTGGACTGAATGGTGGCCTGACAATCAGATAACATTGCTGAGTCCTGTCTTTTGTACCTCTTGGTCAATTTGAATTGTGCAAATATTTCGATGGCACAGACTTTTGCTTGGAAGATACCCGCAAGTTTCCCTATGAGCTTGAAATATTTTATTTCTGCGACCAAAAACTCTTGCTGCTGTTACAAGATCAGTTCTTGATCCACAAAGAGGCACTCTTTTAAAAGATGCAGAAAAATTCAACAATTCTGCTTGTTCACGTATTCATTCATCCAGAATTGGTCTTCATGGCTGAAGATGAGTTTCAAGGAAAATCAGGGAGATTTGACAAAACAGACTGAATAAATGTAAAGTAATCTGACAGAGATTGGAAAATTGCCATGAAAAGTTTCTTAAACAATCTTTCGTTCGCAGTCAACTGTAGGGCCCACCACCTATCTATAAAATGAACATACACAATATAAGTGGTGTGAGAAGCTAGGTCGTAACCCCGACTGAAAGGTTGTAATGGTAAATTTTGTATGTATGTGTAGGTATGTAATCTAATAGATGTAGATTCAACAATATGGTCGTTATCAACTGTTCGGGAGGCACTGTTTGCCTGAATTTGGCCGCTTGTAAGATTATGTTGGATTTGAAGGCCTCGGGTTTTTGGCTTATTAATATACACTTGCGACTTAAGAAAACCTCACAAATCAACTGCTCGTGAGCTGACCAAGATCTTCATGCGTGCAGAATATAAAAATTGCCATGAGCACGTAGCTCCGTTCTATTGAAATCAAATGTCGTTGGTGTCCAGATCATTCAATTCATGCCCAAAAAAAAATAGGTATTCATTGACCAATAGCTCTTGCCATTGACAGGATGACACCATTTTCAAGGAAGTATGAACCGATAGCGTCTTTTCAAAATCCACATCAAACAGCGACTGCTTTGGAATTCTTTGGGCGCTCGGGGATCTCATATGGAGATCGCTCGCCATTGACAGAATGACGCCGTTTTCAAGGAAATATGATCGGCTGTATAATAAATTCATCATAAATTTTGTTTGTTCACGTACTCATACAACATGTGTTGAAGTTCAAAAGACCGCTCTAAGAAGATGTGTTAGAAAGGGAGATAAAAAGGCCTTACGACAGCTTTTGCAATGTTGTTTGAGGACGTAAAGAATTAAGCGTTTAAGGATTACGACATCGTGTAATGGCACAGAAAACCTATATTTTTCTTGTTGTTGTAACTTTAAAATAAAGCAAATATTTTTTGATTGTCAACCATATACCCTGCTACCCTTCATTCTACAGAAATCTCTCATGCTTATGGAATTCAATCAGGTGTAGGTTGTATTAATTGAAATTCAATAAACGTCGTAGAAATAAACCATGCTGAAGGCATATTAATAAACCATTAAATAACAACAACAACAAATTAAACTGAAATAAAACCATTAAAGGAGAAAACAAACAATTGATTTTACTTGTCCACTGTAATACGATCGACTTTCAATGCATTTGAGTGTGAGTGAGGCATCAAACATCAGTAGCCAGCAAATCATAAATTCAAGACAGGTTCGTGTAAAACGGTCGCCAACAAGAATAATGATAGACGTTCAAGACAGTTGTAGGTGTAGGTTTCAACACTCTTTGAAATGTTATTGAAATCTGGGGGAGAATAAATGAACACAAATACTCACAAACATACGTATATGTGGTAGGAGAAGCCTCTGAAAGCCACATTATCGTATTTGTATGGTTTAAAGTGTTAAAGAACTGACGTGAAGCGTTATCAAACCAGCAGAATTTTTTTTATACTTTATTGTTGTAGATCACTACAGGTTGGCAGTGATCAATATTCGAAGAGTGTTGTTTTATTTTTTTTTTTTTTTTTTGTTCCTTATTTCCTTTGAAATTCAATAAAATTTCGTATTTCCTGAAACCTTTTATGCAAATTAAATGCCCTGTTTTTGTTAGTAATTTGAGATCGATTTCGTTTATTGTTCTTTCTGATTTTGTATGATCCTTAATCATTATGTGATTGTTGTTGCAGTTGTAGTGGCGTAGCTGTAGTTGTAGTTTATAAAATGTGAACGATGACTGTGTTCAAATTTTTTGCAGGAATTTTAAAATGGAATTTATTATGCGTCACGTTTAAATTTTTGCTTTCCTTGTTATTTCCAGCAAGCGTGAGAGTAAGTAAGCAAAGCCTGTTCTGCATTTGGAACAAATCATTCGTAACTCAAGATTAGAAAAATTTTAATGTTATTCAGTTCCTCTATATATAAGCACTTATTTTAGCTTTAATAGCCATGAAAACTATGACAAATAAAAATTTCTTTTTTCTCAGAAACTACACAAAATATTGCCATATTTTGCAATTACAAAATTCAATTTCCGTTAGACACAAGATATTGTTACATGATTTACGTGTTATATGAGTTCGTTGATTGCAAATAAAATAAAAATAAATTGGTGTTAAAGTTCAATTAAATTCTTTATTGTTAGGACTATTTTTGTGTGCCACTGTATACAACTTGACGTATAAAACAATAATTGCTTGTTCGGTATTCTTCTTAGCTTACAAAGCAGATCTTCAAACCACGACTGTTCTCTTCACACGCAACGCGTCTTCACACAATACTGACTGAATTCCTATTACTCGTTACCTGCTTTGTCTTGCCTTTTTATATGCCCACTTAATCAGTCTGATGAAGGTTCTTGAAGTTGAGGTTTCGCCTTCTCGAGAACTCTATCGCTACTTCATTGTTGTTTGTGTTTTTGTTCACATTGCTATTTGTTGAGTTTTCTTTTATTTATCTCTCCCATTTTCTTTCATACTGATGTTGTTGGTTTACTTGTAGCAACTTCGTTGTATTTGTTTGTGTAGCTTTTGCTAATTTTAATGTTAAACGATGTACACTGTTTCCATTTTCGTAACAATATGTTTCTACATGACAATGCGGTATGTGGCATTTATGACTTCCCATTCCGAAAGTCGCCGTGGTCTAGTAGGAAATGTGTTGGCTTATTAGACGTGTTCAAACCTCAGGTCAGGCAACTCCAAAAAAAAAAATATGAAAAAATATATCGTCGGCGCCTTCCTCTCAGCTTATTTCTGGCAAAAACTCTCCCTTTAAACTGTAGGTCCCGCCACTCTTGTTAAAAATTAACACACACAACATAAATAATGTGAGAATCTAGGTCGTAATCCTGACTGAAGGGTTGTAATGATGTAATGTATATATGTGTGTATTCCGGAAAGGAAGATTGCAAAGGACTCCCTACAAACGTACACTGATTGCTCTAAGGTGGATGGAAGCTTTGAAATCGATCGGAATATCCCAGTTCCTAACCAGCTAAATTACGGTAGGGTTTTTCAGGGCGGTGTTGACGGTAATACAGAAACGAGCGAAATTTATTGAGAATGAAAATACTCACAAGCGGAGATAGTCAGGCAACCATCAAAGCACTGAAATTTAACGTGGTGAATTTAAAGACATTGGATAGCTGTTGCAGATATATACATACATACATACATAATTGCTCATTACAATCCTTCAGTCAGGATAACGACCTTTGCTTCTCACACCACTTATGTTGTGTGTGTCTTAATTTTATACCTGAGTGATGGGACCCTTAATTTAAAGTGGAGTCCGAACGATAGATTTTTGGGAAACAAAATTCAAATTTTATTTGACTCTCAGAGTTTTTGCCAGAAATCTGCTGGAAAGAAGTCGCCAAAGAAAAAAGCACGCTCAGTATGGTTGTCGGAGCATTGCACTACGGGCACGCATACGTGGTGCACTGATCTTGGAAACTTCGCAAATGGTTTCTGTAGAATCTGCAGAGATGAGAAGAAACAACCTAATGTGTATATGCCCGGTACTGCTACATGGAGGAACTTTCACGCATTTAGATTGGCAGTCTAATGTTGTTCATTAGAAGAGGGTTGTTCAAATACTCGAACTAAGCGAAATTTGGAAAAATTATCTTTTTGGCGTTTTTCTCTCGGGGGACAGAAAAAACGCTGAGAGAAAAATAAAATTACAATGAAAAGTTCGCCAAAAATCTGGTGGAATGCAGGACCCGCCACCCATGGATAAAAATGAACACACCCAACATGCATGATGCGAGAAACTAGGTTGTAAACCTGACTAAACCGTCGTATGGAACAATTAAAAAATGTTCATGACAGATTTTAAGAGGCACACAAGAAGCTTAAAATGATTCAAGTTCTTCAAACACATTTTATTATAATTTAGCATGTATCTATGTTAAGCACTTGGTAACCCTATATGAAACCCTTGTGCATACTTTCAATTGAGTTCATTTCTTAGCCTTTGTTGCTCTTCAAGTTGCCTTGTCTGTCTTAGCTCGCTTTCTGCAGAAGTATTTGCTATTTATGGTACACGAGTAGATTATATTTCACTGCTGGCTTGTAAATAATTCAAAATCATTGTTGCTGTTGTTATTATCTTTAATAACACAGAGATTTTCATTTTCAATATCATTATTATGGTACCAAAACAACAAAACTATTTGAAGTATCAAGTAGCAGTACACTCTCGTACTGTCATTGCTTCAAAGTTTTGATATGTTTATGGTTGTTGTCTTTGGTAACAATGAATAATTCACGACCATAAACGTGTGCCAGTACAACAACTTTAGCAATAGAAACTATAGATGAATACGTACAACGTTGTTGTGCCACTTGAAATAGAGGCAATGTGTACACTTCATTAGTGTTGCCATTAGTGAGGCTGTTCGTCTCATATACAAACTGACCGAAAGCATAATCGTCTACCGGACTTGTTACAAAGTTGATATTAAATTACCGAAATTGTTTGCATATTATTTTCATTGTAAATTCATGGTTTTTTATAAACATTCAATGTGTTCGTCTCATATACAAACTGATCGAAAGTATAATCGTCTACCGGACTTGTTACAAAGTTGATATTAAATTACCGAAATTGTTTGCATATTATTTTCATTGTAAATTCATGGTTTTTTATACACATTCAATGCGAACACTTTCAAAGATGCCAATACAAACAAAAATTTCATTTAAATGCTGCCAATAAAATTTTAATTTTTTATTGTGAGTAGTATGGCTAAAAAAGTGAAATCTTCTTGACCTTTTTAAGTTTATTTTAGCCGAAAAATAATTAAAAAACGCCCACTTTTTTCAAGCATAAATCAATACATGGTATTAAATAACACCAGCTGTCAGTAACAGATTCAAATAAGCGCACCGCAAAGGGGATTAAGTTTCTCGTTTTTTTTTAGTTCAAAAAGGTCTTTTTTAATGGTTACTAATAAACTTAAAGTCTTAAAGCACTTAAAAAGAACAATTTTTTTTTTCTTGAAAAGCATAAAGTTACGTTTAAATTTTTTCTTTCTTTATTAATTTACCACAAATTTCTTGGCTATTTTTAGCAAGTGTGAGAAGTTAGGATGGCTAGGTTCTCACTTTATGCATCATTGATGATTCTATTCTGTATTTGGAGAAAATCATTCTTAATTCAAGAACAGAAAAATATTATTTCAGTCTTAATAGCCATAAAAACCATGGCAATAAAATTCTTGGTTACTCAGAATCGATACAAAATATAGCCGGGAAGCACAGGTTTTAGAATTATTGATCTCGGGTTTATTGGAAAATGTTTTTCAAACAATAAATTCAACTTCCGTTGGACATAATTTACATGACTCCACGATACGATGCCATTTGGGACATTTATTCCGGAAAGGGAGGTCGCAAAACAGCTTTATACAAATATACATCGATGGCTTCAAATTAAACGGAAGCGTTGTTCAGGTCTATAAGTCGAATAACTGCAGCGTCTTTCAGGAGCAGATGTCTTCAATACAGAAAGCCTCGAAAATTATTGGAAACGAAAATATTCCCAAGCGGAGATAGCCCAGCGGTTATCAAAGCAGTACATTCTAACGTGACGAACTCTAAGACGGTGTACAGCTGTCGCAGATATATCCATTATATTGTTACGGTTTTAGCTTTTGGAAACGTTTAAAATATAAGCTCGTTGATTGCAAATAAAAATAAAAATAAATTTATGTTTAGTTTTAATTAAAATTCTTTATTGTTCGCACAATTCTGTGTGGCACTGTTCACAACTTGATGTAAACAACAACAATTGTTTTGTTTGTTATTCCTCTGATTACACCCATAAACAAAATTGTCTAGTAATAACGGAAATCTTCAGACCACGATTATTCACTTCAAGCACACCGCGTCGCCACACAAGACTGACTGGACTTTCACTAGCTTTGCTTTGTGTTGCCTTTTATATGGCAACGTAAACAGTCTGATGAACGCTCTTGACGAAATATGACTTCGCCTTCTCGAAATCTCTATAAATGTAAAAATGTTGTTTACATGTTGTTTACATTTGTACTTGTAGCGTTCGTTGTTGTATTTTTGTTTACATTTATTCTCGCCGTGTTTGTTGTTGCATTTTTGTTTACTTGTTTATCGGTTTTCCTTACAATTTTAATGTTAAACGATGTCAAACCAAAACACCATTTGCATTTTCGTAACAATGTAGCTGAGCGGTATGATGTTCATACCATATGGGTACCAGAACACAGTGACATTATTGATAACAGCAGGGCAGATAAATTTTTGGCTTTGGGAATCTATGAGCAAATGATCGTTATCAGCTTTTAGAATTTGGAAGTTCCTGTTGGAAGATTCGATAGATACATGTTCTAAGTTTTCAGATCTATTACGATGGTATTCAAAATTGCTACAATTTAAAGCTCATAAAGATCGAGAAACATTTGCCTACAAGGACATATTTCCTTCGAAAGTCAAATAAGGGGCTTCTTAACTTCGTCTATAATTTTCTTACTACAACTCTGCGAGCTATCAGATTTTTTGTCTTTTCATATTTCAATTCCTCTTATCAAAGGGTTACCAGCTACCGAGACCGTATGCAGTTATTGCTGTCTAGTATTTTTTGGAACAAGCAAAATTTTCCCTTTTTTAAAACAAAAATTTCCCATGCGCTTAAATATTTTGAAAACCAAGCCCTGATTTTCAAATCCTTTTCAAACAGCAGGCATTTCGATAATCAAAAAAATTTAAATACGGCGCCAGTGCTGACAGTTCACATAAATGTACAAAAAATTTCCAAAAAAATATTTATGCGCCTCATAAATAAGTCCAAAAAATCTGAATGCTATATGTTGAAGTGTTGCAAAATTACACACGCAGCATGACATTCCCTTTTGCATTTCGAACGAAACCGGGAACGTTCTTTTCAATTTCAATTTTGTAAAACCATTTTCAATTCAATAAAGTTTTAAGGAATGAAAGGAAAATAAAAAAACTGAAACATGATTTGCATTTAGTTTATAGGAAGGACGGGCCGTAAGTCATTTGAAATTATTGGATCATAATGAAGTGTATAAAAGGTGAAACTGAACGGCAATGTTTTCAATTACCAACAACAGAGTGTACCCAGCAGGCCACCCGCACATGTGAAACAATAAACAATTTCTGTGGAAACTGATACCCACCTTTTGTTAGTGAACATTGCTGACTACATTTACAGTGAGCGTCAAAAGAAACTGCACAATAAAAAAATATGCATTAATTACCGTTATTTTTATTTTAAAACTGTTTCATAGCCAGTTTTTAAAATTGAAACAAAAAAATTACAAAAATTTCGAAATTTTATCCAATTTTTTCGGGCACTCTACTTAAGTGGTAAAAGTTAAATTTTGTGATTGTTAGAATTTTATCCAGATCTTCACACTACGTCAAATCCTGGAAAAGACCCACGAAAAACCAGTCGACAAACACTATCTTTTTGTTGATTATAAGACAGCCTTCGATAGCCCCATAAGGGATCGTGTTTTTGCCGCAATGTCTGAGCTCGGTATACCTGCGAAGCTGGTAAGGCTATACAGAATGACGTTGAGCAATTCCTGCAGCTCCGTCAAGCTCTCCTAATTATTTTATACCGTGCGAGGCTTCAGACAAGGCGATCCCTTATCATGCGACCTCTTCAACTTCGTCATGGATAGTGTTCTACGAAAGGCGGGAGTGCATCGCAAAGGCACTATTTTTCAAAGAAGCGTCCAGGTGCTTGCATATGCTGATGACATTGACATCATAGGGCGTACCGAGCGAGATGTTACTGCTTTCTGTAGTGCTATTGAACGGGAGTCTACTAAGATAGGTCTGGCAATAAATGAGGGCAAAACAAAGTACATATATGTTATCGATAAGTGCGGCGTATTGATTCTCAGATTACAGCCAATAACTATACTTTCGCTATGGTCAAGGAATTTATTTATCTTGGTTCCGCCTTTACCACCAAAAATGATGTCAAGCGCAGGAACACTCTTGGCAACAGGTGCTCCTATAGTCTCAATAGACAATTGAGTAGGAGAGACCTCTCTCGTAAGACAAAACTAATATTCTACAAGACGCTCGTCCTACCCGTATTTCTTTATGGCGCAGATTCATGGACCCTATTAAGCACTAATGCAGCAGCCTTGAAAGAAAAGTCCTACGCAAGATCTTCGGTCCAGTGCGAGTTGGCGATGATTTCCGCATCCGATCCAACAGTGATCTGTATGAGATCCTCAATGACATAGACATTGTGCAGCGTATTAATTTCCAGCGGCTGCGCTGGTTCGGCCATGTTCGAATGGAGGAGGATGCTCCGACGAGACGAGTATTTGATGCAGAGATCTGCGGAAGCCGGCGAAGAGCACGACCTTGTTTGCGTTGGAAGGACCAAATCGAGGGAGCCCTGTCATCGATTGGTGTGACTAACTGGCGTAGGCGCGCAAGAAGCAGAGGTGGCTGGAAAGATGTGTTAAGGCGGGCTTAATGTGTTAATCGAGTTTTTAATGGCCAATTAAGTAAGTGAGTAAGTAGAATCTTATCCATAGTGTACAGTTTCTTTTTACGCTCACTGTATGTTATACGAGTATACGTTTATATTTATATATGTTTATATTTGTTCCCATAATAATGTGAACATAGCTGATTAGCATACGCTTGGACAATGTATTTAATGGCCAAAATCCTTAGAATACCAGCAACATCAATTGCAAAAGCAAAACTGAAAATTCTACACCCAAAACTTTGTGTCCTAAAAATGCCTGACAGTGATGGTCATCTTCACTACCAATAACATCAAAGTTTGTTGAAACACCACAATCATTCCGACACGTTGGTTTTGAATTCCAAATATTCGCTTATGAAGGTTGTTGTTTCTACTTGATTTAGAGGTTTTCGTGCGAACACATTTGAAGTTCAACAGCCAAGGAACAGTTCCTTAAAGACAAACAAAAAAAACGCAGTCATAAATTAAAAGACAATCAATTGAGTTGTCTCCTGCTGTTTTGTACAGCCAAAATATATTGTTTTTTTCGTTTACCACTCGAAAAAAAGGAAAGTACGAAGGATGTCTGATTAGTGCAAAACTGGACTTTCGTTTGACTCTGAACATTTTCTTTGTTAACTCTATATATCCATTCTAAGTAATGCTGACTACTACTGCTATAAGTAGGTTTTTGTAGTGCCCTTGCAAACTATTCCTGTTATAGTCGTACTTAGTATTACTTTCCACTCGATTTCCTGACCTTGGCATGGAGCAGCAGAATGAAATAAATGCAGATAGCATATGTTTTCAAATTCTATGTTCGAGCTGTAATTTTCTCAATATGAAACCATTGACCGATGTCCGAGCGAAAGCCGGACAAAGAGAAGATGTTGGATGTCACTACCTTTTTCATCCTTATCAGCAAGAAAGTTTTTGCCGGGTAATAGGATTAGAAGTCGTTGTAATATTGTAGGCAATGTGAAGTCGACGTCTAGTAGGTAGTGTGTTGGCTTCTTAGACGTAAGGCCTCGGTCCAAACCCCAGGTCTGTCATCTAATCGGAATAAGACAAAATATTTCTTCGACGACTTTCTCTCAGAGTTTTTGCCAGAAATCTGCTGAGATTGCCATGAAAAGTTTCTCAAAAATCTGTCGTTCGGAGTCGACTTTAAACTGTAGGTCCACACATGAATAAAAATTAACGCATACAACATAAATAGTGTGAGAAACTAGGTCGTAATCCTCACTAAAGGGTTGTAATAACCATTTATGTATGTATGTTTTAGCTTACTAGACAAGAGCCCGTGATTCAACCCCAAGCTTAGATATTTCGAGCAGCAGAGTACTGGCAAAAACTCTGAAGATCAAATAAAATAGCCATGAAAAAATTCTCAGAAATCTTTCGTTCGTAGTCAACTAAAAACTGTAGGTCTTGCTACTCATGAAAAATTAGAACACACAACACGAGTGATGTGAGAAGAAAGGTTGTAATCCTGACTAAAGGATTGTAATAAGCACTTAAGTACGTAGGTAGGCATATAATTTAGAAAAATTAACACAATTTTGTTTACAAACGATTTCACGTCGCTCACAACAACTTAGCCTTTCGTTGGCCTTAACTTGACGATTTCTGCGTCGCGACTTGAACCTACACCCGAAAAAAATTCAAATTCTTTAGAATCTGAAAGTAAAAGTCGTGCGTTCTCTAAATGGGCTCTAAAGCAGTTAGCAAACGGCTATAATTTTCTTTAAGAAATCATCTTCAGAAATGAGTTCCATTTCTGTAAAAATGGGTACGAGAATGAACAAAATTGTCGAATTTGGCACGATTCCAATTCACAAGGGATCCAAGAGCGTCCAATGCATCACGAAAAAGTCTCTATTTGATATGGATTTTGTGTTGGCGGCATCGTTTGTCCATATTTCATTCAGAACGACGTTGACGAGGCCATCGATATCATGGGTGAGTTCTATAGGATGATAATTATCAACTCCTTTTGGCCTGAATTGGATCATCTGGCAACAGCATAAGATTTTTACTAGACGACGCTGTATGCCATACAACTAAAGGCATTTTTGATACTTTTCACGAGAGATTTGAGGGCTTGATCTTCTCATGTGAAGGACACATATGTGAACTTAGCAACAGAGATTTTAACCCTGGACGGTTACTCTTCGTTGAATCGACAAACAATTTAACCCTGAATGGTTTCTGTTCGTGGAATCGACGAAGCTCATTTACTTTTTATTATATAATTCTTTTATGTTTGGCCAAATTTCGCTCTTTTTTCAACAACTTTAAAATGACCCCGGTTGGTCATTTTTGTACAGTAAGGTTACTCTGCGTTGAATCGACGAACAATTAAAAAAAATTGTTTACGTCTGCTCACTGCAAGCTTTCCATATCAACTAACGTTATTGAAAAGAGAGCGAAATTTGGTCAAAAATAAAAGAATTATATGATAAAGAGTAAATGATATTCGTTGATTTCACGAACAGTAACTGTGCAGGGTTACCTCAGTTGGACTCTTTCTTGTGGAGTTTTCTTCAGTCGCAACTGTTGGAGAATAAGCTACAAGTCACAGTGGCACTCAAAGCCTTAATATCCCACTACAATCGATCCAATTCAGCTTCACTTATGTGCCAGAGTCATGGAAATTTTAACATTTTAAATGCGTTCTCCACAGTGAAGCCGTGGCGGGTATTTGGTGGATGTTTGAAGTCACCGTAGTTTGGTAGATAATGTGTTGCTTTGAGACCACAGTTCAAACCTCAGGTCAGACATCTCCAACACAACGAAATATGAAAAAATATTTCTTCGGCGACAGCCTCTCAGCAGACCGCAAAAACTCGGAAAGTAAATAAAATTACCATGAAAAGATTATCAAAAAAATCTGTCGGTCGGAGTCGACTTTAAACTATAGGTCCCGCCACCATAGCTGCCAGATTTGACGATTTGTCGTCATTTTGACGATTTTGAGCTCCAAAAATATCATATTGATGAAATGACGATTTATGACCTTATTTTGACGATTTTAGAAATGAAAAATTTACATCATATTCTTTACTTTAGTCCATTAAAAGCCACTTTAAGCTTTGTATTTACTTTGCAATTGTTACTATTGGAAATTTATGTTAGTAAAAACAGGGAGTCAATTATTATATTTTACTTTCGAATACCTGTGATGATTTTTTTGTATTTTAGTCCTTTTTAACCCCTTAAAAGCCAAAAAATTACAACTCATACATAACCTCGTAGTTGAGAATTTATCACTGGTCGTTGCAATTTTAAAAATTTCGAGTATAGCTTTTAATATTACCATCGGAAGAACGAAGGCAAGCTCAGTTATTTTTTTTTCGTACGACCAACACACAGGGGATGGTTGGCATTGTGTTTGGAACTATGAAAATATGTTATGGGAAGAAGGAAAGAGAGAACAGTGTTTATTGACACTATGCTTGTATATTGTTATACCGTAAGTAACAGGAAAAATCTCTGAAGTAATTGAGTTCCATATACGAATAATCCGACTAAAAAACATATTTTTTCCTGTAATGCGATCCATTGGCCAATCGACCACATACGGTGCTGGCCGAGAAAGACAAGCGTTACGTAGGAATATATGATTTTCGGGCAAAATGCTTTATAGTAGCAATAGAACAGTAAAATACACCCACATTGCAACGATGCTCCAATGATTCAATGGAGTTGGATGCACTACCGTCATTAAATAGCTACTGTGGCCTCTCCTGTAGACGGACGTCGAGAGAGTTTTATTCCATTCTCGGTCGGTTATAAATGGAGTAGTAAGATCAGATGACAAGATCTTAAGAAGGAATTGAAGGAACTGAATAATGTGTCGGTTCCAGCCAACATTACACTGACTTTTCAGGTTCAGAACGTCAAAAGCTTCTGACACCCTAATATTTACACCGCCCATAGATATAGATGATGCAATATTATTGCAGAGCTTGTATGTCAATAAACAACACTAGGATAGATTGTTTAAACCTTAAATAATTCTTTCCTATAAATGATGTACAATTTCTCCATTTTTGGAAAAAAAATTATTCAATGAAGATGAGGGAGGCTAGGTTTTAATTTCTAATGCCTTATACATTGACTTTATATGTTTTACTACAATATAAATAATTTTGGTTTTTAAAAACTTTTAATTCATTTATTTATTTTTTCTAACGATTTTTTGACGATTTCAATAAACGTATTTGACGATTTTGCCGATTTTTTCTCAAATATTTGACGATTTCGAACCTCATTCATCTGACAGCTATGCCCGCCACTCATGTATAAAATTAACACACATAACATCAGTGGTGCGGAAGCTATGTTGTAATCCTGACTGAAGGGTTGTTATGACCAATAATGTATGTATGTGTGTATATTCTACACAGAATAGTCTTTCAAATGAAGAAAAATTATATTTTATATATCATACGCTTTACAAAAGACCCTATAAAATGTAGTTGGTGTTGCCAAGCAATTGTTAACGAATGGTATACAACTTTAATGGAATTAAATCAATCTCTGAATGTCTAATTATTATGTTTATCCACGTGCTTGGAAAGTTGTGAATATAATCCAAATCCTTGGTAAATATTTGTCAAAAGAAATCAGAAATTCAAACTTTGTCTTGTCACCAGCATTTTGTATCTTCAAGTGTCTTTATTGCGTTGCCGGATGAAACATCTTAACATCTGAAAAGCTGATGATAAAAACAATTTCCAACCATTATGGTGCTGTTGTAAAACGATTTGTTACGCAAGTTATAAGCCACTGAGTAAACAAATTCTTTCACACTCTTCTTGTTTTTCTTATCGTTTTCAACAAATTTACATCATTCTAGTGGTTAAGTCATAATGGAATGACAGAAATCCGGGGGCGTTTTAGAAAAGCCCATTTTAAATATTTTTTATTTTTATTTTTTGTAATTTTTCTTAAGAGTGTTTATTTTTAATCTTTATTTGTTTTTATTTTTTTTTATTTAGTTTTATTGTATATTTTGTTTCCATTTGATTTCACTGTCACTTCTGTTGTTTTACCAGGTGTACAATATTTTTTTTAACACCTGATAACAAAAAAGTGTGACATTTTACGCTTTTGATATGGTTTAGTTCTCGTTGTGTGACAAATTCCTCAACAAAAAAAAAAAAAATAAATAAAAAAAATTCAAATCGTAAAGCGTGGGGAGTCTAAATGAATTATGTGAGTACTTCTATGCATTTTAGTAACAAGTTTTATGGCTACAAACTTCTGGAAATCAAGTTATATAATACATTTATAGAAACATACAAAAAGAAATTAATTTTAACCGAAAGAATATGGGAAAAAATTAATCATTCAACAGACCAGACCCCATGTTTCAACCTCCAACTCAGATATCTCACACGAAATGAAAAATATTTCTTTCAGCGACTTGCTCTCAACAGACTTCATGCAATTACTCTGAGTGTTAAATAAAATTGCCATTTCTTAAAAATCTGTCCTTCGAAGTCGACATGAAACTGTTGGCCTCGACGCTCATGTATAAAGTTAACACAATGATGTGAGAAATTATGTTGTAATCATGGCTAGGTTGGTAGGTAGGTTGGTGTTGTAGCTTTGATACTAAAAGCTCACTTGAGCATGCATGGTGGCCCGTTTTGACACCACAGGTGAACTGACCAAGTCCCTCCAAACCAGGGAAGAAAAAGAAGTTGGCCAGCGCAAGGGCTGCACATTTAAAGCACGACTATCCCACGTTGGAAAGCCAGCCCCAAAATTTGATAAACGACGGTTGACGTAGTCACCGTAGTCTAGCAAATAGTGTGTTAGCTTATTAGACGTAAAGCCAGGGTTCAAACAACAGGTCAGACATCAAAACGAAATACAAAAAGTATTTCTTCGGCGACTTCCTCTCAGCAAATTTCTGGCAAAAAATCTGAAAATAAATAAAGAATTGCCATGAAAAGTTTGTCAAAAATCTGTCGTTCGGAGTCTACTTTAAACTGTAGGTCCCACCACTCATATATAAAAATTAACGCACACAACATAAGTGGTGTGTGAAACTAGATCGTAATCCTGACTGAGGGATTGTAATGCCCAATTATGTATGTATGTACATGTATCCTTGACATCAATGGATGATAGCTCCGTTAAGCTAACAAGGATTGGAAAGCCAAATAACATAAATTTCACCTTGCAAGTGATAGGTATTGACAAAAAAAGTGGATAATAGTCTCCTCTTCCTCAGCGGATCTGCACCCACGGCAGAAGTCGTCAGAAGGGAGCTGCATTCTTTCCGCGTGTCTTCCCATTAGACAATGATCTGTAAGCATTGCCACTGTGATCGAGATGATATTACGACTAAGTCCAAGTAACTGGTTGGTGTGCCTTCTATCCATTGAGGGCTAAGTGAGCCAAGCCGTGGAGCAGGACTCCTCATTGACCCAGGATAGGTTGGTGCGATGCCCAGCTTGACCGAAGTAAGCAGCATCCCCAAGTTGATTGAAGAGGCTTCCGGAAGTAGTGTACCAGCCCTCTCGAGCTCGTCGGCTCTGCATTTTTCCGGAATAATACTGTGCCCGGTGACCCAGATAATTGTGACACCGAAGCGCCCAGAAAGTAGGTCGAGACAGCGGCGACATTTCCTGACGACCCTGGAGTTATTCACAACGTTCGACAGAGATCTTATGGCAGCTTGACTATCAGAAAAGACCGTGATGCTGGTGAAAGGAACACCGTTGACGAGGATCCATTGAGCAGCCCGGTAGATGGCCTCAATGCCTGAAACACGCTACAATAATTCGACAGCCGGAGGGAAATGTTCAGGTCCAGTTTCCCAGAGTAGACTACGGTGCCTAGCCCGCTATCGGTGTATACATCTAGGAGTTCCGGTCAGACTAATTTTGTATTAAAAAAATTTTCGTATGTGAAAGAGCCTTACTTATGGGGCTGGAGAGGTAATTTGAATACGAAATTCATTGGCATTAACTGTTGGTATAAAGGAGATGCATTGAAAACAAACCTCAGAGAACAGTTTGGAATTCAACGATCCCAAATGCATGTCTCAAACCACTAAGCCATGCACATGACATCGGAGAACTCTCATACAGTTTATATGGTATTCAAGTAAAATTGAATAATCTCGCAGGAGAAACAAGAAAAGTTTGTACTGCCATACAGGGCTCAAAGGCAGAGAAAATAAGGTTACTTTCAGTCAGCATTATTACCCAGCTTTTCACCCAATTAATGTTTTGTGCGTTAATTTTATATATGCGTGGCGGGACTTGTAGTTTAAAGTAGACTCCAAAAAATAGATTTTTTGAGAAACATTTCATGGCAATTTGCCAGAAATTTCGCTTTGTTGGGGACGTCTGACCTGAATGAAGGCTTAATGTTTAATAAGCCAACACACTACCTACTAGTCTATGGCAACTTCATTAACACTTAAAAATCGGTGAGCGAAATAAAACACTGTGTGTTCTGCTCGAGCAATCGATCGGTACGATTTTCATCTTCAGCAATGTGATCCACTGCTGGAAGATTTTTCGAACTTTGGACGATACGACGACAAGTGCTTTCAATAGCACGGTGCAACATGCCACACCCCTTCTATCATTTTTTATATTCTGCAGCAACATCATATCACATGGTTATGATATTAACTCGCCACCGAAATCGAGCGTTTTGATACCTTTAGACATTTTCTTCTGGCGATTTCTTACCTTACTGATGTGTAAGAATAAGCTACAAACCACAGAGGGCCCTCAAATCTAACAAAATCCATGCTTTCTCGTTAATTTTTTTTAACCAACACTCAATAATTGGTGGAGGGTTGTTCCGTATTCTTGTAGTGAATTGCGTTGGTATTCAGGAAATATAGTTTCTAGGAGAAAGGAAAGCGTGGAAAGTGTTTGACAATTTTTTCTAATGACTGTGTATAATACCTTCGACACTTTTTTTCGAGAATTGTTTTTTGAAGTAATAATTCTCACTTTCTTTTTCTAGTGTGAGTAATATATATAGTAATATATGAAAAAAATCTAGATACTGGTGTTTTGCTTTTATATTGTTTAACATTAAAATTATAAAACACAAGCTATAAAAACAAAATAATGAACTTGTTTACAAATTATCGCACTTCTTAGGGCCATTATTACAACTTGCCGTTAAATAAAAGGAGGATTTTAACGGGCAGATAAATTGTTTTTCATTATTATGAGTACCCAATAAGATAGAAGTGATCGTTAAGCTAAAGGGAGGAGCATCCTACCTTTAACATTTAAAGGTCACTTTATGTTTGAACTTGCCATATTATATATTATTTTCATTATGGCAACTTTAAATTTAAACAAAATGAGCATATACAACAAAAAAAACGAAGATCATTGCCACTGCGTTAAAAAAAAAACTTGTGTAATTGAGCAGTTTTATCGACATTGCTCCGGCACTGCTATATTTTTGAAAAGTTTTATCTGTAAGTTGTAATAACGAAAATAAGTTAAAGGTAACTTTAACTTAGATAAAGGTACCTTTAACTAAACCCAAGTTTAACGGCAAGTTGTAATAATGGCCCTTAATATAACAATAAACACCAGCATAAAAAATGGTAAACAAGTAAACAAAGATACAACAACAAACACTACAAGAATAAACATAAACAACGTTGTTTACAATTATAGAGATTTTGAGAAGGAGAAGTCATGAACGTTCGTCTTTTAAAAACATTCGTCAGACTGTTTACTTTGCCATATAAAAGGCAAGGCAAAGCAGGCGACTGAGTGAGTGAAGTTCAGTCAGTCTTGTGTGAAGACGCGGTGTGTTTGGAGGGAGTAATCGTGGTTTGATGATCTCCGTTACAAAAATTAGTCGAACAATTGTCTAGTACAACAAAGCAATTGTTGTTGTTTACATAAAGTTGTGAACAGAATTGAGTGATTAATAAAGAATTTTAATTAAAACTAAACACAAATTTTTTTTATTTTTATTTTTAATAATATTAATATTATAATTAAATTATAATACAATAATAAATTTAAGGAGTACTAGCTACTGGGGCTTTCGACTCCGATGAATAATCTATATACATTTTAAATAAGATTTTGTAAACGATTTTCAGATATGAATTTGTAAATTAGTTTAATATTATTTTCAGATATGTTATTGAGGAGGTCAGTTGGTGTGTTTGATCCGAAGTTGAGAATTCTGGATGTATTGAATGTGGTGCACTCGTCAAGAATGTGGGTGATATTAAGTTGTGTATGGCAGGTTGGACAAATTGGGGGTGAAGTTTTGTTGTAAATATGCTGATGGGTGAATTTACAATGACCAATTCTAAGACGAACAATTGTTGTAGTTTCTCTTCTGGAACAGTTCCTTGGATATATTGGTTTATTACCCATTGGATTCATGAATTTATATCTGTGTTGATAGTTGGACCATTTTTGAGTTTTAGTTAACATCAAAAAGTTAGAGATTGTGTTTAATATATCACGGGCTTCCCAGGTTGAGTATTTTATTAAAGGGCGACGTTTTGCTTCTTCAGCAGCTGAATCAGCGTATTCATTACCAATAATGCCGACATGGGATGGAACCCACATTAACTTGATTTTACTTGAGTATTGAATGCAGAGATTTCTAATTTGGTTAATTAGAGGTGAATCGTACTGAGAGCTTTTGATAGCTAGTATAGATGAAAGGCTGTCCGAGCAAATTATATATTTGGAATTATTTTGTGTGGCGAATTGAACAGCAAAGAGGATGGCCAATGCTTCAGCGGTAAAGTTGGAGCAATAGTCATCAATGAAACCGGAACTAATAAGGCTGCCATCTTGGGTGACCGTTGCAAAAGTTGTAAAGTTAGTTGATTTAGATCCATCTGTGTAAAGAAAGACCCAATTACTGCGAATAAAGCTATCGGTGATGTTGTTAAACATTTGCTTGTAAATAGATGGTGAGGTAGTGCCTTTAGGTAGGCCTACTAAAGATAGTATAAAAGAGTGTTTATTTGTTTGCCATGGTGGCTCTGTTTGCTTTTTAATAATTATGGGTTGAATTTGTAGGTTAATATTTCTGGAAAAATTGATACATCTGACGATGGTAGATTCCAGCCTCTGGATTCTTATCCCATTAATTGTTTTCTTTACCTCTTGAAATAGAATTTGGTTCCGGGAAACAAAAAGCTTAGGTATAAGTTTGTACGTTAGGTGTGTGGTACGCTCTTCGATAGAAGGCATACCAGCTTCAGCCAAAAGATTTGTAATGGGACTAGTAGGAAAAGCCCCAATGCTTCGACGAACCGCTGCATGATACGGTCCCTGTAATAATTTAATATGCGATGCGGCGCACCATCCGTAGATAGGAAGAGCGTAATCAATTTTTGAAAGAAATATTGCTCGCGTTATATTTGTCATAGTAGAAATATGTATTCTAAAATTTTTTGATGTTAAGTATTTTACAATATTTAATCTCGAGTTCAGGTTTTTTCTAAGTTGTTGACAATGTTCTTTAAATGTATAATTTTTGTCAAAAACAACGCCTAGGATGCGTAAATTATTTACTCGTTTAATTTTTTTGCTATTATATTCAACTTCAAAGCTCGGACAATTATGTTTTTTGCAAATGTGTAATATTGCACATTTTTCAATAGAAAGTTTTGCTCCGGATTTTGTTCCCCATTCATCAATTTTTTTTAAAGTTTCTGAAAAAATATCCTTTACTTTGTTGTTATCGTTGTTTTTTGTAAAAATCACAGCATCGTCAGCATAAATTGCGTGCTCGATGTGTTTTTGACTAGATATGATTTTGCTAAATTCATTGAAAGCAATTATAAATAGCACTACAGATAATGGCGATCCTTGGGGGATGCCATTGTTTAAAGGAAGGGTTCTGGAGACATATCCATTTATTCTGACTTTCAGTTTACGGTTGCTCAAAAAATTTTTTATTATAGAGTACATGTTATTACCTATTTTCCAATTGACTAGCTGTTGTAGAATTACGTGAATACCGATCCTATCAAACGCTTTTTCAAAGTCGGTTGATAAGATACTAACGTGGTTACGACTTGACAGAGCTTTCGATATAAAATGTTGAAGGTAGATAAGAACATCGTCAGTTCCTTGTTTCTTCATAAATGCAACCTGATTGGGTGTAATAAAATTGTTAGTTTGAATAAACCACATGAGACGCCTTGCGATGATTTTTTCTAAAATTTTACTGATACAAGAGAGTAGGGAGATTGGTCTGAAACCAGAGACTGTATGATGATCTTTGTTGGGCTTTGGGATTGGGATTAAAACGGCAGTTTTCCATGCTTGTGGAAAAACGTTAGATGAAAAAACATTGTTGTACAGGAAGAGCATATGTTTTTTTGTTGACTCACTCAGATTTTTTAACATTGGATAAGAAATACGGTCATCACCGGGCGTTTTACCTTTGGCAGACAACATGGCATCTTCTAATTCCATAATGTTAAATGGGGTTTCAATTATTTTTGCATATTTATTACGGTTCTGAGGGTTGTAGATGTGGCTTGTAGAATGCAATTTGTTTACCCGAAAGTCTTGCGAGAAATTGTTATCTTCGGATTGTTCAGACCAATGCGATGCAAAACAATTGGCAATATCAGTGGCATCAGTAATAGTAGTTGGACCAGACTGTATACTGTTTATTATATTTGAGTTTTTTGAACCTGTTATTCTTTTTATATCGTTCCAGATACGTTGCGAGGAGGAATTGGGGTTAATATTGGACGTGAATTTTTGTAGACACATGGCTTTACTATCTTTAACAGCTTTTCGGAATAAGGCATTATGTTTTTTGTATAGAATCAAATTGTTATCATTTCTAACTCGTTTAAAATTATGAAATAGCCTTTGTTTTTCATTACGCAAAGTATTTAGATTGGAGTTCCACCAAACTACTCGGGGCCTGGGGCATTTACCTTTCGTTTGTGGAATACTGACGTTTGCTGCTGATCTAATACACTTGACTAAAGCTGCTGCTTGTTGGTTAATATTCGTGGTAATATTGTATTTAGAGATATTTTCGTTGCATTTTTGTTGATATAAAGGCCAGTTAGCAGATTCCGTTTTATATTTTGGCTTCCAATTTGATTTTGTATGAACTGCACTTTTTTCAATTGTTATTAGAATTGGATAATGGTCGCTACCATAAAGACTCGACAGAGTTTTCCAGAAACACAAAGGTGCAAGTTGGGGGGAGCTTAAGGTGATATCTACATTAGAAAATGTGTTATGGGTAGAAAAATGAGTGGGGGAACCATTGTTTAATACGATAAGGTCTTCATTGAATATAAGATTTTCGAGTATTATACCCCGAGAGTTAGAATCTGTTGACCCCCAGAGTGGGCTCCATGAGTTTAGGTCTCCAGTGATCAGGAAAGGAGGACTTAAGTTGTTAATTATTGTTTTTAACCTTTGTTCAGAAAAGTTTTGGTGAGGGGGAATGTACATGCACGCTACAGTAAGGTTTATACCAGTACTAATTTGGATAGCGGTACAAGCGATGTCATCATTGGTGTATAATAGTTTGTGCGGTATAGTTTTTTTGACGAGGATGCCAATTCCTTGCTTGGCTGACGCGTTATTGGGCAAGTTATGGAAGAATCCATTATATTGTTTCGGAAAAATAATATTTGTGTGATTAACAGGGATGTGGGTCTCTTGAATAGAAATAATATCAGGGTTATAGTCTTTTATAATAAGTTGTAATTCGTGGTAATTATTTATAAGACCGTTTATGTTCCACTGTATTACTTTTAAATCCATATTGAAAGTATAGAGAAAAAATTACTCTTCATCTACGAACATTATTTCTTCTTGTACATTGTATGATGAGTTGTGTGTTGATTGCTTTGGTATATCAAGATTATTGTTTTGTGTAAAATTAAGAATTTCTTTTGTTTTTGTTGGTTTAGTTATTGTTTGACTGTTTGTTGTTTGTTTAGTCATGGATCGTGTGATCATTGAAGGTAATGTTTTGGAATTTTTGTTGCTAGTTGTAGGCTTAAGCAATTTTGTTTCTTGTGTGTTTTTCTTTGGTGTGCCAATAGGTACGTTGTTATTGTTATTTGATATTTCGGGTCTGTTGTTGGGGACAGACAGTATTTTTGTTGTGTTATTGTTGGGGTTTGAATTTTGTTCACTTAAAATGTTGTTTTTTGTAGGTTTGATGTTACAATTTACAGTGTTATTAATGTTTTTGTTGGTTATGACGTCAGAGAACGTTTGCACTAGCGGTGGTGTTGTTGTTTGTGTTTCATATTTTTCTTTGGCTGCTTTTAAAGAGCATTTTTCCTTAGTTTTTATTTTAAGTACTTCTTTGTGCTGTTTAAAGACTTTACATTCTTTAAAATTAGATGGGTGTTCCTCAGAACAGTTAACACAAAAAGTGCGCGTACATTCAGTGGGTGTGTGTGGGGGTAATGCACATTTTTCACACAACGGGTTGTTTTTACACCATTTTTTGGTGTGGCCAAGACGTTGACAAGATTTACAGCGCATGGGATTGGGGTAGTAAGGTCTTACTTTTACTTTATGCCAAGAAATATCTAGTTTTTCAGGGGTAGAGTACCGATCAAATGTTAAGAGTAGTACACCGCATGGAACTAATTTTTCATCTGAATTTTTCTTTTGATATTTGTAGACTTCAGATACACCTTGCGATTTTAGTTCGCTTACGATTTCGTCTTCGGGAACATTATTTAGATATGGCGCGTATATGGTGCCTTTGGAGGAGTTTAATTTTGAGTGGTATTCGCACTTAATATTGCAAACACCTGGTAAAACTTTGGTTGAAATTAACTTATCGGCGTTATTCTTATTTCCGGTAAGGAGCAGGAGGTTACCATCACGCAATTCCGAAACGGACAAAATATCGGGACAAACTGACTTTAAAGAACGGTGTACTAAAAAGCAAGAATATTCTTGAATGTTTTTATCACCAATTGCCGAAAGAATGACATATTTGGGGTCAGGTTTTTGTATGACGGGCAGTTCCGGGAAAATTTGGAGGACATTTTGGATTGAACGTTTCTTTTTGGCTTGGGGGCCTTCCGCTAATGCTGCATAGCGGTTATCCCCCAAATAGGGCGGGTCCGACATGTCCACTAACGACTATCCACGAATTTATTAAAGTTACTACCAAGACGAAAATTTTTTGTTATCACTGTACTGGTAGGTTTACAAGTGTAAAAAAGAATAAATAAAATGATCTGCTATACAGCGAGGTAAAGAAAAAGTCAACCGCACGACGCAAAGTTTAGTCGATGACTGAAACACAAATTTATTTTTAGTTTATTTGCAATCTACGAGTTCATATTTTAAACGTTTTTAAAAGGTAAAAACGTAATAATATATAATGTTAGAAAAACAATTAGCCAATCACAAACACCCAGAGCCTCTGGTGGAAATCGAACTCACGGCCTTGGTACTTGAAGTATAGCACACTACCAAGTATAGCACAAGGCCATCGGAATAACCCCAAAGAAAAATTCAGTCTGATTTATTCTCCCGAGAGGTTGGAAAATACGATATTTCGAAAGTGCTAAGCCAGAAATGCCATGAGGGACATTTGAACGATCTTGTAGTCCAGACACAATGGTATCAATAGATCTATGAAACGAATAAAAAAATAAATTCTTGTTAAGCTTTTCAGGTATTATATGGGTTTCTATTTAGGATTTCATATGAATTTAAAGTTACCGTCGACAAGAAAAAATCCAGTATCTGTCTTAAATATGCTGGCGTCTAGTCACACAAGTCTTAAGGCATAGAGGACCTTCCTTGTATAAAAAAAACTCATAAATTATGTTGTAAGTTAAGCATTGAGTCTCTTGTACGTTGTATGAATGAATTGCACTAAAAAGTTACGCAGAAGTGAAAAAAAGACAACGAATTTTAATATGTTTATCATGAATAAGGAATACAATACTCCTCTATATGTTATGGATGACATTATAAAGTCAACATTGCCGTCAGTCGACGGACAACTCATTTCGATATTCGATTTGTTAGCCTCTCTGGCTGGCATGGATGACGTTATCACTGTCATCAGTGAAGTAGTTTTCTTAAGGTGCCTGACTTTTCTTATCGCACTTCAATGCATTCTGTTTATTTCTTTATACGCTTTAGTTTTCTTTTCTGTTTCGCGAAACAATGGCGTTAAATAAAGTTATCACTGGTGGAGTTGCACTTTTTTCGTTGTGGCAGTTTTTAAGGAAAAGAAGATATCTGTAGTTGCGCTGCGATCCTTATCTCTTAAGGGAAAATGAAGTTTGATTGTGTACCCCATATATTAAACTCCATGAACAGGGAGTTGAGTTGCTTTTTTAGTCGTATCTGAATTCTTTACTTAGTGGCAAGTAATTCATATTCAAACTTGCTTTACTTCACTCACCTTATGCAAGCCTGTCTGCATTTTTCTTTTTCTTGACATACAATGGTGTATGTAAACTTTTTTCTTCGACTATATTAACGCTCCTGCATTATCGGTGGCGATATTTCTGTATTCACTTGGTAACGGCATTATTTTACACGGGTGCGTTAACGGTAAATATGCATTCTGTTAAGCACTTGGGCAAAGAGTGTACACGAATACTCTTTTACAAAACGTCATTCAATATCACGTGCATTCAACAGTATGTACAAATATTGAGATTGTTTTATCGAAATGAAGCTGCAAGCTTGATCCATTTTATGATCGCCGTAATTGTCCTAACGAGAGAAATGCGGATCTACCAATACCTATACACCGATGAAATGCAAGATCTGCCATAAACATCGCCGTTGTCCCTGATGTATGTGTGAGCATCTGAGGCAGTCGATATCTCAAGAACACGATCCTTTGCATATCACAATTTGAAGAAATTAACGCCGTGACTTGGATCTGCCAAGCCGTAAATAATTCAACTGAAGCTTACCATTAGGTAAGCTACCACTGTCCCTGAGCATGGGCAGGAGCATCTGAGGCAGTCGATATCTCAAGAACACGATCCTTTGCATATCACAATTTTAGGAATTTATCATCGTGATTTAGGTCTGCCAAGCTGTACATAATTCAACTGAAGCATTAACCATGATGGTAAGCTACCATAGACAACAATTTGTGTGCCCTGAAGGGGCTGTGAAGCGTTATTTTCAGTGATGAACCCGTTTCTGCGTGAATAGTACGTGGAGTCGCCGTAGTCCAGTAGGTAGTGTGTTGGCTTATTAGACGCAAGGCCACGGTTCAAGCCCCAGGTCAGACATCAAAACGAGACATGAAAAAATATTTTTTTGGCGACTTCCTCTCAGCAGATTTCTGTCAAAAACTCTGAGAGTAAATAAAAAAAAATTGCCATAAAAAGTTTCTCAAAAATCTGTCGTTCGGAGTCGTTTAAACTGTAAGTCCCGCCACTCCTGTATAAAATTAACACACACCATGAGTGGTGTGAGAAGCAAGGCCGTAATCCTGACTGAAGGATTGTAATGGCGAATTATTAATGTAATGCGTGAACAAACAAAATTGGGCAATTTGTGACGATACCAATCGGCAACAGATGGAAGAGCATCCAATGTATCCTGAAAAATCACTGCTGGGTGTGCATTTTAGACTGGCGGTCCAAATCTGCCTGAGGACTATGTCGGCCAATCAATCCGCATCAGATGGAAGAGCATCTAATGTATCGTAAAAAATCACTGTTTGGTGTGCATTTTAGGCTGGCGGTCAATATCTGTCTGAGAACTATGTTGGACAATCAATCGCTGCCAACGGCGAGCACTATAGACGACAGTCATTTCATGTGTTAGTGATGCACTTGGGTCACTGGGAACGTATTTGTCAATAAGACATAAATCACAGCGGTCCTCGGAGTTATCATAACCTATGCCATCGAAGAATTCAGACAAAGTCAAGCCATAGAATCCAGGCAAATGGAAAACTTTGAATGCGCTACGCTCAGAGAACACGAGGTTTCGCTTTTAAGTAAAAACATTTGCGTAAGCCTATAAGTACTGTGAACCTTATAGTATTTAAAGCTTAAACTCTTTGATAAGTAATTGCCTTAAGTATTTTGTCTGCCTTGGCCTATGTAACACACAACAATTTCCTGCTGGTTCGCCAAACCGTAAAAAAAAACAAACAAAATTTTTCCTTTTAATGCCGTCCTCGAAACCAGACGCAATAGCGCCTAATGGTATAACGCTTACGCAGGAAGTATTTTGTTGACAGTTAATGTCATCAACACTCTTTTGCTCTTTTTTTTTTAACTGCAGCTACAATGCATTCTCTGTTGCATTCTATAAAAAAGAAAAAGTTGTTGATTGTCACTGACAGCCAATTGAACACTTCTAGGTGAGAATGTGTTAAGAAATTACGCTGTGTATGGTATTTATAATACGAGAGAGACAGAGAGAGAATAAAAACAAAAGGGTACACCATTAATATGGGCTGACCGAACAAAAGATGTTAAAGTTCAACAACAACAACAAAAACAGCAGCAACAGCAGCTACAATGATAAAATTAATCAACAATAAAAAAAATAACGTCATCAATATCATCAACTTTGGTTTTCTTCTTCAAAATACCGAAGAAAAACAACAACAGCATTTCAACGATAATGCAAAATAATGGTGATTAATAAAGAAAGGGAACCAGTACATAAAAATGATGAACAGTTAGTTGTGTTTCACTATTGAAGACCCTACAATACCCTACATTAGTATACAAGTTAGTTTACAACACTTATAATTGATTTTCATCGAACACCGCAGAATAATAAAGGGTAGGGTGCGTTGGAAGCTTAATGGATAGTGACCAAACATAGGGCAAGAGTCGTAATTTCAATTCCCACAAGAGATTCTGGTCTCTAACACAACATCGAGTGTAAGGTCTCAAGTACTTCCAATTAAATTTCAGTTAAAAAATGAAATAAAAACACGCCAACGTACAACAAGGTCTTTAATCGTAGAAGGGATTATGCTCAAATATTGTAGATAAGCAGAGGCCAGTCTAGTCTACCAAAATGAATATTTGGCATAATAAAGGAACTAACCAGAGCTCACAATAAAGCCTTGGACTGTCCTAATGTCTGTTTCGACAAGTTAATGACTTTAACTGAATGATTGTGACATCTACATTCATGATAGCGACTTCAACTGCATAATTGTGACTTCAATTGCATGATAGTGACGTCAACTGCATGATTGTGAATTCAACTACAGAATTGTGACTTCAACTGCATGATTGTGACTTCAACTGCATGATTGTGACTTCAATTACAGGATTGTGACTTCAACTGCATGATAACGACTTCAACTGCATGATGGTGACTTCAACTGCATGATAGTGACTTCAACTGCATGATTGCGACTTCAACTACTTGAAGTGACTTTAACTGCATGATAGCAATTCGCAAGCTTCTTCCTTTTGCTACATAACGTTGAACATGTCTGCCGTTTAGGTAGAAAATCGTAATCTCTGCGGTTTACACTTTATATGAAATCGTTTTGCATGAGTGTCAATGTCACACGCCAACAACATTTAGGGTTTAAGCAGACTTTCAGTGCGTCGCATTATTAATTTCTGTTCACATTTTCTGCGTTATGTTGTTTGTACCCAAAGCTAACATTAAATAGTTTGGTCAACATAGTCAATTAAAATGTAGAAAGTTTTTCTGCATGTTGTGTCATATCTGGTTAGTTCATATGCTCTTCAATTACCTGGAATGTAAATGAAAATAGACATGGAAAATTTCTGAAAAAAATAGCATCAGGAGTCGACTTCAAACTGTAAGTCCCATCACTCATGTATAAAATTATTGTGTACGTTGTGTGAGTTGTGTAGTATGAGAAACGTGGTCGCAATCCTGGCTGAAGGGCCAATTATGTATGTAAATATATATGATTGCTAAGAAGAAATTTCCGGAAAATGTTTCGTTTTTTAGAGATAGTTGAGCCGAGCGTTGAACCGTGGGCTCTCGTCTAATGGACTAACACCCTACCTACTAGACTACGGCGACTTCTAAGCACTACTACTTCCATATTAATCAACATTACTATACATACATACATACATAATTGGTCATTACAACCCTTCAGTCAGGATTACAACCTAGTTTCTCACACCACTTATGCTGTGTATGTTCATTTTAACATTTTAACTGTTTAAAGTCGACTCCGAATGTCAGATTTTTGAGAAACTTTTCATGTCAATTTTATTTAATATCAGAATTTTTGCCAGAAATCTGCTGAGAGAATTCGCGGAAGAAATACTTTTTGTATTTCGTTTTGAAGTGTGACCCGGGGCCCGAACCCTGGCTTTTTACGTATAATAAGCCTACACACTACCTACTAGACTACGGCGACTTCTAAGCACTACTACTTCCATAGTAATCAACTTGACTATACTAACCTTATTCTTTACCTTCTTGTCCTTTCAAAGAAGATAACCTAACTTTCGCTTGTTAAACGGCGATGTTTCTAGGACAAGGACTCATAGGAAATGGTTCTCCCTCTTACGAAAACAAAAACATTGCATTCAACAGCATTAAGCATATATAAAATGTCTGTTGCTTACCAAACAAATCTTGCAACATGTATTGCCGATCTTAGTATAGCGGCCACATCAATATCCATAAAAAATTAAAAAAAAATTTTTAAAAAAATAAAAAAATTAAAGTAAACATCATCAACCATGATGATGGCGTTGGCAATGACAGCTACAGCAAGGAAAATCGGTTAGTGAATGGTGTAGACTTCGAATCCTACATTGTATACGTGTACGTTTTACCAACAACTAACCACGAGTAGATGCAATAAGCTTTGCAACACAAAAAAATAAATACAAAAACAAAATTATTAAAAAGAAGAAGAACAATTGAAGGCAGGCATACAAAATGCTTTATAAACGAAACTACCAAACAATATCCATTTCATTATAATTTACTGCACTTTGTAAATTGTTGTGGTCAATTAATGTCAGCATGTTACCATAAAAAAAGAAAAAAAATTTCCGAACTCTACAACCAATAGTTTTAGTGTCCTCAGAGCGTTTCCTTTTACGTTTGGTTGATGTTGTTTGCCGTACAACATGTTGTAATACAACAACAATATTGGCAATATATTGTAAATATTAATAAATAATGTTGCAACATTTTTACTTGAATTTTATTTAAAGCAAATGAATTCTGCATGAAGGAAATTTAATACATACAACATGTAGAGGAATGTATACATACATATTTTTATTTAAAATTACAAGCATAACGGAACGTAGTTAAACACAACGGCACGGCAATATTTAATGTGTAAAATTCTGATTTTATTTAATTCTTATTTAAAAACCACTTTCCTGCAGGATCTAAAAAATCCGTGTGCCAGGCAGACAATAACATCAATGTCATTTGTTAAGAGCCAGCATTGCTGAATCTAAAACTTTTTCATGGCTCTACAATTGAACTCAACAAATATTTAGACAATGAAGAAACCACACCAGAATATTCAATTGAGGATACCAAACTGTGTTGGCATTTGACCCAGTAAAGTGAAAGAACTATCACGAATAGTGTAAAGCCAAAACAAAAATTTCCAAACTATCTGAAGACCCTTTAAAAATGTTAATTTGATCGCAAAGTTTGCAGAGCATTTCACTACTTTTACGGTCACCATACTTAAGCCTTGGAAGCAAGCAATCTGTGCAATGTACATGCCGTAAATAATACTTTCGCTGTGGCATGCAGTCTTGAAGACAACACCGAAATATTGATTTCTTGTCGTCCTCGATTCGTTTGTCATTCTCCTTCGTATACATGGATATTTTAACGTAAGAATCTTGGCTTACATACTTATAACTTCAGCACGGTCCTCGATTGCGTGGCATCCTTGATGATTAGGGGCTTTGAAAATGTCATTGAAAATAATATATTTTACTCTTCTTCTTCAAGTATAGACTGGCCTTCCAAATTTTCGGCTTCCTTGTCAGTTTAGATGGAAGTTGCGTTATTTCAGAATATGCTTCATCCATCCGGATTATTGTAGCGTGTTTCAGGCGGAGGTAATGGCCATCTTCCGGGCTGCTCAATGGATGCTCGTCTACGGTGTTCCTTTCACCCGCATCTCGATCTTTTCTGATAGATGGGCTGCCATAAGCTCTCTGCGGAACGTTGTGAATAACTCCAGGATCGTCAGGGGATATAGCCGTTGATTCGACCTTCTTTCTGGGTGCTTCAGTATCACTGCAAAGCCGGCGAGCTCGACAGGGCTGGTGCACTACTTCCGGAATCCTTTTCAGTCGATTTGGGGATTCCACTTACCTTGATCAAGCTGGCCATCGCCCGGTAATACTTTCTAGACACCAAACTATCCTGGGTGAATGAGGAGTCCTGCTCCACAGCTAGGCTCACTTGGCTCTATGTGGATAGAAGGCGCACCAACCAGTTACTCGGACTTGGTCGGAACATCATCTCAACCACTGTGGCCGTGCTTACAGGTCATTGTGTTATGGGAAGACACGCGGAGAGAAAGCAACTCCCATCTAACGACTTCTGTCGTGGATGCAGATCCGTTGAGGAAGAGGAAAATGTTATCCACTTTCTTTGCCAATGCCCATCTCTTGCGAGATGCAGATATAGGTTATTTGGCTCTCCAATCCTTGTCAGCTTGACGGAGCTATCGTCCATTGATGTCAAGGATATAGTTTCGTTTATCAAACCTTCGGGATAGTTTTCCAGCGTGGGATAGTCGTGCTCTAAATGTACAGACCTTGCGCTGAACAATTTATTCCTCCCTGATTTGGAGGAACTTGGTCAATACAGAGTCTCCGTTCCGTCACCTGCGACGTCACAATGGGCCGCTATGCGTGCTCAAGTGAGCATTTGGCATCAAGGATACCACTCCAACATAACCTAACATAACTTCATCCATTTCTATGGATTTGCGACAATTTCCTTAATTATAGAAACTTGGTAGGGTCGTTAGCATAAGAAATATTATTAGTGCCTCACTTATGGTCAGATGTTGGAAAACTATCAACTCGATTCAGGTGTTTAAAACTGCTATCCACAGTGTATTCCGAACATCTACACACAACACTTCAGTCAGGATTACAACCTAGCTTCTCACATCACTTACATATGTTGTGTATATTAATTTTATACATGAGTGACGGGAGCTACAGTTTCAAAGCCGACTCCGAATGAAAAATTTTTGAAAAGATTTTCATGGCAATTTCAAGTACTCTCGGAGTTTTTCCCAGAAATCTGCTGTGAAGAAGTCGCCGAAAAACCATAGGGGTTCTAGGGGTTTAAACCATAGTCCCACGTCTAACAAGCCAACAAACTAACTACTAGACTACGGCGACTTCAACATAATCTCATTAAGCCCTGTGGCCTAAAATGAATTTTTTTCGAAATATGAATTACATGCATGAGCTTTGCCCACACGAGACTTCATAAAACCGAGATCCAATACCAATTATATTCCAAATATGTTTTTCAACTGTAAACTTAAATCATGAGGTAGTTTGCTAGCAGTGACTCTAAAACAAGAACTAAACCACGCTGTTAGTTTCACTCATTGACAGGTTTTCACCAAAAATTGTCGGAAGTACTCTCCATAAAGACGACAAGAAAGAAATTATTCTCAGTGTAAAGCGTAAGATCGACTACAGATCTGATGATACGATACTATTATTGGCAAAGACCATGCCGAAAGACATTTTGGTGGTCTGATAATAAGCTGCGGCTATAAAAATGGAAGAGCAACGAATATCCGTATACGAATGGCATTGACGATTAGAGCACAATTTGAAGATAATGGGGACATTTCACCTCATCCCTAATATAGTATCGTCTTAGAGATGACACATAGCTTACCATTCCATTAATTTATTAATAGGAGTAAGCAGTGGATCTCATTTCATGGTGTACCTTGATTCGAATTTTTACATGATTTAGATGCCCAAGCTGTGTGCGTATGAACTTGCGGAACAGATTCCACTATCCTAGATAGCCCAGAGAAATAGAATCAGTTTATAAATGGAACCAGTACAGTACATACATACATTCATAATTAATTATTACAACCCTTTTGTCAGGATTACGACCTAGTTTCTCACATGAGTGGAGGGACCTACAGTTTAAAGTCGATTCTGAACGACAGATTTTTTTTACTAACTTTTCATGGCAATTAAATTACTTTTACAGTTTTTGCCAGAAATCTGATGAGAACAAATCACCGGAAAAATATTTGTTTATTTCGTTATGTTGGAGATGTCTGGCCTGGGGTTTGAAATGTTACCTCACGTCTAATAAGCCAACACACTACCTACTAGACTACCTTGACTACAGTCAACGTATAACTGATGTTATATTGATACTTCAACCATTGGAGATAAAGAGGCAGATTTTGAGGGAGCTTTAATGCTAGCCAGTCTTTGAAAAATGGTATCTACCCGCAGCTTCGCGGAAGAAATAGTGAACGGGTTTAGCCAGGGACGGTGAATCGTACAAGCTTATGATGGAACATATGTAAGTGTCTTATGAATATTCGTCAGTTTAGAACAAAAATATATTAGAAAAGAAGATGGAGTATCACCTAGAAACCTTTTTACGCTGCAACCTCTAGGGAATATATTGTCCAATGCGGCCAAGGTTGTATATAGTAAATCAACTGAATATAGGGTGACATTCAAGTTGTTATTACATTACCAACTTCTGCTTTCAACAATGAATTTAAAACAACCATCTTCAGTTCACCCTGATAAAATCAACACCCAATATGTCCTTAAAACTGCAAAACTTTTTAAACCACAGAAGCCTAAAATAATTACTGTGGACAAGACAAGAAGTTGATTAAATGCGAAAAAAGTATGTGAACTGTGAAGAAAAACAAAAAAAATCGAAATGAAGTAAGAAAAATTAATGAAAAAATAAACAATAATTATAAACACTATAAAATTATATACATTTATGGGCCATATACCTGGCCATACTACATGTTCGTGGAATAATTTATTATGAAGTACGGCAAAAAAAAAGTTCACTTTAAAATAAATTCCGGTTTTAACGAACACAACGTTAATATTATTCTTTTAGCGAGTTTTTATTGTTTATGACTGGCAATTATCATAATGACAGTCTTGTTAACATTATGGACAGATCTTAACGTGTTTAAATAAAGAAAAAAAAAATACGTTTTAATACTGCAATAAAAGGCTGCCAATACTGGTATAGCCTATGTGAGGTTATATTATAATCGCATATGTAGAGATGAAACACAAGTTAATGGTGTTTAACAAAAATTCTCTACACTAGTCGACGAATCAAAATTACTTTCTTTAACAAGTCATGTATACGTAGGCTATTCAGAAAATGTACAAAATAAAATACTATTTGGAGATGGGCTTTCAATTTAAAGCAATGTAGGTGGGTAGGTTGGAGTGGTTGTTTTGATATCAAAGCTCACTTGATCAGGCACAGTGGCCCGTTGTGTTTCCACAGGTGACCTACTACTGCGTCAAACTTATTGACAATTGGTTCATAGTTAAATTCTGTTGGTCTCTAATTGTTGAGACACTAGCGTATGATACATGTTGTCCTCTTTCTCCACTTTTAATTGGTATTCGTCTTAATTTAAGTATTCCAGAGTGGGTGTAGTTAATCCCTAAAATTCCGATAAAAAACACAGCATCAGTGGGATGTTTTGTTATTAGCCGGTTCAAACCCCAGGTCAGACATCAAATCGAAATATAAAAAAATATTTCTTCGGCGACTTCCTCTCAGCAGATTTCTGGCAAAAACTCTAAGAGTAAATAAAATTGCCATGAGAAGGTTTTCTGTCGTTTGGAGTCGACTTTAAACAGTATGTCCCGCCACTCATGTATAAAATTAACACACACAACATGAGTGGTGTGAAAAGCTAGGCCGTAATCTTGACTGAAGGGTTGTAATGGCCAATTATATATGAATGTACGCCCTATCAAGCACACAGAATATCGTGTCATTTGCGGCAAAGAGCAAGGCAAAGAGCATTCCGTACAGCTGAAAAGAGTTGAAAACCATATTTTCATTGCTTGATCAAGATTCCTATCAGATGCAAGAAGAGCAGCTATTTGAAAGCGTTTGAAAACAGCAGTATTCACTAGAAATCATTGAAATTTAATGCAATATGAAGTGAGGGTTTGAGACGTTGAAAGACAATTTTACAGGTTGCAGGTGTTTAACCAATTAAACGAAATCATTTATGCTTTAAATTATCACTGATAATGCAAAATTAACCCATATGTGGAGTGCGGAAAATGAGTAAAGTTTACACCCAAGCAGAATATATATTGTGCCAAGGTAATGCTCTGTATTTGGCGTTATTAGAAGGGCGTGAGCTTCTAAAAGCAGGTCAGACCATCCCCTGATACTCGTACATGCAGGAATTATTTTGTTCAAAGCGAGAATACGTTGAAAGTTCCCCTAATACTGCTAAACTAAAACTACTACATTTTTTATCATGACAATACTCCCATATTGCCGAGAGAGCCAAAAAGCTTTTGCAAAACAGGTTTAGACGAACTTGCTCCTTCTAACTACAATTTATTCCAACTAATGGTACGATTCATTTCAAAGCAAGGTAGCAAAAAATTGGCTTGAATTGTTCATTTCCTTTAAAACAAGCGGTTTCCTTAAAAACAAGCAGATATCAGCAATGAGTATTCAAAAAATGAGTAGAATTTAATCATAGTCATAATTTCCAATATTTATACGCATTCATACTTATTTTAATATCATGCAACCTCTACTCATATTTAAAGTTTGAAGTACTCACCATACTCATACTTAACAACACGTATGATGTTGTTGATATCTGTTGATATCGACTCTCCATAACTCAACATATACACGAATCACAAAATAAGTATGATACGCGGGCGAACACTAAAATACTCACTATATGGTTGTGTGTTTGTTTGCTTGCTGTCTCTGTCTTTTTTGCTTATGTGACTTTTTTCTTTTTTTGTAAAAGCAACAACAACTAAGACTGTACACATTTTGATGAATGATTAGAGTTACTCGAATCATTTATGAATATTATAAGTATTTTTCTAAAGTTATGAATCTAAATGAGTAGGCTTATGAATCAAACATAGTATGTATGGTATGAGTTTGATGTCAACATTGTACCCATACTTATTGCAACCTGTACTTATAAATCAACGTTGTAGTGAGTATGAATGAATCAGAGTAGTTAATTTTCAATATTGTTGACTCACTTAAATTCAAAATTTTATGAGCGCTTATAAGTAGAGAAAAAACGATTCATTGCTCTCCGGTCGAAAAAAACAAAATGCCAAAATGGTGAAAGCAGGCGTAGCCTCTGAGAAACAATACTCTGAGTTACGGAATGAATAAATTGCCAAAAGGTGGTAAACACTTGTAGTTTCTGTTGGACAATACTTCGTATTACATTTTCTTTCAAATCCATTTATCTTAATTACGGATTTATTTCCAATAAAGCTGGCAGGTTTTAAAGTTATACAATCGATATTTGGAATTGTATCATAAATTACTATCAGAATAAATGGATGTTAATATTCGATATTATTACCCGAGTATATAATACTCTGGCCTCTGAAAATAATTTATGAATGCTTCACCTGACAGAATTTGGCCTTATTTTCCTTTAGCGATAAATACCAGGCATTGTATTAACAAATTGAAATTTGAGAGTTCTATGTCACACAGAGATTTTCTTTCTTTATTAATTATCGATAACATTGTTATTTAGTGGCAATCTATTAATTTTACTTAATTGCATTCATTTTACAAATTTGATTTTTATTTTCCCATACCGAAATTCTATGAAAAATCCAATAAAAATAAATAAAAAAAACCCACATAAAATATCGATTTTTAACAGAAAATCGAGACAAATCAACCAATTTGTTCGTATTATTAACACAGCAACCCACTAATTTTGAAACTAAAAACTTGTATCCCTAAGAAGCGATATGTTCTCACCTTTACGTTTGAGTAATTTGGTTTAAAGGTGTTGTATCTCAAGTTTGCTTTTGTTGTTTCTTGTGCCTGATAATATCTTAATGGTTCTTCCACTTGCTTTTGATGTCACATCAAAATATGTTTTCCATAATTTCTGACACATGATGACATGTTTGTTGCTTGTTTTCGGATTTTTTTTCCTTTTTCACTCAGTTGTGTTATGCAAATGAGTTTAATAACGGCATGTGTGTGGTCTAAACGATCAAAATATTATAAAAGACAAGTCAAAACAGAAGACGCTTTAAAGAAAGAAAACGGTTGACCAAAACTAATTTCACAGTCTTTAAATAATTATGGGTATGAGGGCAATACAATTCCAGTTGAATGGCATGTTTTAAGCTTCCATACATGCTAATATAAACATATTTTTTCTTAGAAACTTTTGTTGTTAAAGTTTAACCCTCTACACTGATGGGACTATTTTGGGACGTTGAAATCATTAATTATTAGTACGCCATTGGGGCCAAACATAGGCTACTTAAAAAAAATCAAAGTTCTCAAACATGCGGAATATCAAATATGGCATTATAGTGTTGCACGTAATGTTGCCTTTTTAAAATCACTTGTCGTTGGCCAAAAGAGTTTGGTAATCATTTATCTATAATGCTCATTATCGTTCTTAAAACCACATTGGCCGATGACGCCACATGTAAAAAATCTAATCCAAACAGTGATTTTTTCGAAAATCATTAAATGATCTTGGGCTTCATATGTATTGGTATCGTTTCAAACTCCCGATTTTTGTTTATTTACCAATGAAGATGATTTTTCGATGAAATTTATGATCAGTTTTCAACTTCTCCAAAGCTTATTCAGCGAACTTACGTGATTGTCTATAATCATCTATGGTCGTCTATAGTGATTTGGCAAAACATGATAAATAAAAAATGATAAATACGATGACCGTTAAATAGTTCGCAAGTTCGTCTTAGAAGACGCTAGGCCATATTGTTAAGTAGAGTTTTTGGGTAAAATTTATATATAAGTATACTGTTACGTTTTTACCTTTTAAAAATGTTTAAAATATGAGCTCGTAGATTGCAAATAAAAATAAGTTTGTGTTTAGTTTTAATTAAATTCTTTATTGTTCACACAATTTTTTTTGTTTTTTTGTTCGCAACTTGATGTGAACAACAACAATTGCTTTGTTTTTAATCCTCTTTGCACTCTTTCGCGTAACCAATAACAATTGTTCGACAGATCTTTGTAACGGATTACTCTCTTACACACACAGTCTTCAAACAAGACTGAATTAATTTTTACTGGCTCCGTTGCCTGCTTTGTTTTGCCTTTTATATCGCAGGGCAAACAGTCTGATGAATGCTCTTGAAGGCGAATGACTTCGCCTTCTCGAAATCTCTATAAATGTAAACATCTTGTTTATCGCCCATGTTCTGAAAAACGCATATCGCTTAATGTTCGCGTTTTCGATTTGAAAACGCCAAATAGCTGTTCTGACAAACGAAATTGCTAAAAATTTGGCGTTTTCAAACCGCTAGTGTATACTGAAGCGATCTAGTCTTTTTTATTTAAACTGTACCTTAAATTAACAATAAAATTATACACAATTTAAATTTAATATGTTTTCTTTTTATTTGAATGACAACTTTTAGCATTTTTTGACGATTTAAAAAAATTTGCTTTGAGTTTGTGTATTGTCTGTACCATTTGTTTACTTATCAACTGGCGATTTATGCAAACAGCTGATCAGATTGATCTTCGAAAAAAAATGTAATGCTAGTGGTGTTAATTTTATAAATAATTATTTGGTTATTTCTTTTTAAACTTTTGATATTAATATTTGCAATTTATTAAGTTCACATATCTATATTAAATCGTAAAAACAAACCCTTAATAAAAGTTAAAAAATAATTTAAAACCTGTATAAAGTGCTTTAAAACCTTTATGAGAGTAAAAAATTAAACAAAATTTTATTTTAAACTGGCTACCCGTGTTAAAAATTACCAATTATTCCAGAGTGCTTATAAGTAACATCTCTAACTGAAAAGAAGCAATTGCCGCCATTTTTCTGACATCTCACAAATAAAATACATAAATTACAAAAAATCCGCCCGTTACTTACGCATGGTCTGGAATGTCCAATGGATTGGAAAAGTCAATTAGTGTTTTTTTAATTAACATTTCTTTTGATTTTTTAAAGCCAATATAGCAAGCAAATACGCTGTAGGCATTTTAAATTTTTTATTTGTTTATGTTTTGTTATGATAAAACATATGTTTTCATTGTTCGAATGCAACTTCGAAAAAAGCAAAACGCCAGAAAATCGCTTCGTTTTCAGAACATGCTGAAATGCGTTTTGCGTTTTTCAAATCGTAAGCGATTTGAAAATGCTGCGTTTTCCAGAACATGGGCGTATATTATTGTTGTTTGTGTATTTTATTTACGTTTGTTCATGGAGTGTTGTTGATGCATTTTTATTTACTTGTTTATCCCTCTTCTACAATGGTTTTTGTTGCTATATTTTTGTTTACTTGTTTATCATGTAAACAAGTTCATTGTTTTTATTTTTGTAGCTATTGTTTATAATTAACACGATGAGAAAGCAAAGCATCGTAACAATACTTTATTTACCAAAAAACAACTCATCATTGCTTGTCATTGATTTTTAATAAATAACAGCACAATTATACAACGGCCAGCATTCTGTACATTACATTAAGTGCTCCTGTGTTCGGAGGACTAAAAAGAAAGAAAATTGACAAATTTTGTAAACTGAAATTAATTTCAATTAATTTTATTCATAATTCGAAATCATTCTTAATTATTTTAAATTTTTTTATTGGAAATATTTTTTAACCTTGAAAGATCATGATCGTGACTTTTTAGTTAAATATTTGCAGATTTACAGTCAAAGAAAAAAGTGTACATACAACGGTATATGCTAATTTTCATGTTTTTTCATATAAATGCCCTTAACAACGCTGTAATATCTTCAATCAATTTGATAATAAATCAGCGGGAATAAAGTCTATTGGTGTACATACAGTGGTGTATGCGAACTTTTTCTTTGCCCGTGAATACAAACTGTCCGAGTTTAATCAAAACAAAAAAAATTCAAATGAAATCAGAGAGTGAAAGCACTATCAATACAATGACGCTTATGTTCCTCATTTTTTCTTTTGATTTTATTCTGAAGACATTTTTAACATCATTTCTGTATGTATGCCAAGGTAAGTTTATCGGACAGACGTACATATTGTTGATCGAGTGTTGCTTTACTGTATGAGTACACACGCAAGTTGTTTGTAAGCTGAAAAGGTACGAAGCTCTTGATGATATTTTAATTTCATTTACTTTTCATTATGATTTCCTTATTAATTTTATTCCTCATATTCTGTACCATGCATGTCTGATATTCTGTTGTACTTTTAATGCTTTTTTCTGTCTATTTACACACGTTTTGTTATATTTTTTTTGCAACTTTTTATTCTCCTCTGTTCATCCTCTTTCCTATTTGCAATGTTTCATTTACAAAGTATGCAGAACATAGTGAGAATTTGTAAACAGTTTTTAAATACTGAGAAATACAATAATTTTTGAAATATAAGTTTTCAATAAATTTTAAAAAATTCCGTCATTTGATTTCAAAATTTTCGCAAATAATAATATTGTTACTTTTTTACCTTTTAAGATCGTTTAAAATATGAGCTCCTAGATTGCAAATAAAATAAAAATAAATTTGTGTTAGGTTAGGTTATGTTAGGTTAGAGGACGTCTACTTGTCAATTAAGACAAGTACAGTACCCGGAGGTCGAATTGACGCATTGTACAACGTCCTAGTTTCTCACACCACTTATGTTGTGTGTGTTAATTTTATACATGAGTGGTGGGACCTACATTTTAAAGTCGACTCCGAAAGACAGATTTTTATTTATTGAGAAACTTTTCATGGCAATTTTTATTTACTCTCAGAGTTTTTGCCAGAAATCTACTGAGAGGAAGTCGCCGAAAAAATACTTTTTGTATTTTGTCTTTGTTGCCTGGCCTGGGGCTCGAACAAAGGCTTTTGCGTCTAATAAGCCAACACACTACCTACTAGACTACGGTGACTTCTAAATTTGTGTTAAGTTTTAATTAAAATTCTTTATAATTCGCACAATTCTGTGTGCCAATGTTCACAACTAGATGTAAACAACAACAATTTTTTGTTATTCCTCTGTTTATACCCTTTGCTTAATGTCAACAGATACATACCCGGGTATGTTTTGTGTTTTTAAGTTGCAGTATCTCAGGAAGTAATAACTGTATTAACCTGAAATTTCATGATATCCTCACTAGTAGTGTTTATTCCTAGACTTGAGTAAAAATGGCGGATGGGGGTCAAAGATGTGGCCATTTTTTGATTCATATCCCTTACGTCAACAGTTGCATACCTGGGTATGTATAATGAAATATATGAAAATATTTTGATATTTGTTGTTTATTGAATTGAATTTACACTTTCTTAATAATAAGATTATAATGCGATCAAATATAGGAAGACATAAAAAGATATTAAATGCTAATTTTTCTTAAATGCCTTGCATGATTTGCTGGTTGGCCGACGTTTCGTACATAAGTGGCAATTACCTTTTACTTTCATTCTACCAGTGCTGTCGGGTTCTTCCACGCTTTTATCTGCAGCATCTCTTACGCTCAAAGATTCGCCACATATGGCTTCAATAGCATTGCGTGGTGAAAATATTTTTGTAACATGTTTATTTTTATCTCTGTTTTCTCTTTGCGTCTTCACCAGTTGTTCGCTGAGGCTGTGTAGGAACATTCTGCTGCGGCTTGTGGAAGCTTTCAACATTGGGTTATTCGCAACGTAAATTATGGGCTACGAGGTCTAGTATATTGTAGAATAAAGTCAAGGGCTATCTATTTGTTTGTCGCCTTGTTCAATATTGTATCCATATTATCGACGCCACCTTTATATTTATTGTAATCTAAGATCTAGAGTGGCGTTTTCTTTGGACCTTGCACTTCGTATGAATAATGCAAGACGTATAACCGACTTATTTTTTTTTTTTTTTTTGGTTGTGAGAGCACAAGATAATATTATTACTGAAACCAAATGCGGTTAACTCTACTTCCCGTCCTTTAGATAAAGTGAAATATAGTCGTACTAACACTCGTCTTCTGTTCACTGTACCTAATATTGATAAACTGCTGTTCATCATTAAACTTTTCGCTACGTTATAAGTTGTGAAGAAATTATCACAAACAATATTCCGTCCACTCCCACGTTTGGACCTGCTACGTAATTGCTGCGTAGATTATCATTCAGTATTAAAAATTAGTCCGTTATACTGCGTCCAAAGCTGCGGCTTTGTCGCTTTTTTACGCTGTTGACGTGTGTTTCCGTTATCGAAAAGTATAAACGTTTTATATAATAGTGTTTTCACACCAAAATTTAAAACCTGATTTTAGCATTAAAACCATAAACAGCTGATTTTGCGTTCACACTGCAAGTTTTATTAAAATTGGTTTTAAATTCATGACATTTATGATGCGAGAAAAAAATTTTATGAGCAATATGCCTTATTTCATCTTGATATATTTAGCTTCTGACTTACCTTTCGCACAAGAAACTATATTCATTGTGACCAGAAACAACACACATTTCGATTAATAATTAAATATTTACAAATTTTTAAAATTTTCATTGAAGAAATTAAAAATATTCCAAATTTTTCCTTTTTTAATACAAAATAAATGATTATTTACATTTATTTATTTATTTATTTATTTACATTTGTTTTTGTTTTTATCAGCTGTTTTCAGGTTTTCAGAGCTGGTAGCTCTGATTTAGTACATTTAGTACATCAAAACAAAGTTGTATTTCATAAAACCAACTTAAAATCAATTCAAAAAAGGTTTTATTTTGGTTTTAACACAATAATTTTGTATGGTAAAATCAGGTTTTATTTTTGGTTTTAACGTTAAAACCAACTTTTGCGTTAAAACCACTCGGTGTGAAAACACTATAAGTCTTTAGTATGTACGTAACCAGAGTGCCTTACACCACCCAACAAGTAAGTAAAACCAAATAAACACAAAAATAAGCTTAGCAACAAGAGAAATTCCATATAAAATGTATAAACATACCCGGGTATGCTTCTGTTGACGTAAGTATAATTTTGTATCTGTTGACATAAAGGTTAAACAATAACAATTACTAGGTAATTATTCGACAGGTCTTTGTAACGGAGATCTCCAAACCAAGATTACCGTCTTCAAACACACCGCGTTTTAACACAAGACTGACTGAACTTTTACTAACTCACTCGTCTACTTTGCCTTGCCTTTTATATGGCAGATTAAATAGTCTGATGAATGTTCTCAAGATCTCTACAAATGTAAACATCGTTGTTTTATTATTGTTTGCATTTATTCTTGTAGTGTGTGTTGGTGTATCTTTGCTTACTTGTTTAGCATTTTTTTATGCTGGTGTTTGTTGTTATATTACGCAGTGGGATAATTTGTAAACAAGTTCATTGTATTGTTTTTGTAACTTTTGTTTATAATTTTAATGTTAAACGATGTAAAAGCAAAACACCAGTATCTAGATTTATTTCACTTTCGTAACAATATTTTCTGTATACAACTTTACTCCGCGTTACCTGCAATATCATCAGTCATAAACGATATATTTTTAGTACAATGTTTGCGACATAGAAATCAAAAATTGAGGAAATTAAATAATGCTCGATGTTAGGGTATAAGATAACCGGGAAATCTATGTTTAAATATTCTATACATCATCACCACCGACGAATTTTAACGCGAATATCTCAAACACTACTATTATGCCGACTCTTGGGTTTAGTTTAGCGATTCATATTGTGTTTTCAACAGGGTTTTGGAACTTTATGTCTTTACTCAGTCTGTTTTGAATGGATAAGGTATTCAACAAAATTAATATTCTCTTCCAACGGGGTCGTTTTGAACTTTGAAAGTTAATAACGGTCATCTTTTTAAAGCTATATTTGTAAAATAGTTGTCATTTATTTAGTCTGTTTTAGTCAATTCACCATGGATGGATAAAGCATTTAACAACACTTGCCAATAAAATAAAATAAAATTGTTTCATTAAAATTGGTGCTTATTGGTAATGCGCTGGATAAATTCGAGTCCACTGATTCGACTTAAGTCTGTAAGCGTACAAAATTCAACTGACACCGTAAATGGGACTAAACAACCAAAGATAACGACGTGTGTTCGAAGAGAGGACTCTGGTGTAGTGGACAATTGATCCTAATTTTCCTCAAAATATCATCTTCAGCGATGGGGCCTATTTCTAAATAAATGGCTACGTAAACGTATAAAATTATCGAATTATACATGCATTCATACATAATTGGTCACTACAACCCTTTAGCCAGGATTACGACCTAGCTTTTCACACCACTGGTATTGTATGTGTTAATTTTATACATGTGTAGCGGGACCTACAATTTAAAGTCGATCCCAAACGATCCATGGCAAAGTCTCCGAAGAAATATTTTTTTATATTTTCATTTTGACGTCTGACATATGATTTGAACCGAGACCTCACGTCGAATAAGCCAACAGAATACCTACTAGACTACGGCGACTTCAAATTATAGGCGTTGCCAATTCAAATACGATGTAAGATCATCCAATGCATTCCGAAAAAGTCACTGTTTAGTGTCAATTCTGGGCTGGCGACGTCATTGGTTCATATTTCCTTCACAACCACGTTGTCCAGGTTATCACTGTCAACGGCGAACATTATAAGGTGATGGACATCCAATTTTATAAATTTTTTATGGGGACTCGTCGTGAGTTTACTGAGATGCACACTGAATTTGCATCTCTTTTTGCTAGATTTCGTCGGTTTGAGGAATTATTTTCAAAATATGGCCTTTTAAACGAATTGCTTGAATCGGAAAGGGTTCCAGGCCCTCTTTCTTCTGAGGCTTCTGGGCATGTGGCGCAAGTTTCTGTACCAAGGGAAACTGCGACAATCAACACATTGTCCACTGTTACTCCTATTGTGGACGTTTGTCCATCTATTGCCGATAACCCAACTGGCAGCTCCATACTGAAGTCTGCAAATTTAGTTGAACTGAGTCCAAAGTCTACTCTTTCTCCTTTACATTCACCTCTGGGTGATGTCACTTCTGATGCATCTTCTAAACCGTCTTCTGTTTCGTATTCATCTGTAGTGTCCGCTAGTTTAGATACTTCTGCTCCAAGGGAATTGGTTGTAGTTAAACCTAAAAGGACTATTTTTGTGTCTCGTCTTTCATGTGATACTTCGGTCGATGATATAAGATGTTTCGTTAAATCGAAGATTAGGGAACCTTTTGAGTTTGGTTGCTATAAGATGAGGCCATCTTTGAATAGCAGTATTTCTTCGTTTAAATTGTATGTTCCCGATGAAAAATTTGGTGAAATTGTTAATCCTGCGTTTTGGCCGCAGGGTGTATTGGTACGAGAATTCGTATTCAGGCTGGGCCAACGAAGGCCAAAAGGTGCTAATTTGCCTGGTCCTATTTCTCAAAAAAACTAACTTCGAAATCGTCTTTTAATTTCAAAATTGCTTATCGAAATGTTCGCGGACTTAGGTCTAAACTTTCTTCGCTTTATAATAGTAGCTTTGATTTTTAATTTGATGGAATTGCTTTTACTGAAACTTGGCTGAATTGTAATATTTTTGATTCTGAGATTATGTCTGGTAATTTTAGTATTTATAGACGTGATAGGAGGTCTAAAAATGGTGGTGGTGTTCTTATTTCCATTTGCTCTAAATACACATCCGAATTGATTGACTTGTGCTCTTCTGAGGATATTGAGTTTATTTGCGTTAAGGTCTCTGATCGTGGAAAGTCTATATACATTACTTGCTCGTATATTCCTCCCTGTTCTGACATTCATATCTATAGGGCTCACTTCGATTTAATTTCTAGAGTAATTGATTCAATGGGGCATGAGGGGATTATAGTAGTCCTTGGTGATTTTAATCTTCCGCATACATCTTGGAATTTTTCACCTGAGACTGTCTCATTGGTGCCATGTTCTTCAGTTCCTTTCTATGATGAAATTCTGTCCGCTATGTGTGATCTGGGTCTTTTCCAGGTGAATGGTGTATTGAATTCAATGGGTAGAATTCTGGATCTTGTATTTTTAGAGGATCCAAGTATTTCTTCGTTATTTCGCATTGATCCTATATCTATTCCTGAGGATAGTTATCATCCTACGTTGTTACTTTCTATTGAAGTTGATCTTTGTTTACCTACTTTAATAAATCGCTTATTTAGTGATGAGGGGCGTTTTAATTTCCATCGTACGGATTTTAGTCGTTTGAATACACTACTAGCCTCTGTAGATTGGTCGTCTGTGCTAATTTCACCACCATATGACTCTCTTTCACTTGACAGGATCTTGGATGGCTTTTATGAGGTATTATTTAAATGTTTTAGGGAGTGTGTTCCATTTGTAAATAGTCGTTTGGAGCGTTCTGGTCCTCCGTGGAATTCGGCTAGACTGTCAAGGTTGCGGAACAGAAAATCAAGATTATTTAAGAAGTTTGTTAGATCAGGTACTGATATTGATTATGCTCTTTACTCTAGGGCGCGTGCGGATTATCGTAGAATGAATCATTACTGTTATGAGGAATATATGATTAGGGTCAGGTCTAACTTCGCTAGCGATCCTAAGTCGTTTTATGACTTCGTTCGAGCTAAACGTAAATCATCTTTGTTTCCCACTGAGGTGTTTTATGGGGACGTATCGTCCTCTAATTACCTTGATATTTCTAATATGTTTGCTGACTTTTTTCAGTCTACTTATAGGCAGTTGGACTCGGGACCTTATCTGAGTAGCGGCTTTTCGTATCCTTATTCAGTGGGAAGTGTCTCTATTTCTAATATATATTCATTTGATGAGGAATCTGTTCTTGAGTCTTTGTCTGGACTGAAACTTACATACTTGCCGGGCCCTGACGGGGTTCCGGCCTGTATTTTGAAAAAGTGCGCTGTTGTTTTGAGTGGTCCTTTGACCTTTATATTCAATGGGCTTCTGAAGGCTGGTCATTTTCCATCTATTTGGAAGAGTTCATTTATAATTCCTTTGCATAAGTCAGGTAATAAATCCAATATTTCCAATTACAGGGGTATTGCCAAACTCAGTGCTATTCCCAAGTTAATGGAGAAACTGGTGACGGATTATCTCTCTTTTAATACGAGATCTTTAATATCCCCTTTCCAACATGGTTTTTTGAAAGGTAGGTCGACTGTCACTAATCTTCTTGAATTTACTACGCATGTTTTCAGGGGTTTTCTTGCCAGGGCTCGGACTGATGTAATTTATACTGATTTCAGTAAAGCTTTTGATAGGGTTGATCATAGAATTTTGCTTCTTAAACTTTCATTAATCGGTATTCCTGATATTATTCATCGTTGGCTTGACTCCTAGCTCTCCCTTAGGACTCAGAGGGTAATGTTTAGGAATGTATTGTCTAAGACAGTATATGTTACTTCTGGTGTTCCGCAGGGTAGCCATTTGGGTCCTTTACTGTTCTTATTGTTTCTTAATGATCTTCCTTGTGCTATTTCTGATTGTAATATCCTGATGTATGCTGACGACGTTAAACTATTTTATACTTTTGATGATGATAATAGTCAGGCTGTTCTTCAGCGAAATATTGATTTGTTTGTAACTTGGTGTAGAATTAATTTAATGGATCTTAACTTGAAGAAATGTAAATGCATGATTTTCTCTCGCGGGGGCGTAATTTCGTCTACTTATGTGATTAATTCTTGCCCCTTGGAAACTGTGACTACATTTCTTGATTTGGGAGTATTATTGAATATGAAATTGTCTTTTATTGATCATATTAGTATGATGATTGGCAAGGCTCGAGCTGTTCTTGGTTTTGTGAAAAGATGGGCTAGGGAATTCATTGATCCTTATATAACGAGATTGCTATACATTTCACTTGTTAGACCTATTTTGGAGTATGCGTCTATTATTTGGAATCCATACTATCGTTGTCATAGTGATTCAATAGAGTCTGTGCAGAAGCAGTTTTTATTATTCTGTTTACGTGGCTTAGGATGGGATTATGCCAATGGGTTTCCGTCATATGAGGCTAGATTAGGTTTGATAAAACTTCCAACTTTGGAACGTAGAAGGACTGTTTTAGGGGTTTGTTTTGTTTTTAATCTAATTAAAGGTGATATCGATTCTGAGTTTTTGCTTTATAACCTGAATTTCAGTATTCCAGCAAGATTTTCACGACACTATCGTCCTCTTTCTTTAGATTTTTTTAGAACGAACTATGGATGTAATTTTCCTTTTCGTAGATTATGTAACGATTTTAACATATATTATGATTTTATTGATTTTAATAGTAGTGTTTGTAATATAAAACGCAGCTTATATGCTGACATAAAATTGTAAATTATTATATAAAAATGTATTATCGTTCTTGTTATACGTAGTTCATGTTTATTGTTTATTTATGTTTATTGTAATTTTATTCAGCTTGTGATTAATTTCTGTAGCTGTTTTATGTTCTCGTTGCCATTACTTTTCTCTTACCCGCTATAGTCCGGACTGTAGTGTGTACGTGTCCCTACGTAATGGGGACGAGCCCTCCGCGGTCGGGTGAGGGTGGGTTAGTGTGAGGCTGGGGACGTTCGAATAAAAAAAAAGAAAAAAAAAAAAAAAAAAAGAACGAACCTATTAATACCGTGCGAGGTTTCAGATAAGGCGAAAGGCCTTATCATGCGACCTTTTCCACTTCGTCATGGAGAGTGTTCTGCGGAAGACAGGAGTGCATCGCAATGGCACTATTTTTCAAAAAGCGTCCAGCTGCTTGCATACGCTGACGACATTGACATCATAGGGCGTACCAAGCGAGATGTCACTGCTGCCTTTAGTGGTATTGAACGGGATTCTACTAAGATGGGTCTGGCAGTAAATGAGGGCAAAACAAAGTATATGTTATCGACAATTAGAGACGTGCGGCGTATTGATTCTCAGATTACGGCCGATAACTATACTTTTAATATAGTCAAGGATTCATTTATCTTGGCTCCGCCGTTACTACCAAAAATGATTTTAGTCTGCAGATCAAGCGCAATATCACTCTTGGCAACAGGTTCTACTATGGTCTCAATAGGCAATTGAGTAGCAGAGACTTCTCTCGCACGACAAAACTAATACTCTACAAGACGCTCATCCTACCCGTGCTTCTTTATGGTGCAGAGGAATGGGCCCTATTAAGCACTGATGCAGCAGCCTTGAGAGTATTCGAAAGAAAAGTCCTACATAAGATCCAGTGCGAGTTGGCGATGATTTCCGCATCTGATCCAACAGTGACTGTATGAGCTCCTCAACGACATAGACGTTGTGCAGCATATTAATATCCAGCGGCGGTGCTGGTCGGCCATGTCGTTCGAATGGAGGAGGATGCTCCGGCGAGACGGGCATTTGATGCTGGGATCTGCGGAAGTCGGCGAAGAGGACGACCTTGTATGCGTTGAAAGGACCAAATCGAGGAAGCCCTGTCATCGATTGGTGTGACCAACTGCCGTAGGCGCGCAAGAAACAGAGGCGCCTGGAACGATGTATTGCAGCAGACCGAAAGCCGAAAGGGTTGTTATTGGCCTATTAAGTAAGTAAGTGCTTTATGAAAGACGCGACAACCGATCGATATGAATTTGGAATATGTGTACTTCACGATTATTAAAGCAGAACTGACGTTTACAAAATTTATAGCATCTTTCAAAAAAGTAATCGCTTTTGTGCCACATTGTATGGATTTTATGGATTTTACGGGCGTCCCTTGTTTTATTTAATGTACTGGATACTCTATTTTCTCTTGAGCAGTTATAAATTGTATGTGCCTTCTGTTTGTATTTATTAAAATGTACGTCTAAAAATATAACATTTTTATGCTGATTTCTTTAGCTGTGTTAATGTTTTATAATTACACACACAGATATACTAAGCAGTATCCCATATATATACATACCTTTTTTAGTAGTTTCATATGTGGACAGAAGATTTAACTCAAATATTTTTGCATCATTAATCAGTAAATCATTTTGTTTGGTAATATTTAACGACGGGGATAAGAAAAATGGTAGCAAATCTGTGTACAATGAAGTAATGCAAGAAAGTGAAAACGTAAATAAGCAGTTCTGTAGATGGATTGCATGTAATTAATATTCATTCTTAATGATGACAATTAAGGCAAACATTTTATGTATAAATTTATTAATTTTTTTCAGTTTTATTAAGATGTTATATTTGCTAAAATGTACATAGACATATGCCTGTATACTATGGTTATGTTAATGGGATACAAGTCTAACACGATATAAATCAGCAGCCGCCATGACAAATTCAATGACTGTCAGCTCCTCCCTTAACGGTGACATACATAGTACCAGTATACTCTATGATTTTGAGAAATACTTCGTAACAAGAATGACCATTCTGTGGTATGTGGATGGCTCACACACATTCATATTGTTACGAAAATGGAAATGGTGTTTTGGTTTTACATCGTTTAACATTAAAATTATAAACAAATGCCACAAAAACAAAACAATTAACTTGTTTACATGATAAACAAGTAAAGAAAAATATACTAACAAAACACCAGTATAAAAACAAGGTGATAAGCAAGTAAACAAAAATGCAACAACAAAAAATTGCTAGAATAAATGTAAACAGAAATACAACACCAAAGAAGAATAAATGTAAACAACATGTTTACATGTTTACATTTATAGAAATTACGAGAACGTGAAGTAATTTGCCTTCAACAGCATTCATCAGACTGTTTACCCTGCGATATAAAAGGCAAGACAAAGCAGGCAACGGAGTTAGTAAAAGTTCAGTCAGTCTTGTGTGAAGACGCGTGGTTTAGAGATTTCCATTATAAAGATCTGTCGAGCAAGTGACTAGTAATTGTTAATATTTACGCCAAAGAGTGCAAAGAGGAATAACAAACAAAGCAATAGTTGTTCTTACATCAAGTGAACAGTGGTACACAGAATTGTACGAATAATAAAGAATTTCAATTAAAACTAAACACAAATTAATTTTTATTTTTATTTGCAAACTATGAGCTTATATTTTAAATGTTTTCAAAAGATAAAAACGTAACAATAGCAGCACAATACCAGAGTGAAACATTCAGGGTGACCTACAGTTTAAAATCTATTCCGAACGAAAGATTTTTGAGAAACTTTTTCATCACAATATTATTTTTTACTCTCAGAGACCTTGCAAGAAATCTGCTGAGAGGAAGTCAGCGAAAAAATATTATTTTATTTCGTTTTGTTGGAAATGTCTGATCTGGGGTTTGAACTGTGGCCTCACGTCTAATAAGTCAACACTTTACGTACAAGACTACTTACTAGACTTCTAACATTTCTTTGGTTGAATAGATTCGACATGTTTTGGTCCAATAATATAAAATATTGGCACTGATAATTATTTTCCATCGCTGTTCTTATAATTGTGGATAAACTGTGAATACCCTTGCATAAGTACGAATACATAGTTTAACTTACTTCAATGGAATGAACCTAAATAAACATGTAAATTTAACAACATTGAAATCATATGTATGTATGTTCAAACATACATATGTGTGGTATATATGTTCCATTATCATTAAAATTCTAATTATGATTGATTTTTAATGGATAATTTGATTGGTATTAAATTTTTTTTATTTATTAAAATAATAAAAAACAATAAAAAATAACAACAAAATTGTTATTGGTCTTAACAAGGTCTACACAAACGTCCAAATGATATCAATAAATATTCATTTTGAAGACTTTTCTGTCAAAAGACAATACGTTTATAATGGCGATACAATATGTAGAACAATGCGTGTTCGTTTTTATAACAGCTTGTCTATTCCCTTGGCAGTATTGATTGTGTCTGTGCTGTTAGAAATGATTTATAAACTGAACCAAATGCATATGAACATAATAAGTACCAAAAGTTAGTTGGTAAATGGCTCAAGGTACGCTCTGATTATTTTCCATGAAGTGTAGCAATAGGCATTTGAATCATTTGTCGCTGCTGAGAGGTTAACGCCATTTTTACTTAATTTGCCCAGAATAATGGTGTGAGTAGCCAGGTTGTAATCTTGACTAAAGCGTTGTAAAGCCCAATTAAGTAGGTGGAGTAGGTTGTTCCTTCTTCCTTTTTGATTTAAAATTATGGATTGCAAAATTTGATTTAAATTTTCAGGAAAACTCGCTCGTGTAACTGTAAGGATAACTTAAAGTGTTCGTTGTGAAAGCTGTTTCATACATCAAACTGAATTTGACTGATGGCATGGATTATGTTGGCTTTAAGAACTTCAGCGGTTTCTGATGTATTTGAATCTATCTTCGACTTAAGAAAACTTACATAACTACATACATACATAATTGGCCATTACAATCAAAGTTTGTGCCTGAAATATGCTGCGAGGAAGTCGTTGAAGAAATATATTTTCGTATTTCAGTTCATTAGAGATGTCTGACATGGGGTTTGATACGTGGCCTCATGTCTAGCGGTAACTACAGAAAAAAACTCCACAAGAAAAAGTCTAACGAAGTCAAATCGCTCGTGCAGAATATTCAATATAGCATAAGCTGTGTGACATTTAGCGCCAGTCTGTTGGAACCCTAAATCGTGGGTGTCCATATCATCCAATTTAGGCCAAAATGAAGTGCTTGCGTTGAAAACGTTGCTCTTAAAGAAATATGAACCGATAAAGCCGCCAGACCAAAATTCTATCCAAATATTAATTGGACTTGTTTTAATTTTGATAATTCTGTTCAATCACGTATCCATTTTTCGAGAAATGGGTCTCATAGCTAAAGATAATTTTTCCATTTACATATATTTTACGAAATATTTTTTTCGCTACTCATAAGCACTCATGAAATTTTGAGTATAAGTGAGTCAACAATATTGAAATTTAACTACTCTGAATCGTTCGTACTCACTACAACGTTAATATATAAGTACAGGTTGCAATGAGCATGAGTACATCAAACTCATACCATTCGAAATATTTTTGATTCATAAGTCTATTCATTTAGATTCATAACTTTAGAAAAATACTTAACTTCCAGTGACTCGAATCATTCATCAAAAGCTACTGTCTCTAGTTATTGTTGCATTTACAAAAAAAAGACACATAAGCCAAAAAGACAAAGATAGCACGCAGAGCAAACACACAACCATTTAGTGAGTATTTTAGTGTTCGCACACGATTCATACTTATTTTGTGATTCTTGTAAATGTTGAGTAATGGAGAGTCAATATCAACAACATCACACGTGTTGTTAAGTACGAATATGATGAATATTTCAAACTTTGAATATGAGTAATATGAGTATGATATTAAAAAAGGTATGAATGCGTATTAGTATCAGAAATTATGAGTATGATTCGATTCTGCTCATCGTTTTGAATACTCATTTCTGGTCTTACAGCGCCACAAATAACTATGTAACTGCGTAATTGTGGGTTAAAATTCGCAAACTATGGAGCCATACATATGGAGTAAGTAACTCCTCTTGAACAAACGGGTTATAGGGTTAGGGTTAGTTTAAGGGTAAGAGGGGATAGGATGTATAATATACAAACCCTTTAATATATATGTATATCTGTGACTGTATATTAATAATAAATGTTAGTGTTGTTTTTAATGTATATTTAAAAATGTTATAAAACGAATTTTATTTATATGTTGAAAAAGGTATATATATTTTAGTGTTATAAAATAAATGTTACTTTTTATATTTAAATTTTATATATTTATGTTTATGTATATGTTTCAAAATATCACTTCACAATTTGGTTTTTTTTTATTGGAAATTCAAATGTTTTTGTCTATTCAATGTATTTTATTCTAGTTATAATGTGATTTGTATATATGTTTATTTTTATTATAAATTCACTTAAATGTTTTCTTTGTTCACACGCGAAGGGTTTCTTGGGTGGATTCTTAGTTGTTCGCTGTTGTTTATCAACTGCTCGATCGAGGATCAAATTAATTGTGTTGAAGTTGTTGATGAATGTGTGTATATGTTGATGAAGGCTGAATGTATATATGTGTTGGTGATGTTATCGGTATTATTTTTATCGATGTTTTTGTTGATACATTGAAAGTCATGGAAGGGAATGTGAATTTGTTCACTCGTGTGAACATCCTCCCGGGCCTACAACCTGTGAATAAAAAGAACAATTATTTTTATTTGTTCAACATTGGGTTAGAGTGTGAGGGTAATTATAAATTAAAATACTTTATTGTATTTTTTTTAATTATTAAGTGATCCCATAACGAGCCAACCAAGGGTTGAGTCCTGTGCGATAAGCGAACCGCCATCGAGATGAATAGTATTTGGCTGTAGAATGTTGGTGTATAAATCACCACCAATTTCCATGGCCACAGGTGAATTACTATAAAATTCTGGATCAGCTAGAGAAATCCTGCAGAATTTCCCCTTTATGGCTGGGTCCAATCCTTGAGAATAGGGTGTTTTGGGTAAATCATTTGCAACCTTCATGCAAACCTCATATTGTATTGTGGAGGCCATGTTAGGTGAGATTATGACCTTCACATATATACTTTCATCCACTTTAAACGGTCTTAATGTGGACTCACGCACGAACGCTACACCTATTTTCGAGGTCGTTAGGCTAGGGTTTAATAAAGCTCTGACAAGTTGCTTGGATTTTTCCGCTATGACTTGAACGACAACCGTAGGCACAATGGTCTGGGTCCTTGACGTTGGTAGTGTGGTTATTAAACTTGGATTGACAATTGTTCGTGGCGCAGGAATCGGTAACGTGTTTCTTCGTGATGTTGTTGGTGGGGATTGTTCCTTCTTGAGGTCCTTCAGAATACGATCTGGGCCGTGTAGGGTGGTGTGGTGTTTGCCATTACATTTTTGGCATCAGGATTTACTCGAACATTTTCCAATCAGGTGATTCCTGGCCAGACAATTGACGCAATAATGCAATTTAACTGCGGTTTTATATTTCTCCGCCAAGTTCATCTAAAGGTAAGTAAACAACTAAATGTTATTCGGGTTACACTAGAAGTGTTAAACTAACTAGTGGGTAAAATGACAAGCTTTGTTATTGGTCGAGTTAACGTTCCGGACGATGTCCGTATATCGACTACTCTGTTTCGTCCATCAGAGCCAGTGTATGTTTTAATGACTCGGCCGAGTAACCATTCGTTTGGAGGTAAATTGTCTTGTCTAATAATAACAATGTCGTCCGTTTCAACTTGACGTTGAGGGTTCTTCCACTTGTATCTCTTGTGGAGCTCTTTAAGATATTCATCTTTCCATCTTCTACAAAAGTTATGATGTTGAATCTTTAACTTTTGCCATCTGTTTGCCAGGGTTAAATTCTCATTGCTTACATCGGGTTCTGCTGGGGTTAAAATAGGTGATCCAATTAAAAAGTGTCCTGGAGTTAAAGGGTTAAGATCCTGTGGATTCTCGCTTGACGGGCTTAAGGGTCTGGAATTCAGGCATCCTTCTATTCTGGCGAGAAGTGTGGCTAGCTCTTCAAATGTGTACTTCAGGGTATTCATTTTCTTTAGATGAGCCTTAAAGCTTTTCACTCCCGCTTCCCATAAACCACCCATGTGTGGTGCACCTGGAGGTATAAAATGCCACGTCAAATTTTGTAAACTGCTAGCAGATGTAACGGAACCTTTTAATTGTTTAATAAATTCCTGTCGCTCTTTCTTCAACAATTTGCTAGCTCCAATGAAATTTGTCCCATTATCAGAATAAATAGCGACAGGGCATCCCCGCCTCGAAAAAAATCGTGCGAAAGCTGCCATAAAAGCTTGGGTTGACAAATCAGATGTTGGCTCCAAGTGAATAGCTTTTGTTGCAAAGCAAACAAAAATGCATACGTAACCTTTTGTTATTCTACATGCTCTGCCATTATATACTTTAATGTCGAATGGTCCTGTAAAATCAACTCCCACATTCGTAAATGGTTTATTAATTTGGGTACGTTCTGGTGGCAATGCTGCCATAAATTGGGTTGTTTGTCTATTCTTATATCTAGTACACGGTGAGCATTTGTTAATTACAGCGCTAACAAGATTCTTTAGTTTTGGAATCCAGTATCCTGAGCGTATTATTCTCAACATAAGTTGGTTTCCGCCGTGTAGGGTTATTAGGTGCACGTGTTGGGTTAATAGTTTAGCAAATGAACTGCCGTAGGGTAATAAAATCGGGTGTCTTTCAGAATATGACAAACCGTTGGAATTTGCTAGTCGACCATTTGCTCGCATTATATTTGCGGAATCTAAAAATGGCGTTAGGGTGAGCAGGTTACTTTTCTTGGGTATAGGGTTTCTTTTCTTCAAACAATGATATTCATCTTTAAAATATTCAGTCTGACAAAGAATGATAAGTCTATCACGGGTAGATTTGATCTCTGTCGTATCAAGTTCAATACTTGGGTGGGTCGTTAACAAATGTAATCTTTCGTTAACTAGTTGTGGGTAATTTCGATCAAGCATTATTCTATCCTTTCGAATTGTATTGTTTCGTTTATACGATACGCGATCACAAAATCGGTAGACATATGTCATTAATCGTAGAGCATTTGACAATTTTGAAAATCTTGATAATATGTCTGGGTTCTCAGCATTCGTATCCAAGGAAGGGTGGGTATTAACGGTTGTAGTAAACGACTGACTAACTTTCGCTTCAGCTTGAGTTGTGAAATTTTTATGTGTTGCTGGCCACTGTGAAGCAGATTGCTTCAACCATGATGGTCCATTCCACCATAAATCATCATCTTTTAGTTCATTAGCATTGCATCCTCGGCTAGCCACATCGGCAGGATTATCATGAGAAGCCACATGGTTCCAGTTGTCCACTCCTACTGTTTGCAGAATCGTTGAAACTCGATTTGCCACAAAGGTGTTCCAAGTGTTAGGGTTTTTGCTGAGCCAGGCAAAGACTATCGATGAGTCGGTCCAAAAATATGACTTATGTAAGGGTAGGTTAAGTTGGATGAGTAAATTTTTTGTCATATTTGCCAACAACACTGCGCCACAAAGTTCAAGTCTCGGTAAGGAGATTACTTTGATTGGCGCAACTCTCGTTTTAGCGAAGAGTAGGGTTACGGAATTAGGTCCGTCTACGGGTGTAACTCGTGCATATAGACATGCAGAGTATGCTTTTTCAGAAGCATCTGAAAAACCATGAAATTCAATTGTAGCTGTAGGTGAAAAGTTAATCCATCTTGGTATACGAATTCTATTAATATTGTCATAAAACTGCAAAAACTTTTGCCATTTTATAAGGGTGAATGGGTCAAGACATTCATCCCAAGCTGTGTTATCTTGCCAAATTTGTTGCATTCTAATTTTTGCAGATATTACAATTGGCGCTAACCAACCAGCTGGGTCAAAAAGACGAGCGATATCTGATAAAACAGTTCGCTTTGTGTATGCCGATTTCCTTTCGATTAAGGGTACATTAAAGAAAAATGTGTCTTCTTTCGCATTCCACCGGATTCCTAATGTTTTGGCATTATTCGATTCCGGAAGGTTGAGTAAATCCACATCAAGTAGGTGTTCTTCGGGTAAGTTCTTCAACAATTCCTTCGTATTAGATATCCATTTTCTTAAAGGAAATCCAGCAGAGTCAAGAGCCGAGATCAATTGGGTTTGGCCCTCTTTAGCTTCCTCAATGGTGTGACCTCCGGCTAAGACATCGTCTACGTACATATTATTTCGTAATATTTGCGAAGCGATAGGGTGGGTTTTTTGAATGTCTTTAGCTAATTCATGTAGTGTTCTAATAGCTAAGTATGGCGCACAATTGACACCAAAAGTGACCGTTTGCAGTTCGTAATCCTGAATGGGTTCGTTGACGCCTTTGCGGAATAATATACGTTGGAACGGAGTGTGTGTAGGGTTTAACATAATCTGCCGATACATTTTTGTAATGTCGGCATTATAAACTATTTTGTAAAAGCGCCATTTCAAGACGAGTACAACTAAATCTGTTTGTAGGGTAGGACCAGTGTATAGGGTATCATTAAGGCTGATGCTGTTCGAGGTTTTGCTAGATGCATTAAAAACAACTCGAACTTTTGTTGTAACGCGATTAAGTTTAGCAACAGCGTGATGGGGTAAGTAATAATGTGTGTTTGAAGGTGTGTTTGGGTTATATTTTATAAGTTTCATATGACCTAGTTCGATGTACTCTTGTAGCACGTTATCATATTCCATTTTGAGTTCTGGTTTTTCATCAAACTTTTCTCATTTCTTAAAAATTGAGCCATAGCCACATGTCGCGAGTTTCCTAACTCTACAGGAGGGTATATGAAGGGAAGATTTACCTGATAACGGCCATTCGGTAATCGACGGGTAGTGGTCATATAAGTTTCCTCACAAAAGGAACTTTCCTCTGAAACTTTGGGTTGGGTGGGTACATCCTCAATTTCCCAGAATTTGGTCAAAACTTTATCAAGCGTGACTGAACTGAAGTATGAAACTAAGGGTTGTGTATTGTTTGTGTTCTGAATAGGTCCTGTTAAAATCCATCCAAATTCAGTTTCTTGAGCTATTAGAGTATTAAGAAGATCTTTTCGTACTCCAGATTTCAATATTTGAGAGTAAAAATCGCTGCCAATTATAAAATCTATAGGTCTGCTTTCATATAAACTTTTGTCTGCTAATTGAATATCTTCCAAATCTTTTATAAGGGTTGGGTTTAAGCTTTGGGTGGGTAAATTTTTCGTTAGTGTTTTCACTACAATTGCTTGGATATTCAATTTGAAATTACTATTGGTATTCGAGCGTAGAGAAACTTGACACAGTTTAGTCGATCTTGCAGAGACTATCTCATTTAATCCAGAAATTTCTGCAACTATGGGTGTAGTGGGTAAATGTAATTTTCTTCTTAGTTTATCCGTTATAAATGAGAAGTCTGAAGCTGGGTCAATAAGAGCTCTGGCTGGAAACAATTCTCCTTGGACTTCTACATTCAGAACTGCGGTTCCCAATAACTTCGTTCTGTCATCTATGGGAATGGGTTTGCTCGATTGTGTGTGGGTCGAGAAAGACTGAACGGTATTTGACAAAGAAGATGCTTGGTTATCGCCATTATGTGGGTTAATCCTTGAATTTGGTCTATGCAATAGACTATTATGTCGTCCACTGCAATATCTACAGATGAATGTACTGCGACAAGCTTGTATGACATGACCGACGGCCAAGCAATTGTAACATATTTCATGTTTCTTTACAAACTCAATTCTCTCGTTTATTCCGAGTGAATTGAATGACGAACATTCCCTCAAGGTATGGTTTCCGTTGCAAAGTTTGAAAATTGAACCATCATGTTTAATTTGGATGCTTGGGTTTGATTGGGTTGAAGAGGGGAATTTTTGTTCGCTTTTACGTTTGTTTTGGGTGGGTGGGTTGTGAGTGGGTGGGTTTTTTGTTAATTTTGGTTGATCCCTAGGGCTCTTCCCATTTGACTCATTGGTTATATTATGAAATGTCCTGCCTCTTCTGTCATACTGTGCTCTAATCTCTTGGAATTGTTTGGGTTTTGGGTGGGTAGAGTTATTGCCATGGTCTTGGACATCATTAACCGAAGTTAGTTCCTTAAATGTGTTAGTCAAGAGCACATCTAAGTCAGTCCAAGAAGGCATTTCTGCACAATCTTTTAGGGATTTTTCAAATTCCCTTCGGGTTTCCTTAGGTAATTTTAATGTACACAGGTATACTAAGATAGGATCCCACTGATCCGTATCTATGTCCAAAGAGTTCAGATTTGCAATACAGCAATTTATCCTTCTCTGAAGCTTTCTTATAGAAACACTACACATGGTGCTTACTAAGGGTAAATTTAAAAGGGTTTTTAATTGCGCGTTAATTTGCATCCTACGATTTTCATACTGAGAAGATAACTGATTCCACGCAACAAGAAGGCCATCATTTGTTAAGGGTGCGTTATCTACTATCTCTTTGGCCTCGCCGCTTGTTTTTTGTTTAAGATGGAAAAGTTTTTCAACTCCACTTAAACGGGTATTGTTGCCATAAATGGCCTTGAAAAGATCCCTAAACGAAGCCCAGCTTTTGAAATCTTCGCTGAATGTTGGCATATCAAAAGGGGGTACAGTGAAACCTGCAGAACTGCTGGGTTGTGGGGGTTCGGGTGGGGTGGGTTTTGCATTTTTGGGGTGTGTTAAATTGTCAATTGATTCATCTATAGAAATCATAGATGATCTGTAGAATTTTTTGGCCGATCTCACACTCCTGGAGAGGCCATTAAAATTTATCGAATTGGAGGCGTCAGGGTCATTGAGTTGTGGCGATTCTCGAATTTGCTTGAATTTCCTATCTATGTTCGACCACAACTCTTCCAATTCACTCTTCATAAATCTCAATGCGGGTAGTGATTGAGATTTCTCCGGAAGAGCTTTATAATCTTCCTCAAAGGCACTTAAGTCCTGTTGGATGTAACGCACAATATCGGCGGCCAAAGTTTTTAATTCCGACATTTCGGGTTATTTAAAATAAATTCACAAAAAAAATTCTCAAAATAAAATATATATATTTCTATATAGAAATATGTAGGGTTCAAATTTAAAAAAGTGTGAGGGTTTTTGCTTTAGCTGTATCAAAATTACTTTTGCTCCAGCAGACAAAATTTCCAATTGGGTAATAAAACGTTAATTGTAGCGCACACAATTAACTTAATATGAAATAAAAGTTCCTCTGAAGCAATATAAAAAATATTTAAAAAAAATTTTATTTTATCATTTAATTTAATTAATTATTATTATTATTAATTTTATTATTTTAATTTAAAAGGGTAAAATATTTTGAAAGGGTTGGGTGTGCTAAAAAAAATAAAAAATATTTTATATTATATTGCTGAAAAATAATGGAACAAATTTGCAAAAGAAATTAGAAATAAAAAATTTCGTATAAATAGCAAAAACTTCGACTCACCCTTTTTGCTGGGGGTAGGGTACAAACCACAATAATATATATAGAAAAATTCTCTTGTTTGTTGATTCCTCTTTGTGTCGTCTTCCCGCTATGGTGTGTGTTGATAATATGGGCAGTGTTGTTGTTGTAATTGTCGACACTCGCTGTAAGTACTCTTACTGTACGTATGTATATTTTAATGTGGTTTTTTATATTTGAGTATTTTTTGTAATATTTTGTTATTATGTTTTGTGTTGTGTTTGTGTTTAATGTTAATAAGGGTTATTTGTTAGTATTTATTTATTTGTAATTGTTTTTGATGTCTGTTTAGTTAACAGTAATGCAATGTACTTGTTCGTGTACTTGATATTTTTAATTTTTTTTTTTTTTTTTTGTTTTTTGTAATATGTATTTTGTTGCTATTTAATTCGAACTTTGTTGAACTTTTTATTTTTGTGTTCTTTACTTTTGATTTTGCTTATGTATTATTTTGAAAAATGTGCAATATGTGATCCTCTTTATTATGTGTATTTTGTTTCTATTTTTTGTGAACCTTGTTGAACTTTTATGTTTCCTTTTCAATTTATATTTGTTTTTAAATTTTATTTTACTGTTCTATGTAATATCACTTTCTTTTTGTATTTTTAATATTTAATAATTTGAAATATGTGATGTATTATTATTTTCGACCTTGTAATGTCTTATTTTTTACTGTTTTTTATGTATGTTGTTTTTGTTAATGCACTTTTTTATTTAAGGTGTCCTTCTATGATTATTGTTTGTGTTAATTACTAATTTTGTGTTTAAACATATAATTTTAAATACTTGCACACTTTTTGTTTTTAGGACGTTTTTTTTTGTTTTTTGTATGGGGGATTTATATTTTACCCTGTTTTTGATAGTGTATGTGTGTATATTTTATTTTGTTTATTTAAACACTTGCATTAAATCACTTTACCACTGATATTTGTTATTCTTGTTTTTAATTTCTTTTCAAATTTTTATTAAATTTTTGAAATTAGGGTTATATGGGGTTATAGTTTTTAATTATTTCACAATTTAGTGGGGTTATGGGTTTTTTGTGGACTGTATATTTGTGTCGCTGTTCCTTCTTTTTCCTTGAAGGACCATCCGGCTCGAAGGACCATGAACAAACCGGTTATAGGGTTAGGGTTAGTTTAAGGGTAAGAGGGGATAGGATGTATAATATACAAACCCTTTAATATATATGTATATCTGTGACTGTATATTAATAATAAATGTTAGTGTTGTTTTTAATGTATATTTAAAAATGTTATAAAACGAATTTTATTTATATGTTGAAAAAGGTATATATATTTTAGTGTTATAAAATAAATGTTACTTTTTATATTTAAATTTTATATATTTATGTTTATGTATATGTTTCAAAATATCACTTCACAATTTGGTTTTTTTTTATTGGAAATTCAAATGTTTTTGTCTATTCAATGTATTTTATTCTAGTTATAATGTGATTTGTATATATGTTTATTTTTATTATAAATTCACTTAAATGTTTTCTTTGTTCACACGTGAAGGGTTTCTTGGGTGGATTCTTAGTTGTTCGCTGTTGTTTATCAACTGCTCGATCGAGGATCAAATTAATTGTGTTGAAGTTGTTGATGAATGTGTGTATATGTTGATGAAGGCTGAATGTATATATGTGTTGGTGATGTTATCGGTATTATTTTTATCGATGTTTTTGTTGATACATTGAAAGTCATGGAAGGGAATGTGAATTTGTTCACTCGTGTGAACATCCTCCCGGGCCTACAACCTGTGAATAAAAAGAACAATTATTTTTATTTGTTCAACATTGGGTTAGAGTGTGAGGGTAATTATAAATTAAAATACTTTATTGTATTTTTTTTAATTATTAAGTGATCCCATAACGAACCAACCAAGGGTTGAGTCCTGTGCGATAAGCGAACCGCCATCGAGATGAATAGTATTTGGCTGTAGAATGGTGGTGTATAAATCACCACCAATTTCCATGGCCACAGGTGAATTACTATAAAATTCTGGATCAGCTAGAGAAATCCTGCAGAATTTCCCCTTTATGGCTGGGTCCAATCCTTGAGAATAGGGTGTTTTGGGTAAATCATTTGCAACCTTCATGCAAACCTCATATTGTATTGTGGAGGCCATGTTAGGTGAGATTATGACCTTCACATGTATACTTTCATCCGCTTTAAACGGTCTTAATGTGGACTCACGCACGAACGCTACACCTATTTTCGAGGTCGTTAGGCTAGGGTTTAATAAAGCTCTGACAAGTTGCTTGGATTTCTCCGCTATGACTTGAACGACAACCGTAGGCACAATGGTCTGGGTCCTTGACGTTGGTAGTGTGGTTATTAAACTTGGATTGACAATTGTTCGTGGCGCAGGAATCGGTAACGTGTTTCTTCGTGATGTTGTTGGTGGGGATTGTTCCTTCTTGAGGTCCTTCAGAATACGATCTGGGCCGTGTAGGGTGGTGTGGTGTTTGCCATTACATTTTTGGCATCAGGATTTACTCGAACATTTTCCAATCAGGTGATTCCTGGCCAGACAATTGACGCAATAATGCAATTTAACTGCGGTTTTATATTTCTCCGCCAAGTTCATCTGTTGAAACTTTCTGCAGTTTGTCAAGCTGTGATTAGCTTGACAAATACCGCAACCAAAATGGTCGAGATCCATTGCGGTTGGAACTTCCACTACGGTTGTTTTTGTTGGGTGCCATATGCTGTGTAAAAGAAATAGGTGTGAATGAAATGAAGTGTAATGAATGTGTTAGTTGGTTAGACTGTTAGGGTGAAGGGTGAGTATATGAATAATAGTTATAAGTGGATAAGTGGGTTAAAAAGGGTAAGTAAACAACTAAATGTTATTCGGGTTACACTAGAAGTGTTAAACTAACTAGTGGGTAAAATGACAAGCTTTGTTATTGGTCGAGTTAACGTTCCGGACGATGTCCGTATATCGACTACTCTGTTTCGTCCATCAGAGCCAGTGTATGTTTTAATGACTCGGCCGAGTAACCATTCGTTTGGAGGTAAATTGTCTTGTCTAATAATAACAATGTCGTCCGTTTCAACTTGACGTTGAGGGTTCTTCCACTTGTATCTCTTGTGGAGCTCTTTAAGATATTCATCTTTCCATCTTCTACAAAAGTTATGATGTTGAATCTTTAACTTTTGCCATCTGTTTGCCAGGGTTAAATTCTCATTGCTTACATCGGGTTCTTCTGGGGTTAAAATAGGTGATCCAATTAAAAAGTGTCCTGGAGTTAAAGGGTTAAGATCCTGTGGATTCTCGCTTGACCGGCTTAAGGGTCTGGAATTCAGGCATCCTTCTATTCTGGCGAGAAGTGTGGCTAGCTCTTCAAATGTGTACTTCAGGGTATTCATTTTCTTTAGATGAGCCTTAAGGCTTTTCACTCCCGCTTCCCATAAACCACCCATGTGTGGTGCACCTGGAGGTATAAAATGCCACGTCAAATTTTGTAAACTGCTAGCAGATGTAACGGAACCTTTTAATTGTTTAATAAATTCCTGTCGCTCTTTCTTCAACAATTTGCTAGCTCCAATGAAATTTGTCCCATTATCAGAATAAATAGCGACAGGGCATCCCCGCCTCGAAAAAAATCGTGCGAAAGCTGCCATAAAAGCTTGGGTTGACAAATCAGATGTTGGCTCCAAGTGAATAGCTTTTGTTGCAAAGCAAACAAAAATGCATACGTAACCTTTTGTTATTCTACATGCTCTGCCATTATATACTTTAATGTCGAATGGTCCTGTAAAATCAACTCCCACATTCGTAAATGGTTTATTAATTTGGGTACGTTCTGGTGGCAATGCTGCCATAAATTGGGTTGTTTGTCTATTCTTATATCTAGTACACGGTGAGCATTTGTTAATTACAGCGCTAACAAGATTCTTTAGTTTTGGAATCCAGTATCCTGAGCGTATTATTCTCAACATAAGTTGGTTTCCGCCGTGTAGGGTTATTAGGTGCACGTGTTGGGTTAATAGTTTAGCAAATGAACTGCCGTAGGGTAATAAAATCGGGTGTCTTTCAGAATATGACAAACCGTTGGAATTTGCTAGTCGACCATTTGCTCGCATTATATTTGCGGAATCTAAAAATGGCGTTAGGGTGAGCAGGTTACTTTTCTTGGGTATAGGGTTTCTTTTCTTCAAACAATGATATTCATCTTTAAAATATTCAGTCTGACAAAGAATGATAAGTCTATCACGGGTAGATTTGATCTCTGTCGTATCAAGTTCAATACTTGGGTGGGTCGTTAACAAATGTAATCTTTCGTTAACTAGTTGCGGGTAATTTCGATCAAGAATTATTCTATCCTTTCGAATTGTATTGTTTCGTTTATACGATACGCGATCACAAAATCGGTAGACATATGTCATTAATCGTAGAGCATTTGACAATTTTGAAAATCTTGATAATATGTCTGGGTTCTCAGCATTCGTATCCAAGGAAGGGTGGGTATTAACGGTTGTAGTAAACGACTGACTAACTTTCGCTTCAGCTTGAGTTGTGAAATTTTTATGTGTTGCTGGCCACTGTGAAGCAGATTGCTTCAACCATGATGGTCCATTCCACCATAAATCATCATCTTTTAGTTCATTAGCATTGCATCCTCGGCTAGCCACATCGGCAGGATTATCATGAGAAGCCACATGGTTCCAGTTGTCCACTCCTACTGTTTGCAGAATCGTTGAAACTCGATTTGCCACAAAGGTGTTCCAAGTGTTAGGGTTTTTGCTGAGCCAGGCAAAGACTATCGATGAGTCGGTCCAAAAATATGACTTATGTAAGGGTAGGTTAAGTTGGATGAGTAAATTTTTTGTCATATTTGCCAACAACACTGCGCCACAAAGTTCAAGTCTCGGTAAGGAGATTACTTTGATTGGCGCAACTCTCGTTTTAGCGAAGAGTAGGGTTACGGAATTAGGTCCGTCTACGGGTGTAACTCGTGCATATAGACATGCAGAGTATGCTTTTTCAGAAGCATCTGAAAAACCATGAAATTCAATTGTAGCTGTAGGTGAAAAGTTAATCCATCTTGGTATACGAATTCTATTAATATTGTCATAAAACTGCAAAAACTTTTGCCATTTTATAAGGGTGAATGGGTCAAGACATTCATCCCAAGCTGTGTTATCTTGCCAAATTTGTTGCATTCTAATTTTTGCAGATATTACAATTGGCGCTAACCAACCAGCTGGGTCAAAAAGACGAGCGATATCTGATAAAACAGTTCGCTTTGTGTATGCCGATTTCCTTTCGATTAAGGGTACATTAAAGAAAAATGTGTCTTCTTTCGCATTCCACCGGATTCCTAATGTTTTGGCATTATTCGATTCCGGAAGGTTGAGTAAATCCACATCAAGTAGGTGTTCTTCGGGTAAGTTCTTCAACAATTCCTTCGTATTAGATATCCATTTTCTTAAAGGAAATCCAGCAGAGTCAAGAGCCGAGATCAATTGGGTTTGGCCCTCTTTAGCTTCCTCAATGGTGTGACCTCCGGCTAAGACATCGTCTACGTACATATTATTTCGTAATATTTGCGAAGCGATAGGGTGGGTTTTTTGAATGTCTTTAGCTAATTCATGTAGTGTTCTAATAGCTAAGTATGGCGCACAATTGACACCAAAAGTGACCGTTTGCAGTTCGTAATCCTGAATGGGTTCGTTGACGCCTTTGCGGAATAATATACGTTGGAACGGAGTGTGTGTAGGGTTTAACATAATCTGCCGATACATTTTTGTAATGTCGGCATTATAAACTATTTTGTAAAAGCGCCATTTCAAGACGAGTACAACTAAATCTGTTTGTAGGGTAGGACCAGTGTATAGGGTATCATTAAGGCTGATGCTGTTCGAGGTTTTGCTAGATGCATTAAAAACAACTCGAACTTTTGTTGTAACGCGATTAAGTTTAGCAACAGCGTGATGGGGTAAGTAATAATGTGTGTTTGAAGGTGTGTTTGGGTTATATTTTATAAGTTTCATATGACCTAGTTCGATGTACTCTTGTAGCACGTTATCATATTCCATTTTGAGTTCTGGTTTTTCATCAAACTTTTCTCATTTCTTAAAAATTGAGCCATAGCCACATGTCGCGAGTTTCCTAACTCTACAGGAGGGTATATGAAGGGAAGATTTACCTGATAACGGCCATTCGGTAATCGACGGGTAGTGGTCATATAAGTTTCCTCACAAAAGGAACTTTCCTCTGAAACTTTGGGTTGGGTGGGTACATCCTCAATTTCCCAGAATTTGGTCAAAACTTTATCAAGCGTGACTGAACTGAAGTATGAAACTAAGGGTTGTGTATTGTTTGTGTTCTGAATAGGTCCTGTTAAAATCCATCCAAATTCAGTTTCTTGAGCTATTAGAGTATTAAGAAGATCTTTTCGTACTCCAGATTTCAATATTTGAGAGTAAAAATCGCTGCCAATTATAAAATCTATAGGTCTGCTTTCATATAAACTTTTGTCTGCTAATTGAATATCTTCCAAATCTTTTATAAGGGTTGGGTTTAAGCTTTGGGTGGGTAAATTTTTCGTTAGTGTTTTCACTACAATTGCTTGGATATTCAATTTGAAATTACTATTGGTATTCGAGCGTAGAGAAACTTGACACAGTTTAGTCGATCTTGCAGAGACTATCTCATTTAATCCAGAAATTTCTGCAACTATGGGTGTAGTGGGTAAATGTAATTTTCTTCTTAGTTTATCCGTTATAAATGAGAAGTCTGAAGCTGGGTCAATAAGAGCTCTGGCTGGAAACAATTCTCCTTGGACTTCTACATTCAGAACTGCGGTTCCCAATAACTTCGTTCTGTCATCTATGGGAATGGGTTTGCTCGATTGTGTGTGGGTCGAGAAAGACTGAACGGTATTTGACAAAGAAGATGCTTGGTTATCGCCATTATGTGGGTTAATCCTTGAATTTGGTCTATGCAATAGACTATTATGTCGTCCACTGCAATATCTACAGATGAATGTACTGCGACAAGCTTGTATGACATGACCGACGGCCAAGCAATTGTAACATATTTCATGTTTCTTTACAAACTCAATTCTCTCGTTTATTCCGAGTGAATTGAATGACGAACATTCCCTCAAGGTATGGTTTCCTTTGCAAAGTTTGAAAATTGAACCATCATGTTTAATTTGGATGCTTGGGTTTGATTGGGTTGAAGAGGGGAATTTTTGTTCGCTTTTACGTTTGTTTTGGGTGGGTGGGTTGTGAGTGGGTGGGTTTTTTGTTAATTTTGGTTGATCCCTAGGGCTCTTCCCATTTGACTCATTGGTTATATTATGAAATGTCCTGCCTCTTCTGTCATACTGTGCTCTAATCTCTTGGAATTGTTTGGGTTTTGGGTGGGTAGAGTTATTGCCATGGTCTTGGACATCATTAACCGAAGTTAGTTCCTTAAATGTGTTAGTCAAGAGCACATCTAAGTCAGTCCAAGAAGGCATTTCTGCACAATCTTTTAGGGATTTTTCAAATTCCCTTCGGGTTTCCTTAGGTAATTTTAATGTACACAGGTATACTAAGATAGGATCCCACTGATCCGTATCTATGTCCAAAGAGTTCAGATTTGCAATACAGCAATTTATCCTTCTCTGAAGCTTTCTTATAGAAACACTACACATGGTGTTTACTAAGGGTAAATTTAAAAGGGTTTTTAATTGCGCGTTAATTTGCATCCTACGATTTTCATACTGAGAAGATAACTGATTTCACGCAACAAGAAGGCCATCATTTGTTAAGGGTGCGTTATCTACTATCTCTTTGGCCTCGCCGCTTGTTTTTTGTTTAAGATGGAAAAGTTTTTCAACTCCACTGAAACGGGTATTGTTGCCATAAATGGCCTTGAAAAGATCCCTAAACGAAGCCCAGCTTTTGAAATCTTCGCTGAATGTTGGCATATCAAAAGGGGGTACAGTGAAACCTGCAGAACTGCTGGGTTGTGGGGGTTCGGGTGGGGTGGGTTTTGCATTTTTGGGGTGTGTTAAATTGTCAATTGATTCATCTATAGAAATCATAGATGATCTGTAGAATTTTTTGGCCGATCTCACACTCCTGGAGAGGCCATTAAAATTTATCGAATTGGAGGCGTCAGGGTCATTGAGTTGTGGCGATTCTCGAATTTGCTTGAATTTCCTATCTATGTTCGACCACAACTCTTCCAATTCACTCTTCATAAATCTCAATGCGGGTAGTGATTGAGATTTCTCCGGAAGAGCTTTATAATCTTCCTCAAAGGCACTTAAGTCCTGTTGGATGTAACGCACAATATCGGCGGCCAAAGTTTTTAATTCCGACATTTCGGGTTATTTAAAATAAATTCACAAAAAAAATTCTCAAAATAAAATATATATATTTCTATATAGAAATATGTAGGGTTCAAATTTAAAAAAGTGTGAGGGTTTTTGCTTTAGCTGTATCAAAATTACTTTTGCTCCAGCAGACAAAATTTCCAATTGGGTAATAAAACGTTAATTGTAGCGCACACAATTAACTTAATATGAAATAAAAGTTCCTCTGAAGCAATATAAAAAATATTTAAAAAAAATTTTATTTTATCATTTAATTTAATTAATTATTATTATTATTAATTTTATTATTTTAATTTAAAAGGGTAAAATATTTTGAAAGGGTTGGGTGTGCTAAAAAAAATAAAAAATATTTTATATTATATTGCTGAAAAATAATGGAACAAATTTGCAAAAGAAATTAGAAATAAAAAATTTCGTATAAATAGCAAAAACTTCGACTCACCCTTTTTGCTGGGGGTAGGGTACAAACCACAATAATATATATAGAAAAATTCTCTTGTTTGTTGATTCCTCTTTGTGTCGTCTTCCCGCTATGGTGTGTGTTGATAATATGGGCAGTGTTGTTGTTGTAATTGTCGACACTCGCTGTAAGTACTCTTACTGTACGTATGTATATTTTAATGTGGTTTTTTATATTTGAGTATTTTTTGTAATATTTTGTTATTATATTTTGTGTTGTGTTTGTGTTTAATGTTAATAAGGGTTATTTGTTAGTATTTATTTATTTGTAATTGTTTTTGATGTCTGTTTAGTTAACAGTAATGCAATGTACTTGTTCGTGTACTTGATATTTTTAATTTTTTTATTTTTTTTTATTTTTGTAATATGTATTTTGTTGCTATTTAATTCGAACTTTGTTGAACTTTTTATTTTTGTGTTCTTTACTTTTGATTTTGCTTATGTATTATTTTGAAAAATGTGCAATATGTGATCCTCTTTATTATGTGTATTTTGTTTCTATTTTTTGTGAACCTTGTTAAACTTTTATGTTTCCTTTTCAATTTATATTTGTTTTTAAATTTTATTTTACTGTTCTATGTAATATCACTTTCTTTTTGTATTTTTAATATTTAATAATTTGAAATATGTGATGTATTATTATTTTCGACCTTGTAATGTCTTATTTTTTACTGTTTTTTATGTATGTTGTTTTTGTTAATGCACTTTTTTATTTAAGGTGTCCTTCTATGATTATTGTTTGTGTTAATTACTAATTTTGTGTTTAAACATATAATTTTAAATACTTGCACACTTTTTGTTTTTAGGACGTTTTTTTTTGTTTTTTGTATGGGGGATTTATATTTTACCCTGTTTTTGATAGTGTATGTGTGTATATTTTATTTTGTTTATTTAAACACTTGCATTAAATCACTTTACCACTGATATTTGTTATTCTTGTTTTTAATTTCTTTTCAAATTTTTATCAAATTTTTGAAATTAGGGTTATATGGGGTTATAGTTTTTAATTATTTCACAATTTAGTGGGGTTATGGGTTTTTTGTGGACTGTATATTTGTGTCGCTGTTCCTTCTTTTTCCTTGAAGGACCATCCGGCTCGAAGGACCATGAACAAACGGGTTATAGGGTTAGGGTTAGTTTAAGGGTAAGAGGGGATAGGATGTATAATATACAAACCCTTTAATATATATGTATATATGTGACTGTATATTAATAATAAATGTTAGTGTTGTTTTTAATGTATATTTAAAAACGTTATAAAACGAATTTTATTTATATGTTGAAAAAGGTATATATATTTTAGTGTTATAAAATAAATGTTACTTTTTATATTTAAATTTTATATATTTATGTTTATGTATATGTTTCAAAATATCACTTCACAATTTGGTTTTTTTTTTATTGGAAATTCAAATGTTTTTGTCTATTCAATGTATTTTATTCTAGTTATAATGTGATTTGTATATATTGTTACGTTTTTACCTTTTTAAAAACGTTTAAATATGAGTTCGTTAATTGCAACAAAGTAAAAACAAATATGTCTTTAGTTTTTCTTAAACTCTCTTTATTATTTGCACTACTTTTGTGTACCACCGTATAGAACTTAACGATACAACAATAATAATCTGTTTATTCACTGTACTAGTTCACACAAGTATTCGCTAGATCTTTACAACCACGACTTATTTTGTTCACACGCAACTTCACACAAGGCTGACTAAATTAACTCTCCCTGCTGCTTGCTTTGTGCAGCCCTTTTATAGTCCGCACACATGCGTATCAATCAGTACGATGAACGTTCTCGATGTGGAAGGTTCTCGCACGCGCCTTCGCGAAAACTCTATTGCTAGTACATTGTTGTTTGTGTACTCGCTTATATTATGTACCAGTCGCTACCAGGTTCGATACATATTTGTCGTAGCTGGTTTACTTTATGTTGTTGTTGCTACCTGGTTCGTTGTACACATGTGTGTGTGTGCAGCTTTAGATAATCACCACGTTCGTTGTATTCTTAGTGTTAGTGCGTATTTGTGTCGTGTGTATTGTGTTGGTGTAGCTGGTAGCTTTTGTTTATCGTTTTTATTGTTAAACGATATTAGGTCGTTTCGATTTATGTAACACTGCCGCCCACTTAAGCCTGTTCGTCCCGAATAGGCTCATAATCTCTTTTCCCATACTTTGCCAGTCGCTCTTTATGTACGACCTTCATTTTTGTCCGGGGGCTGCCAGCTTTCTGTATTCTGTACACGACATCGTTTAACCGTTTAATTATTTTATACGGTCCATCCCAGCTACTTTGCGACTTGGGGAATAATCCTTTCTTCCGCGTTGGGTTGTAAAATAGCACCAGTTGTCCTTCATGGAAACACTCCGTGTTTGCTGCTCGATCATACCTGGCTTTCATTCCATTACTGGCCATAGCTCTAAACTCCAAAGGTGCGCCCGAGTTATACTGTTGTATCTGACCTTGACTTCTTTTTACTGGACCTTTAGATGCAATACATTGGGTACAGTTTGCTATCCAATCCGCTACTGCTTGCTGGCATCCAACCCAATAAAAACGTCGTTTTAGCCTTTCCAACGTCTTTGTCACTCCCAGATGTCCTCCGCTAGCTCCATTATGGGACTCCTTTAGCACTTCTTTCGTCTTGGAGGAAGGCACTACTAATAGGTTGGATAAGGTCTTGCCATCAGCACTTTCCCAACGTCGATATAAGCATCCGTTTATCAACCGTAAACTGTCCCATAGTGCCCAATACGCTTTTGTAAGAGGACCTTCTCCGGATATCTCATTACTGGTAGGTCGTTTATCCTCTTCCTTAGCTGCTATTATCTTCGCCAGTATCGGGTCACTCTTTTGTGCTTCGGACCAGTCTTCATTGGCTTCGATCTGCATTCGCCGGACATCAACGGTGGATTCCTTCTTCTCAGCCTTTACATAATGATTACGCTCCGAATTGCGATTTCGGCTTGATAGAGCATCAGCCTTGCCATGTTTTATGACTCTTCGTTTTGTTAATGGTGATGGTTCGGAATCAGCTCTGATCTTCTTGCGTCCTCTTCTAACTTTTATAACTTCAGTCTTTTCTGCAGTTGTGTAAGTGTCCGAGGACTTTTCGATTTGCATATTAGCCTCTATTCTCGGTACTTTGGACACAGGATGATCCTCGATATGTTCAGGCTTTCCGCGCCTTCTCTTGGAACTACTCATTTCAGCGTAGTGTTCATCAGTAGCCGTAGGCATAGCAATGGCACGTCGTCTTGTTGGTGAGACCAGTCTTGATCTTTTTCGTGGCGCTTTACAGTTTCTTTGGAAATGGCCGCTCTTTCCACAATTGAAGCATTTAGGTTTAGCCCTTCGTCCGTTTTCTTCTAAAGCTTGCTTCACCATCTCCTTAACTTTAGTTAAAAGCCATTCATCTACCTCCTCTACTTCCATTCTTCGCACTTTGCTTACTTGTGGTTTAGAAATAGCTCGAGTGGTCTCCTGGGCTAGTGCGAAGGCCACGGTCTCTGCAAAGGTTGTCTTCTGTGTGGAACATACCGCCAGTTTAATGTCAGGATCTCGTATACCATTGACAAACGCCTCGGTCTTAATGTTGTCTATCAGCGGGTGGTTTTCTCCGGGGTATGTGAGCTGCACTAATCTCTCAACCTCCATTGCAAAGGCTTGTAATGACTCATTTGCCTTTTGCGCCCGGCAGCTCAACTCCATGCGGTATAGTTCCCGTTTGTGCTCATCGCCTAATTTACGCTGCAACGCCACCATTAAGTCGTTGTAGTTGTTTCTGCTGCTGACTGGCATGGTTTCCAGGATCTCAGCTGCGACACCTTTTAGCGCCAAAATTAGTTCCAGAGCCTTCTCTCCATCGTCCCATCCGTTTCTGCTGGCTACTGTCTCAAATTGGAATTTGAATACGGATAGGGGTGAGCTACCATCAAAGCAAGGTGTTCTTATCCTGCTGGTACTTTCCGAAACGACTCGCACTGATTCTGGTCGCTGGCTTTGGAGGTTGTTGATCTTTTCCTCCATCATCACGATCTTTCCGCTGACGGTCCTTTCCAAATTGTCCATTTTAGTGTCAACGGTCTTTTCCAAATTATCCACTTTCGTGTCAACGGCCTTTTCTAAATGTGACACCCTTTCTTCGACACCAGTGATCCTTTTGCTGACCGACTCATGGATTTCCTGCAGCTTTCCAGATGTTGTTTCCAGCTCCATTTCAATTTTTGACAAAATTGCTGCTTGCAGTCGTTGGTTTTCGACTCTAGAAGCTTCTTGAACATCAGCAAATAGCTTTTGGTTGGCTTCTTGCATTTTTCGATTTTCGGCTATAGAAGCTTCTTGCACTTCAGCTAACAGTTTTTGATTCTCGGTTCTAGAAGCTTCTTGCACTTCAGCTAGAAGTTTTTGATTTTCGGTTCTAGAAGCTTCTTGCACTTCAGCTAAAAGTTTTTGATTTTCACTTCTAGAAGCTTCGAATAGCTTCTGGTTTGCTACTTGCATTTTCTCCATCATAGCGGCTAGCAACGAATTTATGTCGACACCGCTAGGCGTTGCAGGGGCCTGTGACTCTCGTTCCTCTTCATCCTCGAACTCGTAGGATTCGATGTCGATGCCCTGAAGCTGAAGTTGTTCCCTTAACCGCCTCTGTAGTTCATTCCTCGTACCCGTTGTTGGCAGCTCTAATTTACCCAACTCTCGTTTCAGCCGGTCCACTCTTAATTCCGATAGTTTCATTTTATTTATTTATTTCTTTTTATTTATTTTTACTTTTGGATTTTGCAATCCCACTTCTGACACCAATTGTTACGTTTTTACCTTTTTAAAAACGTTTAAATATGAGTTCGTTAATTGCAACAAAGTAAGAACAAATATGTCTTTAGTTTTTCTTAAACCCTCTTTATTATTTGCACTACTTTTGTGTACCACCGTATAGAACTTAACGATACAACAATAATAATCTGTTTATTCACTGTACTAGTTCACACAAGTATTCGCTAGATCTTTACAACCACGACTTATTTTGTTCACACGCAACTTCACACAAGGCTGACTAAATTAACTCTCCCTGCTGCTTGCTTTGTGCAGCCCTTTTATAGTCCGCACACACGCGTATCAATCAGTACGATGAACGTTGTCGATGTGGAAGGTTCTCGCACGCGCCTTCGCGAGAACTCTATTGCTAGTACATTGTTGTTTGTGTACTCGCTTATGTTATGTACCAGTCGCTACCAGGTTCGATACATATTTGTCGTAGCTGGTTTACTTTATGTTGTTGTTGCTACCTGGTTCGTTGTACACATGTGTGTGTGTGCAGCTTTAGATAATCACCACGTTCGTTGTATTCTTAGTGTTAGTGCGTATTTGTGTCGATATTAGGTCGTTTAACAATAAAAACGATAAACAAAAGCTACCAGCTACACCAACACAATACACACGACACAAATACGCACTAACACTAAGAATACAACGAACGTGTTGATTATTTAAAGCTGCACACACACATGTGTACAACGAACCAGGTAGCAACAACAACATAAAGTAAACCAGCTACGACAAATAAGTATCGAACCTAGTAGCGACTGGTACATAACATAAGCGAGTACACAAACAACAATGTACTAACAATAGAGTTCTCGAGAAGGCGCGTGCGAGAACGTTCATCGTACTGATTGATACGAGTGTGTGCGGACTATAAAAGAGCTGCACAAAGCAAGCAGCAGGCAGAGTTAATTTAGTCAGCCTTGTGTGAAGTTGCGTGTGAACAAAATAAGTCGTGGTTGTAAAGATCTAGCGAATACTTGTGTGAACTAGTACAGTGAATAAACAGATTATTATTGTTGTATCGTTAAGTTCCATACGGTGGTACACAAAAGTAGTGTAAATAATAAAGGGAGTTAAGAAAAACTAAAGTCATATTTGTTTTTACTTTGTTGCAATTAACGAACTCATATTTAAACGTTTTTAAAAGGTAAAAACGTAACAATATGTTTATTTTTATTATAAATTCACTTAAATGTTTTCTTTGTCCACACGCGAAGGGTTTCTTGGGTGGATTCTTAGTTGTTCGCTGTTGTTTATCAACTGCTCGATCGAGGATCAAATTAATTGTGTTGAAGTTGTTGATGAATGTGTGTATATGTTGATGAAGGCTGAATGTATATATGTGTTGGTGATGTTATCGGTATTATTTTTATCGATGTTTTTGTTGATACATTGGAAGTCATGGAAGGGAATGTGAATTTGTTCACTCGTGTGAACACCTTTAATTTCTTTTTTATTAACTTTTAATATCACAGTCTATTGTCTATTGCAAATACTAACTTCATTAAGTTTTAATATGTGAATGAATATATTTGCATTGACCATTGACCACCAGTAAGCATGTGTATAATTGGAATTTAATTTAAATCGTATAATAATATTTATTTTTAATTGCAGTTATTTATTCATACTTTTTTCCCTCTCAATACTAGACAAATATAAAATAAACAAAAAAAAAAATATAATAAATAATATGCTCCCAATACAATACACAAAAGTGTTAATAAAATATAATCAATTAAAATAATTTCTATGAAATAATTTATTATTATAAAATAAATCAGTTTTATGAAGGAGTTTGAGTAAATTTTAATTATATTTACGTTTTTTTCCTGCTGCAGTACTATAGGTGTACTTGAATATACATACATACATACGTTTATAATATGAAATTAAGGAGACTAATTTAAAAATTTTAATTAACATTCCAAATTAATTAAATTAAATTGCATACGGTTTTGTTTTTGGTATTTAAATTGAATAAAATAATCATAATAACAACAATATTAGCACTAATATTTAATGCACACACACATACACACAGCACACACACAGGCTACAATTATGTATCATAATTATGAAAAAAAAATAATGTTGGGCCTTCCAACAGGGCCTTTTGTTCATAACGGCCATAATAACGAAGTCGCCGTTAGTCTAGAAGGTAGTGTATTGGCTTATTAGAAGTGAGACCACGGTTAAAACAACAGGTCAGACATCTCCAGTAGAACGAAATATAAAAAATATTTCTTCAGCTATTTCGACGCCTCCGTTCTATAACATTCTAAGTCGAAAAAGTGTGTTTTGAGTTATGAGCTCTCAAAGTTTTCGCGCCACATACGACTATATGTGTATTCTAAGTTCCCCTATATCCTAAGTTTCCCTATAACTTCGGAACGGATCGGCGCATCTTAACCAAATTTTGACAGTATTTAAGAACATTTAAGAACATTAAAAACGTTCTAAGTACACTTAGAACGTTATAGAATGGAGGCGTCGATTTCTTCTCAGCAGTTTCTCAAAAATCTGTCCGTCGGAGTGGATTTTAAACTGTAGGTCCCACCACTCATGTATAAAATTAACACACACAACATAAGTGGTGTGAAAAGCTAGGTTGAAAGCCTGGCTGAAGAGTTGTAATGACCAATTATGTACATATGTATGAAGTATCAACTGTCACATTAGCTCGCATTCATTCAGCCCACTTTTGTTTAATCACCAACACGTTCACATGCATAATGAAATTGTTTTATCAAAGAGGTAATCGTCGTACTGCGAGGTCTATTCTCAATGTGGTGGATAATTTCGAGTCCACTTGGTCAGTAGAAGATCGAGCAACACCCGTTCGCCGACGAAGTGCAAGATCTGCCCTAAGCATCGTCCGTCGTTTTCCGTGGGAGTGTACAGGAGAATCTGAGGCAAACGCTTTGATGTCACTCACATAATCTCCGTTTTTCGCAGACCACAACTTGGCGAACTTTGCGTTGCGGCTTGGGTCTGCATCAATACTAAATTCAACTGACCTAGAAACTGAGGGCAAACGATTGTAGACAATGGGATGGTAACTGAAATTAATTTTCGTTAAAAAATCATCATTATCGATGGGCCCCACTTATGCATAATGGATACGTAAAAGAAAAAATTCTCGAATTTGCAACGATACAAACCCATATAAGATGCAAGAGTGTCCAATGCATTGCCTGTCAAGTCACGTTTCCCTGTGTTTTTTAAACTGTTCGAGCCTGCAGTGCATAGTTCATTGAGAACAACATTAGTAAGGGCATTACCATCAACAGCAATTACTCTGGGTCAATGATTACCAACTTCTTTGGCCTGAATTGAATAAAAATAACAGCACGTAGATTGCAAATAAAATAAAAATAAATTGATGTTTGGGTTTAATTACAATTCTTTATTACTCGCACAATTCTGTGTGCCACTGTTCAAAACTTGATGTAAACAACAACAATTGCTTTGTTTGTTATTTCTCTGTTTACACAAATTGCATAAACAATAACAATTACTAGACAATTGTTCGACAGATCTTTGTAGCGGAGATCTTCAAACCACGATTACTCTGTTCGAACGCACAGCGTCTTCACCCAAGACTGATTGAACTTTTAATAACCTGCCTGTTTTGCCTAGCCTTTTATATGACAACGGAAACAGCCCGATGAATGTTCTTGAAGGCGAATGTTCGTAGCATCGCCATCTCGAAATCTCTATAAATGTAAACATAGTTATTTCATTATTGTTTTTTTTTTGTATTTTGTTTATAGTGTTTGTTGTTGTATTTTTGTTTACTTGTTTACCATTTTTATGCTGGTGTTTGTTTGTATATTTTTGTTTATTTGTTTTAAGCTGGTGTTTATTGTTATATTACGCAGTGCGATAATTTGTAAACAAGTTCACTGTTTTTGTAGTTTTTGTTTATAATTTTAATGATAAACGATGTAAAAGTAAAACACCAGTATCTAGATTTATTTCATTTTCGTAACAATATGACCATCAACGACATATTGTTTCAACAGGACAATGTTAAATGCAACATTAGGAATTCTGCATTTGAGCGATTTGACCCCGTCGAGCTTTCCCTGCGGTATTTTCTTAAGCCGCGGGTATATGCGAATAAGCCGAAAATGATCTCTCGCAATGAAATTTGTGTTCTTCTCTAAAATAAATCCCCTAAAAAAGTATAAATTTTGAATGTTTTCGGCATACGTTTTTGTGTTCAATTCCACAGTTTACATAACAAAATTTATGTATGCGTATATGCACCAGAAGCATATATTGTAACGTTTACTTTGTTTTCCTTTTTTTCTTTTCCAATAATGTCATGGAATATAACGAAAACCCAAAAAACACAAAAAACAAAAAACAGCATATGATACCATTTATAATTTAGTAGAAAGTGATAAATGAGTTCGTTCCATAAAATTGATGATATTGCGGCAAATAGATTCAATTTATAAGTAATCAACACAATTATTCGGTGTACATGTATAAACAAAACATGAATAAACAACAACGCCAACCCCAAAAATACATGGTTTGTGGAATTTACAAAATACTCTTCAGTGTGTATGAAAGCATCAAACAAATAAAAATAAATTCTCATGGTTTATACACACCAAAAAACATATGATTTCTGTGTGTGCATAACTTCAAAACGCATTTAAAAATTTTCTTTTCGAAAATCGAAAACTTTCCAAGCCTGGTAGTCGTCCATCCACGCTCATATCATCAAAATATATATCAATTGGTCGCTCGGTCCATTGCATTGAATACACACAAAATGATTCGCGAATTTGTTTGTAAATCTATAACAAAAAGGCACGCATATTTGCGCATATTTATCGATAATTCTTGTTCTGAATTGAAATGTATTTTGTTGTGTATGAATTGCATGCCGGTTCCTTTCACAATCCATACAATCAATGCAATTTTCATTACATTTAACACGAGTGTTATCAGCATGATTGCCTTACAAACAGGAAATAAACGGACATGTTGCAATATGCTCGATATAGTGAGGCGAAATTAGTTTTTATACCCTGCACTGACATTAATGATAAATCAACACGGTTATTACACTATTTATTACACATTTATGGTACCTGAATGCCTGATTGTAGTCGTCGTAGTCTAGTGAGTAATGTGTTGCCTTACTAGATAAGCAGTTTTCCAGCAAAAGCTCTGTTGATAAAGCCATTGCCACGAAAAGGCTCTTCAAATCTGTATTTAAGATTCTAATCATGTCGATCACACCATTCATGGATAAAATTAACACAGACATCATTTTTGGCGTACGAAGCCAGGAAGTAGGAAGCCAGGACGTTTATATATGATAAACGGCACACTACGTCATTTCTTGTACTACTGGATCATTCTAAGGCATTTGACACTGTTCATCATTCGATCTTAAACTGAAATATATGTATGTGCAATTTTTCATCACAGCACTAAAACTGATCTCCTCCTATCTAGGCGACAGAAGTCAAAGCGTTAGCCATAACTCAGTTATATCAAGGAGCTGTTCAATGCCAAGACGTTGTACAGGGCTCTATACTTGGCCCATTATTGTACTCGATTTATGCTAATGACCTACCGTTGCAGGTAAAACATTTCCATGGGTTGTAGTGCTAGTGAGGCTACCAACTGCATCCGTTTGATAAATCAGGATTTGAATCAAATTTATTTATGGGCATCTTCAAATCAATAGCGTTACTGATAGGAGCACCTGCAAATTTAATCGCGTATCTACCACCAATTCGAATTAATGGATCAAATATAGACTTTGTTAGAACTGCTAAAAATCTTGGCGTAACTCTGAATAGAAAATTAAATTGGCCGGATCACGTGAAAATGAACTGTGGAAAAACTTTTGCGTTGCTTCGAAATCTCTGGATGTCACAGTATTTTACACCAACTAATATTCGAATGCTATTAGCGAAGACATATTTACTACCGACTCTTATGTACGGATGTGAGTTGTTTGCTAGCTGCGATGCAGTTAGTAGATGAAGACTGAGCGTAACTTACAAAGCTATAGCACCATATATTTTTGGCATTAGGAGAAATAGTAGCATATCGCATTTCGTCCGAATAATTTATAATGTCACATTTCGACGCCACCGTTCTATAACATTCTAAGTTGAAAAAGTGTGTTTTGAGTTATGAGCTCTCAAAGTTTTCAAGCGACATACGACTATATGTGTATTTTAAATAGATTTTTGACAGTATTTAAGTTAGATAACGTAGAATTTAAAAATGCAAGAACATTAAAGACGTTCTAGGTACACTTAGAACGTTATAGAATGGAGGCGTCGATTTGAAAATTTATTGAATTGCCGGACTCTGCTTTTTCTACACAAACTTATATAGAGGGAACAGAATAAACTTTATGAAATATAACAAGGCCATCTCTCAACAACATTTGTTTATTCATTATATTCGTCTCTGGAACCAACTTCCCCCTCAAATACAAATGATCAGAAATGCAAAGCATTTCAGGACTGCCATTTTCAAACACTTTACTTAGTTAATGTTTGTTAATTTTTGTAAATTTGTTTCTCCTAAGTTTTATTATAATTGTGATATTCTTTTTTTAATACTTTTGTGATAGTAATGTTTCTTTTTCACTTTCTTTACTTAAATTTCTTGTTTTTCTTAAATTTTAAGTTTCTTTTCTTTTTGAATTGATTTTTTTTTTTGTTAAATTATGTTAATTTAGTTAAAATAAACGGTTCAGAATAAATGTAAGTAACAATTGCTAAGCAATACTGTAATATAAGATTTATTCTTGTTGTATTGTTTTGAACAAATAAATAAATAAATAAATAAAAATAAATAATCCTCACTAGGGCTAGCTATGGCCAATAATGAGTAGAGTGGCTACAAATTTACACGTAGAACTTAAAACGACGTTCAATGCATGCCTACTTCTTTTGGTATAATTTAAGTGATCGGGATACCAAGGACTTGTGGTTCCAACAGGACGTATCAGATAGCTCATGCCACGTAGAAATAATGTGAACTCGCCACCAAGATCGTGAGATTTGATTCCATTACACCTTTTCTTGTGGTGTTTTCTTAAGTCGCAGGTGTTTGCGAATAAACCACAAAATACAACCGGCGTCAGAGCCAGCATAGTCCATGTAATCGGTCAAATTCAGCCTGATTTATGCGCCAGAGTTATGGAAAATTAGTCAAAAAGATACGGCGGACATTTCAGTGAAGTTTTATTGGATACATATGGGCATCAATAGGCCATTGATACGAATACAAAAATTTCTATAATAACTCTCGCTCACTTTTTTACAATTAAAGATAGGAAGCTCTTAATGACTGACGTCATCGTAGTCTAACAGGTAGTGTGTTAGTTTATAAGACGTGAGGCTACGGTTCAATCGCCAGGTCAGACTTATTTCTTCGGTGATTTCTACTCAGCTGTCTTCTGGCAAAAACACTTCTGTATTTGTATGCAAAATAGAATATATCAGAAAGGCCACAATGACCACAATGTCCTTGCAAGAAAGGCAGAGTGGTAGAAATTCAGCAACACAAAGTAGCATCGGGTGTCCAACAAGAATTTTTGAACTTTGATAACAGCCAACTAGATGTCTGTTTATTCAGTCTGATTCAAACATAAATTGTTTTCTATGGGCGTTCGTCATCATTTTCAGGGTCAATTTATAAAGCCCAAGTCACTGTGTGTAGATAGTGTGATCATGGCAGTCAAAGTATCCTGTACCTTGCCCGAGCAGAACAGAAATTTTGTTAAAATAATTAAATTTTGTTGAATGATATAACCTTCCATGGAGGTTTGTGGGAAACTGCTGAGTAAATGACACTTTTGGTGTGACACATTTGGATTCAACAAGATAGTCGTTATCAATTGACAAATTTCGGATATTATTTTTGGTAGACTTCATATATTATGTTCGTTTTTATTTTTAAATTTTATTCTGTGTGCTCTTGGTGACAATAACAGTGTGATTCTTAGGTTTTAAATCAATCTTTCTGCTAATCCTCAGACTCTCAAGGTTTAATGAAAAAGATTCTTTGTGATTAAAGGGTGCCAAACGAACTCTGTTAGTTGATTAATACGTCTTCAATATATTTCCCAATCGAACAACGAACAGATAACTTAACGTGTACTTCAGATCAGTAAGAGTTCAGCTGACAGGCCTAATAATATTTAAAAATTTTTTTCAAACAACTTAGAGAATAGTTTAAATGAGGACTTCTTAATTCTTCTTCTTCTACTTTTATAATGTCTGCGATATTCTACGTATTCTTGTAGTCTCTTTTCAGACAAAAAAAAATATTTTCCACATTTGACAAATCCAGGACTTACATATACAGTCGACGTAGTCTAATAGCTAGTGTGTTGTCTTATTAGGTGTGCGACCACAGTTCAAACCCCAGGTTAGACAGCTGCAACTAAACGAAATATGAACATATTTTTCTCCAATAACTACCTCTCAGCAGATTTCTGGCAAAAACTCTGAGAGTAAATAAAATTGCCATGAAAAGGTTTCTTGAAAAAATCTGCTATTCGGAGTCGACTTTAAACTGTAAGACTGCCACTCATGTATAAAAAATTAATACGCACAATATAAGTGGTATGAGAAGCTAGGTCGTAATCCTGACGAAAGGGGTGTAATGACCAATTACACTGTGCTCCAAATTAAAAAAATTAAATACACCCAGCTAATGACATAGTGTAGATGGTGAGTTTTGTTGAGTAGAACTCAATGACATTTTTTTATATTTCTTGAATCCTCCAAACTTGTATTATTTGACCGACTGTTTTTTTGGACTTTACGCACAATTTTATTGACAAACATTTCTGAATCAATCTCACAAATTTAAACTTTCTTAGAAAAGAGAGAGAGATGGGCCTTTAAAACGATATACGTACATATATATGTATATTATTTGACTTAATATGCTGTGATGTTTGATGAGGCAAACTTGACAAATGCGAATTTTTTTCATATTTTTTCAAGATTGTCCGTTCATAGTAGCAAACTTTAATTAAAAAATATGAAATAAGTGATGATATTCTGAAAATGCATTATTTTGTGAAAAGATTGACAAAAGCTAAAATTGATTCTTCAAGTTTTATGAGAATTTAGTTTAGTCCAATTAAAGTTTAAGAATAAAAACAAAACAAAACAAATTAAAACAAAATTATTTTTACTAGTATTACGGGCTGATAAAAGTTTTAGAATTAAATTTTTATATAAAAAATATTTAAAACTTTCTGAAATAATCATGGTGCAAAAATTTAGAAAAAAAGCAAAAAAATCTATAAAAAAAACATAAATTTTTCAAACATATTGATCCCTAAAGATTTGGAAATTTTTCTAAAAGTTGAAAACAAAAACCTTTGGAAAGTATTAAATACATCGTAATGAATGAAAAGAATATTATTTGAAAACAATATTTATGTACGAGTATATGGTACAGTTTTCTGTTCAGTAATTATATTCTTCTAAAAAAAAAGAAAAAAAATAGTTTTACATGTGATCACATATTCAAAAATTATTATTTTAGGAAACTTTTCAGAAGTAAAATGAGGCGTTGCCGGCTGATGGCTGCAATTAAATCAAAATCAAATGAAACTTTAGATAAGTACTTACATACATACATACACAATTAGTCATTATAACGCTTCGTTTAGTTGCAGTTGTCTAACCTTTAGTTTAAATTGTGGCCTCACATCTAATAAGCCAGCACACTAGCTGCGACTACATATTGAAGTAAGTCCTGGATTTGTCAAATGTGAAAATTATATTTTTTTGTCTGAAAAGAGTCTACAGGAATACGTAGAAAATCTCAGACATTATAAAAGTTCCTAAGAAGTCCTCATTTAAAGTATCCTTTAAGGCGTGTCAAAAAATTTTTTTTTAATGTTATTAGCCCTCTAAGCTAAACTCTCACTGATCTGAAGTACACGTTAAATAGTCAGTTCGTTGTTCGATTGGAAAATGTATTGATGACGTATTAATCAACTAACAGAGTTCGGTTGGAACCCTTTAATCGCAAAGAATACATATCAATAAACCATAAGGGTCTAAATATTAGCAAGAAGATTGATTTAAACCCTAAGAATCACGCTGATAATGTTTTCTAAGATAGCATTTGAGTACAACGCAGCTGTACTTGGTATAAACTTCCAATATATATCTTCTTCAGGTCACCAAGAGCACGCAGAATAAAATTTAAAAACGAAGACCAACAGATGCCCACGTTATATAGACGCCTCCATTCTATAACACTCTAAGTCGAAAAAGTGTGTTTTGAGTTATGAGCTGTCAAAGTTTTCACGCGACATACGACCATGTGTGTATTCTAAGTAGATTTTTCCCTATAACTTCGGAACGGAACGGCGCGTCTTAACAAAACTTTGACAGTATTTAAGTTAGAGAACGTAGAATTTAAAAATGCGAGAAAATTCTAAGTACACTTAGAACATTATAGAATGGAGACGTCGATGAAATCTCCCAAGAATGATATCAGAAATTTATCAATTAATAACGACTATCTTGCCGAAACCGAATGTGTCAAACCAAATGTGTCATTTACTCAGTAGAAACCTCCATGGACGGTTATATCATTCTGCAATGCCCTGCAAAAATTTAATTGTTTCATCAAAATTTCTGTTCTGTTCGGGTAACGTACAGGGCACTTTGCCCATACCACGATCGCCATAATCGTACTACCCCCAGTGATTGACCCAGCAACTGAAGGCTAACTGCCGTAGAAAACAATGTATGTTTGAAACAAACTAAATAAACAGACAACTAGTTGGCTGTTATCAAAGTTCAAAAGTTCCTGTTGGACACTCGATACTATATTACTTTGTGTAGCTGAATTTCTACCACTCAGCCTTTCCTACAACGACATTGTGGTCATTATGGTCTTGCTGGTGTGTTATATTTTGCATACAAATACATAATTGGTCATTAGTCAGTCAGGACCACAAGCTGGCTTCTCACTTAGGTGTGTGCAAATTTTTGAGAAACATTGCATGGCAATTTTTATTAACTCTCGGAACTTTTGCCAGGAATTTGCTGAAAAGTCACCGAATAAAATTTTTGTCAGATTTTTTTGTTAGAGTTGGACGTGGGGTTTGAACCGTGGCTTCATGCCTAATAAGTCAATACAACACATACTAGACTACGACAAATTTGGACAAGGCATCATGCATGAAAACTTCATTTGTTGAGAGTGAAAGATGTAGCAGTGTCGTTTCTCCCGTGTGTTTTATTGACACTTGCAATTGTTTAATTTTTACAACCAGGCCAACTATCTTGGTTGTTTGGATTTTTGCGACTATTTGTTGCTACATTCATTATTTATTATTTAAATAAATATAAAATATAAAATGAAAATAATTTTTTGGAGTTTTATTCATGTACCATATTATTCTGGAGATAATAATCCACAATCACATGAACAATACGAAATGTATGAACGCACATATGTATGAATAAATAAAATGATATAAAAAATGAATGAATGGAAAAATGTTTTATTTTTCCAAAACATTTTAATAAAAATAATGTTATCTTATTAAATTTATAAAATAGAAATGAAAATTAATATTTTGAAAAGAGTCTAAATATGAGAGTTTCATATTCTAAATGGAATAAATCTTTAAACTCATTCCAATAATAATATTTACGAGTTCAAATATAATATTTTTAAGTAACAAACATAGGCTGAAATGTATTTTATGAACAAGCAAAATAATTTATTACAAAACTATACGCATTTAAAAAATCTATGAAAACCACTTTTGCTAAAACCCAACATATGCATAAAAATCCTTCGCAAATTTATTACAACATAAAGCATATGAATGTGCAACAAATTTGAAAATGTGCACGCAATATTCAAATGAAAATTTTAAATACGTTACAATTACAAATTACATACATACATACATAATTGATCATTACAGCCCTTCAGATTACGACCTAACACCACTTATGTTTTGTGTGTTAATTTTATAAATGAGTGGTGGGACCTACAGTTTAAAGTCGACTTTTAACGACAAATTTTTAAGAAACTTTTAATGGCAATTTTATCAGAATTTTTGCCAAAAATCCAATGAGAGGAAGTCGTCGAAAGAAATATTTTTATTTATTTATTTATTTATTTATTTGATTTATAATGATCTACATAGCACAACAAGATACTAAATCTTATAAGTGACAGTGCTATGTTTACAATCAATAAGGTATAAAAAATTAACATTAATTAAATATAAAAAATTAGAGAAAGTTAATTTATGTATATAAATGTTAAATTAAATTAATAAGGTAAAGTATAAAAATAATAATAATAATAATAACAATAATAAGAATAATAATAATAATAATAATAATTATAATAATAATAATAACAATAATAATGATGACCTAAAAAATAAAATCACAAAATTTACAAATATGAGATTAAAATTTTAATTATGAAAATAATTTAAATAACTCCTTTTTGAACGCGTTTGCATTGCCCAGATTTTGGATGTTATTTGGTAAGGAATTCCAAAGACTAATGGTGTGTATAAAGAACTGTCGCTGAGACAGAAGAGTCCTGAATCGTTGCTGTATAATCCCCACACCCCGGTGGGATCTGGCAAACTTAATTTTACAATATAAATACTTCGGCTGTTTCGTGTAAATTATTTTATGAAGTAGAAGGAGGCATCTAATTTTCAGGAGATTATCAAATTTGATACCAAGAATCAGGTAAGCTAAATGAGAAATGTGATCCCGACGCCCCTTAAGGAAAACATACCTGGCTATGTTATTGTACGCCAGGTTAAGTTTCTGGTTGTCATCATAACTGCAATTTGCGTATATCTCACTTCCATATAAAAGTACCGGAATCAAGTACGTTTTAGCAAGTTGCATGCGAATGACAAAAGGAGTTGAATCTATGACAGCCCACAAATTTCGAAGCATGCCATAAATTCTGCCAACAATGACACTTATATGGGTAGACCACGATAATTTGTCATTAAAGACAATACCCAGATTAGTAGCCGACCTGACAAATTCAATTTTATTTCCCCTGATACTCAATTCAGGTACGACAAATGATCCGTTTGTTCTCGAAAGTGTAATACATTTAGACTTAGAAGGATTGATACATAGTCCATTGGCCGAGGCCCATCCGTCAATCCTTGCTAAGTCACGATTAATGTAGTCCAAACAAGAATAAATATTCTCCCTTGGAGTATATGTGTAAAGCTGCACATCGTCAGCATACATGTGAACATTACAGTTAACCAAAACATCAGGTAGATCATTTATATACATGCAAAACAGCAAAGGTCCAAGTATAGACCCCTGGGGAACACCTCTACTAATAGTAAGTGGATCCGTAACTTTGCCATTGAAATGAACCTTCTGAAATCTGTTCGTCAAATAAGAATAAATTAGATTACAGGCAGTTTCGGAGAAATAAAACAGTTTTCGGAGCTTTTTCAATAGAACCGCATGATCGACTGTATCAAAAGCCTTAGAGTAATCAAGCAGAACCAAGAACGCCACACTATTCCCATCAAGTTCCGACCTAAGTTCCTCAACTACATTTACCAGAGCGGTAGTACAACTCCTACCTTTCATGAAGCCCGACTGATTAACCGTTAAGAAATTGTGGCCTCTCAGATATTCATCGATTTGTCTGGCCATGATGTTCTCCAATACCTTGGATAAAAAAGGAAGGATTGCAATTGGCCTGAACTCACAATTAGTTTTGGGAATGGGAAGGATTTTAGCCAGTTTCCAACTTTCAGGAAAAGAAGACTTAGTCAGAACTGTATTGAACAAGTAAGTATAGTAAGGCAAAAGTTTAGGAGTCAGAGCCTTCAAGAATAGAGGATGCAAATCATCAGAACCAACTGCATTCGATTTTACCGCTGAAATACATTCCAAAACCTCAAACTGATTTACGCAACGAAAGCTAAAGGAATACTGTGGTGGAACAAAACAGAGGTCATCATACAAGTCACCGTTAGACCATGGGACCCTAGAATTTACGAACTGGTCATTAAGCTTGTCCACATCCACATCAATATCGGCCTTTGGACATTTTCGGCCTATTCCTATTTCACGAATTACATTCCATTTAGACTTGTTGTCCATAGCATTGGAAAACTTTCCGCCATAATACAATCTTTTTGCAGTTCTTATGCTCCTGGTAACTTCCATCCGTGTGAATCTATGTAAAGCTTTGAAATCATCCGTCCTAAACCTCTTCCATCTCCTGTAAGCTCTATCCCTCCTCTCAATGAGTGCTTTTATTTCCGCATTAAACCAGGGCTGTTGTTTAGGTTTGATGTGCTTGGTTTTGACAGGAACGCACCTGTCATAGAGCAAACGCACTCTGTCCTGAATAAACGATAATTGGTCATTCGCATTACCCAGTGTGTATACCTGGTCCCAAGATACGCTATCCAGTTCAATATTCAGAGTTGCATAATCAGTGTTTCCAAAATCACGATACGTAATATATTTGTCCACGGGACGAGTTACGGACAAATTATAATTAAGGAAGAGAAGGTCATGGTTGGAGAAGCAGGAAGCAGAAATTTGGTCATATAACAATACCCTGTCAATGTGATTCACAAATATAAGGTCTATCAAGCTACTGGATGTTGAATGGAAATGTGTAGGTGTTGACACATTTACAGGACTGAGGTGAAGTGAGAGCATTGGTCCAATAAGGGGATTATCAAGTAGAAGGTTATTGTTAAAGTCACCTACAATAACTATGTCGTCATATCGAATGGTAATATCCTCAAGAGTTGAAATGAAAGGATCAAAATTTAAACTAGAATTCGGTCTATATACACAACCTAGAAGAAGTTTCGGACCATCGCCTGTTGATATTTCTAGAAACAAATATTCAATCTCGCTCCCAATGTGATTTAATAATTTTTCCTTACAAAGTATACCATTACGAACATAAATCGCAACTCTTTTCGTATTTAATTTTGTTGTAGATGTCTGACCTGGAGTTTGTGGCCTCATAAGCAACTACCTGCTAGACTACGGCGACAAGAGTAATATCGAATGCAAAACGAATATTGAGTTTGGATTTGAAAAAACCCCAAGACATTTCGAAGATGGCAGTAAAGATCTAAACCAGCTTATACTTGGAGAAGATACAAATTGGAACAGTTTGCTCAGAAGTGGATTTAATTGTTCAAGATAGATAGAAGATAGATTTATTGTGGCCCTTTGCTCCCACTCAAAGTAATCAAATAATTCTCGCTTTTTGGAAAATTCCAGGGTGACGATGCGAACGATTTACTTTCAAAAGTTGTATTCCTATGTACATTGGGTCGGAATTTGTATATCATTTTGACGGCCCATCTATCAAATTAGTTGCCATTTGTGAAATCTGCTGCGCCAAATCACTAAATAAGCACAGACATGAACCACAGACTACTACGTGCGTTCTCCTAATTTTCATCGAAAAACCATCTCCAGCGATGAAGCCGAATTTGAATGAATGGAACGGCAAATAAACAAAATTTTAGAATTTACGACCATTCCCATTCACATTATATCTAAGAGCGTCCAATACATTCAGAAAAAGTCATTGTTAGGAGTGGGTTTTAAGCCGGTGGTGTTATCGATTCGTACTTCTTTAAGAACAACGCTGGCCAGGCCATCACTATTAACAGCGAACAAGACGATGATTACCAACTTTCTTTGGCCTAAATTGAATGATTGGATAATATGTGGTTTCAACAGAATGGCGCTATGTGTCACTCAGCTCATACCACACTGGATTCTACAGAAGCGATTTGAGTGTATGATCATCATCACGTAGAGGTGATGTGTACTGGCCGGCGAGATGATGTGAATTGACCCGTTAAACTTTTTCTTGTGAGGTTATCTTAAGTCGCTAGAATATGCACAGCTCTCCTCCATACCAGGATTACGGCATAACTTTCTCACACCACTTATGTTGTGTGTGTTTATTTAATACATGAGTGGCGGGACCTACAGTTTCAATTCGGCTTCGAACGGCAGATTTTTGAGAAACATTTCGTGGCAAATTTATCCGAATATTTGCCAGGAATCTGAAAGTCTATAAAGGAATATTTTTTCATATTTTGTTATGTTGGAGATGTCTGACCAGGGATTTGAACAAGCCAGCACACTACCTACGAGACTACGGTCACAACAACAAATTACATGTAATTATTACGAGTGTAGTGAACATATGGTCGTTACAGTGTAACAGTATCTGCCAAACAAAGGACCCACTCATAGCTACACTAGCGCACTATTGTCTAGAGTACCAGGCCGCTAAATTGATATTGTAATTTGAAAAATTCCATAAAATTGTCGAATTTGTTTCGATATCAATATACTTAAGGTCCAAGAGCAATACATCCTGAAAAAGTCACCGTTTGGTTTAGATTTTATACTGTCGGCATCATCGTCATCATCATCGTTGGTCAAACCATTACTTTCAACGGAGAGCACCAACTAACTATGAATAAATTTATATTTACATTGTAAATGCTTGTACAGTTATACACATCGTGTAAGTAACATTAATCACAGTGCGTACATGTTGCTCATACCAGCCAATGTACACTTAGCGTGCCAGTTACCAAAACACACTATAGAAGAACTCCGTTTGTATTTACATTTTATACGTCTTTTTTGTTTTCAAGTTTCATTTCCTGCCAAACCTTTCACATTCTTGCTCTGATTTCTCTGAACTATACTCTAACAATGAACTTGTTTAAGCAAGTAAACAAAAATATACTAACAAAACACCAGCATAAAAATGATAAGTAAGTAAACAAAAATACAACGACAAACACTACAAGGATAAACGTAAACAAAATATAGAAACAACAATAATGAAACAAAGATGTTCACGTTTATAGAGATCTAGAGAAGGCGAAGCCACGAACATTCGCCCTCAAGAACATTCATCAGACTGTTTACGTTGCCATATAAAAGGCAAACCCAAGCAGGCACCGAGTCATTAAAAGGTCATTCGGTCTTGTGTGTAGACGCGGTGTGTTTCAAGAGAATAATCGTGGTTTGAAGATTTGCGTTATAAAGATCTGTCGAACAATTGGCTAGGAATTATTATTGTTTAAGCAAAAGAGTTCAAAAAGGAATAACAAACAAAGCAATTGTTGTTGTTTACATCAAGTTGTGAACAGTGACACATACAATTGTGAGAGCAATAAAGAATTTACTTAAAACTAAACATAAATTTATTTTTATTTTACTTGCAATCGACGTGCTCATATTTTAAAAGGTAGAAACGTAACAATATTTTTCATATTCGATCAGACTTTATGGCAGGCCAGTCGGATTAATACAAGAGAAAAATTAAAAGTATTTCGTACGAAAAGTGTGGGAAACATGTGCGAAATAAGTTTCTACTGAGACATTATAAATAGCTGAATAGACCAAGTCTAGGGATATATTGAACATATTACTTCATAGCATACATGGGCATACTGCATTATAATTTTAATGCATTAAGCTTTTCAGCATTCAGTAAATGTTTACTGGTAATGAAATTTAGATTTCATTACCAGTAAATTTTTACTGATTACTGAAAAAAATATCAGTATTCAGTAAATTTTACTGGTTACTGAAAAAAAATTCAGTAAGTCAGTAAATTTTTACTGATTACTGAAAAAATTAGTATCAGTAAAATTTATTAATTACTTGCTAGTGGAATTATTTTCTGGAAAAATTGCCTACAGTTCAAGGATTCGAGTAAAATTTGCTCTGTTCGATAAGTTGAATTATTAACAATTGTTACTGGAAAAGCATTCATTAATTCAAAAAACTTGCAAGAAGAACAAAAAACTAAAATTGTCAAAATTTTTTATCGTCGCAAACTATTACAAGTTCTATTTTGAATTATCTTTTGTTTACATTATCGTCAGAACAATTTAAAATCCAAATATTTTACAATATCGACTAATCAAAAATTATACATTTACCTTTTTTTACAAGTTTTTATTAATAAAGTTTTCATTAACTATATACATAGTTTTTGATGATATAAAATAGAAAATTTCCATATTTTTTATTTGCACTCTCTTAATAGGAATTTAATGAACATACTTAAAAAATTTTTTTTTTCAAATACACTAAATTTTTATTAGTGTCCACCTTTAGTCTATCTTATAAGATTATTAAATTAGGCTCTGTGACAAGAAATCGGAAGATAATATTTTTTCTTTATATCAATTTGTAATCCTGTCCGATTATTCAATATAGCAAAGCACCTAATTCACCAAATTTGGAAAAAATATAATTTTAAACTTTGATGTTTAAGCAATCAGAGAATTCAACACTTTTTTCTCTGAAATAAATTTTAAATATAAGACTGCTGTCTGAATGAGTTTTTATTGTTTTTCATTTATTTATTTTCTAAATAGAACAGTGAGAATTTTTTCTTTGGTTGTATTTTTAAAGATACTCTGAGCATTTATGGGTTAATAAATAACAACTTACAGCCTGAAACTAAAAATAAATATAATTTCAATAGGTTTGCACAAAAAAAAACTTAAAATAAAAAATCAAAATATGTATGTAAACAAAAAAATTTAACAGTTACTTATTGTCAATTTGCCTATTTATTTATATATTTATTTTTAGAACTGTTTTTCACACGAATAAAAAATAAATTAGTATTAGAAACAAGACACTTGAATAAATATTTCGGTGGTGTTGTGAGTACAACGGCGATCAGAAATCGGGTGGTCGTCGGTTCAAACCCAGCGGGCTACATCTTTTTTTAATTCATATTTGACATTATTTTAATTTTTGTTTTTTACAAATAAAGTCCGCCAAATAACTTTTTTTTGAAAATGCTTTAAAAAAAACTACTGAATATTTTCTCAAATTTCTTTTTTTATTTGAAAGTACAATCCTTCCTATTAATAATGGAAAATAATTTCATTCAAATGGCTGCCTCAGCTGGCCATGCAGTAGGCAGTATGCACCAGAAGATGCCGATTTTGGCAAACAAATCATCTTTTCAGATGAAGCTTATTTTGATCTTGGCGCGTACGTAAACAAGCAAAATTGTCGCATTTGGGGCACAGAAAACAAAAAAGGGAGTGGCCGTTACAGTCAATGGCGATCGTTATCGGGCCATGTTGAACGAATTTTTGTTCACAAAAATTGAAGAGGAGGATATTGGCAACATTTGGTTTTAACAGGACGGCGCTAGGCGCCACACAGCCGAAGCTACACTCGATGTTTTGCGCCCTATTTTTGAAGATCGCATTATCAGCCGCAGAGCTGATGTCGTTTGGCCACCTCGGAGCTGCGATTTGACACCGTTTGGGTGCTGTCAAAGATAATTGTTACGCCGACAAGCCAGAGACAATTGACGCTTTAAAGGACAATATTCGTAAAGCCATTGGTGAAACTTGCACACAATCGATAATGTGCTTAAAAATTGGACCGACCGTGTAGGCTACTGAGTAGTGTGTTTATGGGGTTTCTAGGGCACTTATTTCATACAAAATTTGGCTCATGCCTACGCTACAGTCGGTAGTGTCGGTTAGTCGATAGGTTTGTAACATGTAATATGAAAATTTATGTACGAATGATTGGACGGACCGAATGAGTGTGTGCGTAACATGTAATGTGTATGATCGTGTTTTTAATAATAAATTCATGGCACGTTTTAATCCTTATGATTTTTGTTTTTGTTTACAGAATGTACACCTGTATGATTGTTGTGTGTTTTTTATTTTTTGTATGATTTAATTAGAAGGATCTTTAATTTTAAATGTGATAAGAAAGAGTAGGTTGGTTGTGCGGTTATTTTTTATTTTTTGTGTGATTTAATTTGAAGAATCTGTAATTTTAAGATGATAACAAATTCTTGGCACGTGTTATCATACTCAATGCTGAAAAAATAGAAATATAAACTGATAAGAAAGGGTGGGTTGGTTGTGGAGTTGTTTTTTATTTTTTTTGTATGATTTAATTAGAAGGATCTTTAATTTTAAATGTGATAAGAAAGAGATGAACACCTGTGTAAAATTTTTTATTTTTTGGGATAATAAATAACATCGTATACCTAAGTAGAAACATGAGTGTACATGTTCATTGTATTTATATTGCTTTTCGAATGATTGGACGGACAGAATGAATGTGTGCATGTTCTTTTGAGATAATAATTGTGAAGAAATAGAAATATAGTTGTACGTGGTGTTGTTGTTGTTGTTGTGTTATAAGGATTTTTAAATTGATAAGAAAGAAATGTATAGTTGTGCCTGTGGGTTTTTTTTTCACGCATAAGTATAAGTAATATCTGTTTTCACATAATTGAATTTACTGATTGATCTACAATACCCCAGAGTATAAACAGACTTGTTTTTAAGGATTTAGAATTTTTTAGTTTTTACTGTTTTAAATAAATGAAATTATACAATAATGAGATTAATTAAAACAAATTAGGTTTTATTTTATTAGTTTTTTTTTTTTTTTTTATTCTTAGGTATGTATATTTTATTTTTAGATTTTGTTATTTTGTACAATACAATACATATATCTATTGAATATAATAATAGTTAAACATTCGTTTATACATATTAAATAACTTAAGTGTTAACAAATATTGTGTATAGAATGTTTGACATCGACAAATGTTGAAAGATTCTGAGTAAATTTTTTCACAGTTAGATCTATGTATAATATTATTAACACATATAAATGGATTACTTATTTTACTAATGTTGCATATTCTTAGCTCATTTATAAGTTTCATAAATAAATCTATATGATCTTTATCAATCTGATTACTATGTTTTATTAATAGTTCTTCCAATTCAGCTGATGTAACCATTTTTCCCCTTCTTTAAAAAGTCAATATTAGGTTGCGTAAGTGCGGGACGATGTACTCTGAACAAAGATTTCAGATGTGGTTAAGTTTTTTTTTTTTTGTCATTTATTATATCATTTCTTCGTTTGAATTTATTGAAAATTACAATTTATTGAAAACACAATTTTTACATTTAGTAAGATTATAAAAATTAATTATATTTTTAGCTTCATTTTCAGCTTGATATAGTCTATGTTTATAAAGTATACAGGGGCAGGTGTCAGGACCACATGTACTGTTTTCATTCGACCATTCACAATCCTCGAAATGTTCACCATGTCTATTTTTTATTCTCTTCAGGTTGCCTACATACTCCAGTTGTGTTTGTATGTTGATGAGTTTAGTTTTATCCTCATCAGAAATTATGCGCGAGAATGATTTTAGAAAGTTGTATATTTCCTTTAAAATCATTGTATGTTAATCCACTGCTATTGCATGCTCATGTGCAGAATATGTGAATAATCTTTAATATTTATATGATTTCAGATCTGTTAATGGACGCTTAGGTAGGTTATCTAATAGTTTTTTGGAGCTGGACTATAGTAGAGACCATATCCAGTTTTATATGGTTTGAGATATAACCCTTTACCCATTGCAATTGATTCCATATATCTATTATGACGGTTAGCTTCAGCCAATTGTTCTTTTCCATTTTTGATAGCATTTACTGCTTTGACAATAGCGGATCCTCCACTTGCCAAACCACCAAGCGCTGACAATGCTGTTAGTACGGGAATAAGTGGAAGAAATCCTCCAATTTTCGGTACAGGTATAACTCTCGGTATTATAATGTCTGCTCGCTTTTTCCCTTTAAAATTTGAATGAATAGCCTTTTGTGATATTTTAACAGCATCATTTATATCAAGGGGTTTCTGTTCTTTCAATTGTTTTAAAGTTTTTCTCACAGTAGCTGTGAATAATTTCTTATTACACTTATTCATTTTTCCTGTTCTCGTTCTTTTCGAATTCTTTCTTTTCTTATGTTTCTGCTCCTTCAAACCTAATCCAAATTTCACTTTAGTTTTCATAGCGTTTGTCACAAACCACGCGTTAGCACGTTCTTTAATATCACTATCTTTAGATTTAACTCGTTGCCAGGCTTTTTCAGCTAATATTTGATCTGCTTGATGTCTTGTGTCTATATCTTTTGATTGTGAATATGCAATATCGTGCTCTCTACAAGCTGCGTCTAACAAATTTATACCCTTATCTCCTCTTGCTAAACGTTTTTCAAGTTTTGTACCAGGTCCACAAAACTGATAACCAGGTAGATGTAATTCAACAGGTACTTTATTTATTACGTTGTTTACAAATCCTCTTCTCATCTTACACTGGCTGAGGTTTTGTTTTGACCCTAGATTATAACAAATTTTTTTTTTTAGTTACTTTTATATCTCTTCGCAAAAATAGCTGAAATCAAGACGATCTCCTATATATACAGCAATTTATATGATTTCAGTATGTTAATTTTTTGATATTGATTTTGATCTGCTTTGTATCTGATCACGATCTACTTTACATCTGATCACGATCTGCTTTGTATCTGATTACGATCTGCTTTATATCTGATCACGAACTGCTTGCTATCTGGTCACGATCTACTTTACATCTGATCACGATCTGCTTTGTATCTGATTACGATCTGCTTTATATCTGATCACGAACTGCTTGCTATCTGGTCACGATCTGATTTATACCTGATCACGATCTGCTTGATGGCTTGTGTCTATATCCATTGATTTTGAGTACGCTATATCGTGCTTTCTACAATCTGCATCCAATAAATTATTCCTTTATTTCCTTTATTCTTGCTATTCGTTTTGAAGTTTTGTATCAGGTCCACAAAACTGATAACCAGGTGTATGTAATTCAACATATAATTTGTTTATTAAGTTGTCTACAAATCTTCATCCAATCTTACACTGATTAGGTGTTTTTCTTTTGACTGTAGTTTATAACCATTTTTTTCATTACTTTCATACCTCTTCGCATGAAACACTACACCAGCTAGACCTGCTATACCAGCTATACCAGCTATATCAGCTATACCAGCTATACTAGCAAGCTGTACTAGCTATACTAGCTATACTAGCTATACTAGCAAGCGGTACTAGCTATACTAGCAAGCTGTACAATCTGTACTAGCTATACTAGCAAGCTGTACTAGCTATACTAGCAAGCTGTAGCAGCTATAGCAGCTACATCAGCTATATCAGCTATACCAGCTATACCAGCTATACTAGCAAGCTGTACTAGCTATACTAGCAAGCTGTACAATCTGTACTAGCTATACTAGCAAGCTGTACAATCTGTACTAGCTATACTAGCAAGCTATACAATCTGTACTAGCTATACTAGCAAGCTGTACAATCTGTACTAGCTATACTAGCAAGCTGTACAATCTGTACTAGCTATACTAGCAAGCTGTACTAGCTATACTAGCTATACTAGCTATACTAGCAAGCTATACTAGCTATACTAGCAAGCTGTACTAGCTATACTAGCAAGCTGTACTAGCTATACTAGCAAGCTATACAAGCTGTACAATCTGTACTAGCTATACTAGCAAGCTATACCAGCTATACCAGCTATACTAGCAAGCTGTACTAGCTATACTAGCTATACTAGCAAGCTGTACTAGCTATACTAGCAAGCTATACAATCTGTACTAGCTATACTAGCAAGCTGTACAATCTGTACTAGCTATACTAGCAAGCTGTACAATCTGTACTAGCTATACTAGCAAGCTGTACAATCTGTACTAGCTATACTAGCAAGCTGTACTAGCTATACTAGCTATACTAGCAAGCTGTACTAGCTATATCAGCTATAGCAGCTATATCTGCTATACCAGCTATATCAGCTATATCAGCTATATCAGCTATATCAGCTATATCAGCTATATCAGCTATATCAGCTATATCAGCTATATCTGCTATACCAGCTATACCAGCTATATCAGCTATACCTGCTATACCAGCTATATCAGCTATACCTGCTATACCTGCTATATCTGCTATACCAGCTATACCTGCTATATCTGCTATACCAGCTATACCAACTATACCAGCTATATCAGCTATATCAGCTATACCTGCTATACCTGCTATACCTGCTATACCTGCTATACCAGCTATATCAGCTATACCTGCTATACCAGCTATATCAGCTATACCTGCTATATCTGCTATACCAGCTATATCAGCTATATCTGCTATATCTGCTATACCAGCTATACCTGCTATATCTGCTATACCAGCTATACCTGCTATATCTGCTATATATATAAATCATTGGAAAACTCGAAGATAAGCATACGGATACAGACAACACTATTGATGATGATGATGATTATTATGATGTAAATGGTGATAATGAAATCATCGGAAAACTTGAAGATAAGCATAAAGATATAGACAACACTATTGATGATGGCGATGATTATGATGATGTAAACGGTGATAATAACGATTTTCAGTATGAAAATATTTCAACTGATGATAATGATGGTGAAAAAAACTATGACCATAATAGACCTGTATCAAGTACATGTATCAAGAACTTGGAAAGAAAACAATGTTTAAAGCTGACGAAAAGCTCTCCATTATTTGAAAATATACAAACACTTATTAATAATAAGCAATTGGATAAAATTTATGGTTTTAATCAAGATGTAGACGGTAGTTGGAGATATGGCAAGGAAAAATTAATATTTAATAGAGATAATACTATGCAGATAGGGAATATGAAATTGAAAATGACGCCTGGATTATTTGAACTAGTATTTCATAAAAAACCTCTCCATTATTCTAAAAATGATTTGAAAAAATATAAAGAGATTTTAATTAATACCAATGCACATAAACGTCGCTATGAACCTAATGAACAAGTGAAAGGAACACGAGCCTTCAAATATATACGAATAATTAAACGTTTATTCGAAACAACAACAAACATTTTAACAAAAGGCAGTGGTTTAATGCTAAAATTACAAAATAATCTGAGATCAAATTACATACATTGGGATGATCCTAATGAACTAGTTGACAGACTACGTTTACTTCTTTCTTCGGAAGGTTCTGGTCACAACAATCATCAAAACGAAATAATCTCTATTATCGAAGAACTTAAAGAAGCTAACATAATTTATTAGAAGAGTGAAAGAAATGTCTTATATTAATAAATTTGGAGAAGGTTTTAATAAATATAACCATAAAAACAAAAATATTGTAATCGAAAAATATATAACACAAATACATGATGATCTAGCTGATCAAATAAACAATTTAAACATTGAGGTAGAACATGTATACCTAAAACATGGTAATGTCAAAAAAAAAATAAAAAAATTAAAATAAAATAGATAAAACCAAAAAAGTAGATCGTTATCAGATATAAAGTAGATCGTGAGCAGATACAAAGCAGATCGTGATCAGATGTAAAGTAGATCGTGATCAGATACAAAGCAGATCAAAATCAATATCAAAAAATTAACATACTGAAATCATATAAATTGCTGTATATATAGGAGATCGTCTTGATTTCAGCTATTTTTGCGAAGAGGTGTAAAAGTAACGAAAAAAATTTGTTATAATCTAGGGTCAAAACAAAACCTCAGCCAGTGTAAGATGAGAAGAGGATTTGTAAACAACTTAATAAATAAAGTATCTGTTGAATTACATCTACCTGGTTATCAGTTTTGTGGACCTGGTACAAAACTTGAAAAACGTTTAGCAAGAGGAGATAAGGGTATAAATTTATTAGACGCAGCTTGTAGAGAGCACGATATTGCATATTCACAATCAAAAGATATAGACACAAGACATCAAGCAGATCAAATATTAGCTGAAAAAGCCTGGCAACGAGTTAAATCTAAAGATAGTGATATTAAAGAACGTGCTAACGCGTGGTTTGTGACAAACGCTATGAAAACTAAAGTGAAATTTGGATTAGGTTTGAAGGAGCAGAAACATAAGAAAAGAAAGAATTCGAAAAGAACGAGAACAGGAAAAATGAATAAGTGTAATAAGAAATTATTCACAGCTACTGTGAGAAAAACTTTAAAACAATTGAAAGAACAGAAACCCCTTGATATAAATGATGCTGTTAAAATATCACAAAAGGCTATTCATTCAAATTTTAAAGGGAAAAAGCGAGCAGACATTATAATACCGAGAGTTATACCTGTACCGAAAATTGGAGGATTTCTTCCACTTATTCCCGTACTAACAGCATTGTCAGCGCTTGGTGGTTTGGCAAGTGGAGGATCCGCTATTGTCAAAGCAGTAAATGCTATCAAAAATGGAAAAGAACAATTGGCTGAAGCTAACCGTCATAATAGATATATGGAATCAATTGCAATGGGTAAAGGGTTATATCTCAAACCATATAAAACTGGATATGGTCTCTACTATAGTCCAGCTCCAAAAAACTATTAGATAACCTACCTAAGCGTCCATTAACAGATCTGAAATCATATAAATATTAAAGATTATTCACATATTCTGCACATGAACATGCAATAGCAGTGGATTAACATACAATGATTTTAAAGGAAATATACAACTTTCTAAAATCATTCTCGCGCATAATTTCTGATGAGGATAAAACTAAACTCATCAACATACAAACACAACTGGAGTATGTTGGCAACCTGAAGAGAATAAAAAATAGACATGGTGAACATTTCGAGGATTGTGAATGGTCGAATGAAAACAGTACATGTGGTCCTGACACCTGCCCCTGTATACTTTATAAACATAGACTATATCAAGCTGAAAATGAAGCTAAAAATATAATTAATTTTTATAATCTTACTAAATGTAAAAATTGTGTTTTCAATAAATTGTAATTTTCAATAAATTCAAACGAAGAAATGATATAATAAATGACAAAAAAAAAAAAAAAAACTTAACCACATCTGAAATCTTTGTTTAGTTAATTATTACTCTTTGTTCAGAGTACATCGTCCCGCACTTACGCAACCTACTATTGACTTTTTAAAGAAGGGGAAAAATGGTTACATCAGCTGAATTGGAAGAACTATTAATAAAACATAGTAATCAGATTGATAAAGATCATATAGATTTATTTATGAAACTTATAAATGAACTAAGAATATGCAACATTAGTAAAATAAGTAATCCATTTATATGTGTTAATAATATTATACATAGATCTAACTGTGAAAAAATTTACTCAGAATCTTTCAACATTTGTCGATGTCAAACATTCTATACACAATATTTGTTAACACTTAAGTTATTTAATATGTATAAACGAATGTTTAACTATTATTATATTCAATAGATATATGTATTGTATTGTACAAAATAACAAAATCTAAAAATAAAATATACATACCTAAGAATAAAAAAAAAAAAAAAAAAACTAATAAAATAAAACCTAATTTGTTTTAATTAATCTCATTATTGTATAATTTCATTTATTTAAAACAGTAAAAACTAAAAAATTCTAAATCCTTAAAAACAAGTCTATTTATACTCTGGGGTATTGTAGATCAATCAGTAAATTCAATTATGTGAAAACAGATATTACTTATACTTATGCGTGAAAAAAAAACCCACAGGCACAACTATACATTTCTTTCTTATCAATTTAAAAATCCTTATAACACAACAACAACAACAACACCACGTACAACTATATTTCTATTTCTTCACAATTATTATCTCAAAAGAACATGCACACATTCATTCTGTCCGTCCAATCATTCGAAAAGCAATATAAATACAATGAACATGTACACTCATGTTTCTACTTAGGTATACGATGTTATTTATTATCCCAAAAAATAAAAAATTTTACACAGGTGTTCATCTCTTTCTTATCACATTTAAAATTAAAGATCCTTCTAATTAAATCATACAAAAAAAATAAAAAACAACTCCACAACCAACCCACCCTTTCTTATCAGTTTATATTTCTATTTTTTCAGCATTGAGTATGATAATACGTGCCAAGAATTTGTTATCATCTTAAAATTACAGATTCTTCAAATTAAATCACACAAAAAATAAAAAATAACCGCACAACCAACCTACTCTTTCTTATCACATTTAAAATTAAAGATCCTTCTAATTAAATCATACAAAAAATAAAAAACACACAACAATCATACAGGTGTACATTCTGTAAACAAAAACAAAAATCATAAGGACTAAAACGTGCCATGAATTTATTATTAAAAACACGATCATACACATTACATGTTACGCACACACTCATTCGGTCCGTCCAATCATTCGTACATAAATTTTCATATTACATGTTACAAACCTATCGACTAACCGACACTACCGACTGTAGCGTAGGCATGAGCCAAATTTTGTATGAAATAAGTGCCCTAGAAACCCCATAAACACACTACTCTACTGCATGGCCAGCCGAGGCAGCCATTTGAATGAAATTATTTTCCATTATTAACCGGAAGTGTTGTACTTTCAAATAAAAAAAGAAATTTGAGAAAATATTCAGCAGTTTTTTTTAAGTATTTCCAAAAAATAAGTTATTTGGCGGACCCTATATATAAATATTTCTACTAATAACATCTATTAGAAATTTTGACAATTTTTTTATAATTAATAAAAATTTACTGGTAATGTAATGGGTTTCAAATTACTGGTACTGATTTTTTTCAGTAATCAGTAAAAATTTACTGATTTACTGGATTTTTTTTTCAGTAACCAGTAAAATTTACTGAATACTGATTTTTTTTCAGTAATCAGTAAAAATTTACTGATTACTGATTTTTTTTCCCAGTAATCAGTAAAATTTTACTGGTAATGCAATCTAAATTTCATTACCAGTAAAAATTTACTGAATACTGTAATTTTTTTCAGTAATCAGTAAAAATCAATTTTTACTGAAATTTTACTGGTACTGCAAAGTGCCCATCTATGCTTCATAGGTACATCTTTAAATAAAAGGCGAAGAATATATTTCTACACTTGGCAAAATTTAAAGTAATAAAATCCATAACTCTTGATTAAAGGTAATAAATATAAGGTTAAATAAAAGAAAAAGAAGTTTGTAGACGCCGTAGTCTACTACTTAGTATGTTGGCTTATTATACATGAGGCCTCGGGCCAAACCCCAGGTCAGACATCTCCAACAAAACGAAATGTTAAAAAATATATTTCTTCAGCTACTGCCTTTTAGTATATTTCTGGAAAAAAGTTTCTCAAAAATCTCTTGTTCAGTGTCGACTTTAAACTGTAGGTTGCGCCACTCATATATGAAATTAGTGCACACAACATAAGTGGTGTGAGAAGCTAGGTAATAATGTAATGTAATGACCAATTATGTATGTATGTGAAGATGAAAACTATGGTTTTAAAATTTGGCTTTGAAATTATTTGCAACACGTCAACTGCACTAAACTGCTGAGCCGAACACACGATATTCTGTTGCACTAACTGCACTAAACTTTAATTCTAATAAAATAAGACTCACAAACTTTGTGTTTATTCCCTAGCAGACTATAAATGCACGTTGTTAATAATTAAACAATTTTATGTAGAAATTAATTAAATTTAACATACGAAAAATAAATATAAACAGCCCTACACGATAGCTACTGTAAAGATAAGCTTGTAAATATATCTCAGCACTCTAATGTAATAATTGAGTGTTTAACTATTAATGCTGCTTGTAAGCAAATGGTTATTGGGCCACAATTAATTAAGGCTCTACTAAAAGCAATTGTAAGAAATACAAGAAAATTTTTAATTATGTTTTGAATTAGGAAGGATATAAGAACGTTTAAAGCATAGTATCGGTTAATTTCTCAAGCAAAAGAAACAAAAATTAAATCAAATTTAGTTTAAAAGCAAATTAATTAAAAACCGCAGTTTTAGTGCATACATACGTACACACATACCTACATGCATTTCTACGTCATGTATGATGGTGTACTGGCTTACACTCCCTAGAGGTACATAGATCATTGGATTTGCGAACGATATTGCCCTTGCGATAAGGGGAAAACGTTTGGATGAATTGGTGATGGTTGGCTGGGGTTGGCATGGTTGGAAGCTGGAAAACGGGAATAGCTCTCAGACTTGCTGATCACAAAACAGATATTCTACTTGTAAGCAGTGGGAAGAGGACGGAATTTATTACCATAACGGTGGGCGACCAGCACATAACATCAAAGCAGTCAATTAAGTATCTGGGAGTAATGATTGACAATAGGCTCACGTTTAGGGAACACCTGTCGTACATTGGTGGAAAGTGAGCGGCGACGACATGTGCACTTGTCCGAATAATGCCTAGTCTAGGAGGCCCAAAACAGGAGAAGAGACGGATACTGATTAAGGTAGTGACATCGATCGCTATATATGCAGCCCCTATATTGGCCGAGGCTATGGATAAGAGGACCTATAAAGCAGGAATAGAACCTGCCTACAGGAGATCCGCTCTCAGGGTAATCTCTGTCTTTCGCACGGTATCTACTGATGCAGCATTGGTGATTGCGGGGATGATGCCCCTGAAGCTAGTAGTGGACGTAGAGAGGAGGAAACATGACACTGAATGCCGAAATGAAAGGGAAACGAAATTGCCTGGAGAGGACAATAGAATATCAGATAACGCGCGATAACGTGGTTAACCTGATGTTAACCTCATATGACAATTGGAACGCAGTATGTGTTTTCGCAAGGAAAGTATTGATGCAACAAAGATTGGCTGAGAGAGCAAGGTCAGCATCAGCATATCATGCCGATATTTGCCAAGCTTGCTGAAATGCTAATGTAACGCCAATCATAAAAAAGATGTGAACTACCTTCCAATAGCAATATGTTCCTCACTTTCCAAGTTTATGGAATTGATGATAAGGAACAAACTTGTAAAATATTTAAAGTCCAACAACTTGATCATTAAGAGGCGGTAAGGTTTCCGTAAAGTTTGTTCTACTTGTGACATGTTGAAGTTACTTTCAGAAAGGTGGAAGAACGCCTTTTTGTTATCATTTATTTAAACTGTCAATTAAGATGTTAAGCACCACCTGGGATGTTGCACAAGTAAATGCAACAAATGCCGTCATTGGTAAGTAATCGATAACAAACACAAAAACATCACCAAAGAAAACGTCATTTTAAACGTTAAAAAAGCAAGGACATTAAATCAATTTTATTGTCAACACATATAGAAATATGAAAGACAAAAAATGTAACAAATATTTCATACAAAAAAGTACCAGCAACTAAAAATATATTCATGCATGTGGTAGCTGGAGTGGTCGCCTGCAACATGATAAAAACTTTTGAAATAAAAAATTTAAAATAAAAGGAAGAACGGCACAGAACACAGAAATTTAAAACTGCAACAGCAACAATCGTATTGTCAATGTGAGACAACAGCAACAGAACATCGAAGATAAAAAAATTTGAAGAAAATGTGCCAACAGGACAAAGAGAAGTCAACTGAAGGCAAACCGTAACTGCTTTTGACTCGTGTATGATGTTTGCAGTTGATGTTGTAAAAAGCATACAATTGTTTTGACTGGTTTTAGGTTTTCGGCATTCGGCCAAAAAATACCAACAAAACAAATGCAGTAGCACTCAACAGGAATTGCCAAAAAATTCAATAAAATATGTCTTGAAAAAAAAAAATCATTTTTAAAGGTTTTAATCAAACTGGTCAAAACATGATCGCTATGTCAGAATGCTGACAGGCAGTTATGGTTTTCGATGAGTTTGACCTACAGGCAATATGCAAGAAAGGGGTTTTGTAAAACTGAAAGTGACTTGGCTCAAGCTTTCAATATTCAATTCTAAAATAACTCGCGGCTAAGCCACTGTGAAGTAGAGTAAAGCACTCCTTCTTGGTCGTAAGACAGTGCTAAATAATGACAGAGAAAACGAACGAGAAAAGAAGTCATATTGTGGATGCTGCAAGCTTATCGGATGTGACCATCCTTGGGTGGCTTCTTTGAAGAGGAAATCATCTCAAAAAAATCTTACCATCGTAGAGTAGGTAAACCTATCCTGAAATAATACATAGAGATTCCAAAACTGAGAATGTGACATGGAGTTTGGCAGGTATTTAACTTCCTTCATATATAGGTATGCCAAACATTCCTTTATTATTATAATTTTTTTTTTTTGGTGACAAGTGAGTTTTTTTTTCAAAAACTATTTGTATGGATCATATGTATAGATTCTCATTGTATTAGTTAGCTTGTAGTCCCTACTAAGTAGGTGGTATGTTGACCTGCAACACAATACAAGGAGTGTTTTTGTCTCACATCTTTAAGTAGTTTTTTCCATGCGCATGATGAAGAGGCTATTAAGCAATAGATTTAAATCCTATCAATCACACTTTGAACTGAAAGTGAAACTATTGAATTACGATGCCATTACCAGCTGGTGGTGCGCAATCTTTTTTTAAGTGAGGTCATAAGTGAAGTCATAGGTGGGAGAGCCGTAAATAAAATTGCCATGAACCATTTCTCACTTCAAACTGTAGATCCTGTCACTCATGAATAAAATTAACAAACACAACATGGGTGGTGTGAAAAGCTTGGTAGTAATCCTTACTAAATGCTGATAATGACCAATTAATTAAGTTGTTGAATGCAAAATCCGTCTATGGTAGTATGGCAAAATTGACTGAATAAATGACAACTAATTGAACAGACCAATTCAGAGACCAATGAAACAATGATTGATTTTCCAGACATCTGATGGTTATGACTTGTAGTTATAAATGAAATTATGTCAGGGGTTCTGATAGGTAGTCGCCGTAATCTAGTAGGTAGTGTGCTGCCTTACTAGACATGAGGCCACAGTTCAAACCCAGGTCAGACAGCTCCAACTAAACCAAATATGAAAAAGTATTCCTTCGGCGATTTCCTCTCAGCAGTTTTCTAGCAAAACCTCTGAAAGTAAATAAAAAATTGTCATTAAAATTGTCTCAAAAATCTGTTGTTCGGAGTCGACTTTAAACTGTAACTCCTCAAACTCATAAGTGGTATGAGAAACTAGGTCGTAATCCTGACTAAAAGGTCGTAATAACTAAATTATGAACGTACTTAACAGAGATCAGCAAAGAGTATTCAAAAAGATGAGTAGAATCGAATCATACTCATTATTTCTGATACGTATTCGCATTCATACTTATTTTAATATCATACTCATACTACTCATATTCAAAGTTTTAAGTACTCATCATATTCATACTTAACAACAAGTATGAGTGTTGATTTCCATTCTCCATGACTCAACATGTACACGAATCACAAAATGAGTATGATTCGAGTAGGAACACTAAAACACTCACTAGAAGATTGTGTGTGCTCTGCTTACTACTCTGACTTTTTTGCTTATGTATCTTTTTTTTTATAAATGCACTAACAACTAAGACTGTAAATTTTGATGAATGTACTTATAAATCAATGTTGTAGTGAGTACGATTGAATCAGAGTATGTAGTTATATTTCAATATTGTTGACTCACTTTGTATATTTAAAATTTCATTAATAACGAAAAAACGATTCATTGCTGATCTCTGGTACGTATATTCTGAAAGGTGCCCAGGGACTTGCCTTTTTAGATAATGCATACATGCATACGTAATTGTCATTACAACCCTTCAGTCAGGATTGCGACCTAGTGTCTCACACCACTTATGTTGTGTGTGTTAATTTTATACATGAGTGGCGGGCCCTACAGTTTAAAGTCGACTCCGAACGACAGATTGTTGAGAATCTTTTCATGGCAATTTTTATTTACTCTCAGAGTTTTTGCTAGAAATCTGCTGAGAGGAAGTCGCCGAAAAAATACTTTTTATATTTTGTTTTGATGTCTGGCCTAGGGCTCGAACCCTGGCTTTAGGTCTAATAAGCCAACACACTACCTACAAGACTACGGCGACTTTTTTAGATAATATCTCCCTTTAGAACATAGCTCTGTTATACAATAAACAAATTCAGAGAGTAATTAAAATTTTTATTAAAATTCACTGGTAGTTGTACTTACTAATTCTGTACACAATTATTTACTGTAATTAAATCATTAACTTGTGTAAAAATCACGCCACAATAAAGAAATTTTTTTGCTCAATTAAAATCAACGCTTTTGCTTCGTAAAAAAACAAAAGAATTATGTTAAATTGCAATTGTATTGCCTGTTAAAGAGTGGCCGGGCTGAGTGCCAGCAATTCATTTTAACACCATTTAACGTTTCTCTTACGTTCTTGAGGCATTTTTTCCTTGTTTCTGTTGTTGAAATTTTCTCATCCTTCGTTTGTATTCATTTGTAAATAATCACTGCACAGTACACAACAATTACCCGATGGTAGTTTGGTAACAATACAATACAACAGCCGCAAACAAATCAGCAACAATCAAAACCATCGTTTAGCCAATGTTTTACAGGCTGTCTTATAGGCTGAGAGGGAGAAAGAGAGAAAACGATTTCGTAAAATCGGTTTCACTTGGTGTAGCTATAGCTATACCAACTGGTATTTTATTTATTAAAAATTTATTTTTATTTTTAATCTGATGCTGTTGCTTTTGTTGTTCCTGCCACAGCGCGTAAGAACCAATAATTTATTAAAAACGATTATTAACGCTCTTGTTTGCGTGTTGGAGGCAATTTGCTGCCCAGCCTGTTTGACTGCCGTACATCCAGCCCAGTTGTGGTGTTGGTTACTGCCTAAACTGCAGCATAATAAGGCTTTTTTGTGTTGAGGTGTTTAAAGTAATAATACGATGATATTGCTTGGGTCCTAGTATTTGCATAAAAGTTTTAATATTGTAGAGTAGAAGAGACGGATTTAACTTAAGTTTTAAGATGTTTAAATTTGATCATACATAGGCTTGTTAAAATTTATATATTTTTTTTTCAATTAAGGCCTTTGGGGTATTTAAGCTGTTAAATTTTATATTTTAAAAAAGGGGTTCAGAATGTTTGCTGATAAGAGTGCTGTAGTTACGCAAATAGTATGAAGCAAAATATTGCGTACAGTGAGCAGACAAAAGTTAGGTGAGACTATGCACATTTAACGGAGAACTAGTTTCGCAAGTGTAAGCACATAAATCGTAAAACACAGCATTTCTCAAAGCCAACATAATACGGTGTTCAGAAATGCACCTTTATTGCGTAAATCGCAATAAACGCCATTATTGCTCAATATTTGGTATAAAGTTTCAATTAATTATTGCGCAATAAATACGCAAATTGTTATAATATTAAGTAAAAATTAAAATGCAGCACTGTCATAAGTACGTTCAGTACGCATATTACAATTATCAGAACACTTTATGTTGATATTTGACAACTCAAATGTCAACAACGCCAAAAAAGAACCAATGTTGTTGAAACAACCAGCTGTTTTGTTTACCAGCTGTCAAATGAATATTGAATAAGCAGCTGAACTGCGTTGTTATGCCTGAACACTTAAAATATAGCACTCAATGACTCAATAAAAGCGCATATCTGAACATTGTATAAGCCATGCCGACACTCAAATTCAATCTGATTTATGTGCCCGAGTCATAGAAACTTGTTTATTTCGGAAGAGCGTCATCCACAGAAGCCATAATAAACATTTGAAAGTGGATATCTTCGACACAAAAGGACATCATTAGATCTTTAATACGAATAAAAAATTTCGATAGTAGGAAGCGCTTAAAATGAGACCCATACATACATAAATACATACATGCTTGGTCATTGCAATATTACGACCTAGTTCGAACACCACCTATGTTGTGGCAGCGCCTACAGTTTAAAGTCGAGTCAGAACGACAGATTTTTGGGGAACTTTCCATGGAAATTTTTTATTTACTCTCGTAGTTTTTGCCAGAAAATTCCGAGGTTGCATTTTGTTGGAGATGTCTGACTTTCCCCTCGAACTGTCAATTAAAGTGATCTTTAGAGTATATCTGCCTGTGATCCAACAGTCTGAGGATGTATTATGTTGTGTGCGTTGATTTTTATACATGTTCAAAGTCGACTCCGAGCGACATATTTTTGAGAAACTTTTCATGGCATTTTCCATTTACTCCCAGAGTTGTTTTCCAGAAATCTGCTGAGAGGAAGTCGCCGAAGAAATATTGTTTTATATTTCGTTTTGATGAAAATGGCTGACCTGGGGTTTGAACCGAGGCCTCATAACCCTTCAGCCAATATTACAACCAAGTTTCTCACACCACTTATGTTGTGTGTGTTAATTTTATACATGAGTAGCGGGTCCTAATGTTTAAAATCGATTCAGAACAACAGATTTTTGGGAAACGGTTTAATGGATATTTTATTTCACTCTTAGAGTTTTTACAAGAAATCTGCTGAGAGGAAGTCGCCGAAGAAATAATTTTTGGAGATCACACTTTCTCCTGTGAGTGATTTATCAGTCTGATGATATATACAAAGAATTATTATTTAAACCCGAAATTTTAGTTGCGCCAGTCAACAGCGAATCAAATTTTATTGCTTTCTGTAGAGTAACATTTCTGAATTGGCCGGTAGGTAGTTTAGCTGGTAGCTTGCTATTCACAGGCAAGTTCAATCGGTTGCCCATATGACCCATTGTGTCGCCCAGTGTGAGATAAGCCCCCTTATCATGATTCATTTGTGGTGGGTTTGAACTATTCCGAGCTCCTGATGAAATCGGCCAGTTCCCTTAGCGGCACTTTCGCCACCATGTACAGATCTACAAACGTTCTGTCACCCAAAAACTGATGACGTCTTTTCTGATGGATTATATCTATTCAATAACGCAGTGTCCTGTTAGACTTCCTATTAGAATGCGAACCGTTCCCTTGTTGAATCCAAGTAGTTCCCTGGTTCTCCCACTGACCAGTGCTGGACACAGAAGTTATGAATTTCAGCAATCAGGTATGTTGGGCCATCACTAATATTGAAAAGTATTTTTGTGGAGGCTCATATATTCCCTCTATTGCCTCCTCCTCAAACATCTCAGATCCCTTTTCTAAGTATCAAATAAAAAATATTCTCACGGTTATGCTCCCCGTTTTAAAGATATTTTCACCTTTTGCTACACGTTTAAAAGTGAGTGAATGTATATGTTTCAATACTTAGTTTCTCTTTGTTTTAACTTTTATCGTTTTTTTTTATTCTTTTTTGTTTAACTCGTATCTTGTCCTATATCTGAAGTCATTTATTTTATTTGTCTTTACTTTAGCGTGGTCAAGCTGCTGCATTCACTGATTATGCTAAAAGTGAATGTGAATGTGAATGAATGAAAGAAATGTTATTGATTACATGGTTTTAATAGCGTATTTAACCTTCTTGTATTGAAAAGTAATTCATCATATAATTTTAAATGTAAATAAATTACATATTTATGTACTTCAAGTATTAATTTAAATATGACGTCCATTGATTACACATACAAATTGAAAAAGAATACGAGACATTTGCAGAGAAGAAAGTAAAATGATTGAAGGAAAACAAAGAAATTAACTTTTTTCTCTTTGAATTCAATTGTAAATGAAAATAAAAATTATTGCCTGACTGACCAACAAGCAGAGTAAGAAAAAGTGTAGAATCAGCATCAGCAAAGATCAAATGGGTCAATCCGACCTCCGGGTACTGTACTTGGCTTGACTGACAGGTACACGTCCTCTAACCTATCAGCAAAGATCAATAACATGAATGAACATTGAATAATGAACTTTTATTGTCATAGGCTTTTGCAAATACTAACATACAGTGTAGGCCCAAGAGCAAACCACAACTTAAACCTTCAGAAGACTGAATGGCTTCACTGTACTAATTACACTATGTGACAAAATAAAAAAAAATTAAATATACCCTGCTAATCACAAAATAATACAGAATTGAAACCTTTGACGTTTAAAAACGCTCAAAGCAGCACTTTAACCTACCTCGTAGAGGGAGAAACAAAATATTTTATTTTTTGGCGAATTATAAGTGTCTTAGATACAACAGATATACAGAGTGAAAAATGGCGGTTAAAGTAGAAAAACTAAATGTAAATAAACATTTATTTTGTGTTAAAAAAGGGATAATTTGGAATATTTTTTAATTTCTTCAATGAAAAGTATAAAGATTCTTAAATATTTAAATATTAATCGAAATGTGTGTGATTTTCGGTCACAATGAATATAGTTGCTTGTACAAGAGATAATTAAGAAGCTAAATATTACAAGATCAAAATAAGACGTACTGCTCATAAAAAATTTTTCTTGGTGAATGTTGCCAATATTTTTTAATTTCTTGAAAGCAAAAGTTAAAGTTGTTATTGTTATTAGTTGGTTTTATTATTTATTAATAGTTTTAGACAAAAATTACATTTTTATTAACTCTCGCCAATATAAAAAACCCACTCCAAAAACTAAAAAAACATAAATAAACAAAACAGAGTTGCAGTCAGAGAGAGACAGAAATACTTTTTGGTAATATTTGCTGTCCCTTTCTCCATGGAAAGTTAAATGTCAAATTCTTGTTTCTATTCTGTGTATTTTGTGCTGCTTTTGACATAGTGTAGATTGTGAGTTTTGCTGAGTAGAATTCAAAAATATTTTTTTTTTATTTCTTCAACCCTCCAAATTTGATTTATTTGACAAAAACTGTTTTTTTAGACTTTACGCACAAATTTATTGATTACACAAACATTTCTGAACCAATATCACAAATTTAAACTTACAAAGGGCTTTTAAATCGGTATACATATGTATACATATTATTGACTTAATATTCTATGAGGTTTGATGAGGCAAACTTGACAAATGCGAATTTTTTTTCATATTTTTTCAAGTTTGTCCATTCATAGTATTAAACTTTTATAAAAAAATATAAAACAAGTGGGAAAATTCATAAAGTGCATGCTGTTGTGAAGATATTGACACTTCGCTTGACCAAATCGGACAAAAATTACCGTAGTTGTTATTTAAATAGTATAACAGTCGTGTTATGATTTTTATATACATATGTCATCTTATCAAATGAACTTCAATTAAAAAAAAATAAAGTTTTGTGTGTCAATTTATGTTTGCACGACTACCAGAAGTCGGGTAATATTTGTGTTTTTTGCAAATATTATTATTTCTTTCTGCGCAAACATTGGCCAACTTCTGGTGGTCGCTCAAACGTAAAATTGACACATTTTCCGATAAACAATCAAGATCCATCAAAACTCTTTAAGTAATAACTACGGTAATTTTTGTCCGATTTGATCAAAAGAAGTATCAATCTGTTCACAAGATAATGCACTTTCAGAATGTCGCCACTTATTTTATCTTTTTTAATTAAATTTTGCTACTAGGAACGGACAAACTTGAAAAAATATGAAAGAAATTCGCATTTGTCAAGTTTACCTCATCAAACCTCATATTAAGTCAAAAAATATATGTATGTATATCGTTTTAAAGGCCTATCCCTCTCCTTTCTAATATCGTTTAAGCTTTGAACATCGGTGCAGAAATGTTTGTGTAATCAATAAATTTCTGCGTAAAGTCAAAAAAAAAAACACTTTTTGTCAAATAAAATAAGTTTGGAGGGTTCAAGAAATATAAAGAAAATATTTATGAGTTCTACTCAACAAAACTCACAACCTGCATTATGTCACTAGTATTTTGACTGTCACACCGTGTTATCAGAGTTAAATTTTAAATGCAAAATTGAGATGAAAAATTACTTCCCACGTGTTTTAGAGCTTCTATAGGGTGGGTGATTTAAAAGTTTAAATTTAAAAACACAATAAAACAGAAACGGGTTGAAATTGTGCCAAATTTATTTTCTTCTTGTGAAGAACAATTGTTTCGGTTAGAAAAGGAATATTACTTCACACAAATGGCTGCCGTGACTGGCCTCACAGTATCTCATTCGTACGGACTAATTTTTGTGCACTTTTTCGAGTGTGTGAGGTCGTATATCAGTAATAGCATCACGAATGCTGGCCGTCAAATGCTCAATTGTCTCTGGTTTGTTGGCACAACACTTTTTTAATGGCGCCCAACAGAAAATAGTCCAACAGTATCAAATCGCAACTTTTTTGCGGCCAATTAACATCACCATTTCGTTTATTAAACGGCTGTCAAATGTTTGACGCAACAAATCGATTGTGGCATACGATGTATGGTAAGTTGCATCATCCTGTTGCAATCAAACATCGTTCTCGTCAATACCGTCAAGAGCGGGTACAAAAAAATCGGTTATCATGGTGCGATAGGTGTCTCTATTGACAGTTATGGTGGCGCTGTCTTCACTTTCGAAGAAATATGGGTCAATTACGCCTTTTTTCCACAAGTCGTAATGGGTGCATTGGTTTCTGTACGACCACGTGTGGACTTTCTGAACCCCAAATACGGCAATTTTGTTTGTTATCGTACCCACTAAGATGGATATGAGCTTCAGCCGAAAAATTGATTTTTTTGGCACAAGCGACAACATCGTGCAACGAGAAACTTCGTTGCCCCATCTAGCGAAGCGAAAAATGATGGTCATAGGGCTTCATATCTTAAAGCAATTGAACTTTATAAGTCGCCATACCGAGATCTTTTCGCAAAATTCAACGTAAATTAGTGCGTGAAAGATTCAATTCTTGAAAACGATGACGAGTTGATATTGATGGATACTCACGGACACACTTAGCAACAGCTTCTATATTTTCGGGTATATGTGTTAAACGAGCACGCTCATGTTTTGGCGCATCAACAATGAAACCAGTTTTACGAACTTTAGCAACAAAATTTGCGTACACCGAGCACTGTTGGTCCTTCTCTGCGACCAGATTTTCTACGGTATTTTCAAGCAATTTCCGATCAATTGTGATTGTTTTGGAAATATATTTCCAATAAATCCCAACGTCACTTAAGCCTAAATCGTTTCACTAACCTCGATGGAGATAATATACTGAATTTTGTGACAGAATAGAATGTCACAAGTATTGTCAGATTCGAAATAATTTATGGTTCAAATTTAAACCGATAGATGGTTTATTTAAGAGGGCTTATGTGTACTTTGTAGTAATCCAAAAGCAATTTCGAAATACTCTTCGTTGGCAAAATAATACTGGTACTACAGCTTCAAATCCTATCTGCCCAATTCAATCGGAAGAAGAAAAACAAAAAAATGTTTCCTTATTGTATGCCTCTTCGTCTTTAATTTACTGCCGTTGCATTAGAGTCTCTTTTAATGCCACTTCCTTCCTACACTTCCACTTCTATTGGTTCATTGTTTTTAGTATTGAAAAATATACTTCATAATCATTTTGATATATTTTACTAATAATCTCAAAGCCAAGATAATTCCAACACTTCCTGTCACTCCCAACAGCAGGTTTTTTTTTTAACTTTACTCCCCTCTCCCATATACATACCATTCTTGCCATTGTAATGCTAAGCATGATAAATGAATTTTTATTGCAATTTTAACAATAATTTGAACAAAACAAATATTGTTTTAACATCTGACAAAAGGAGAAGAGAAAAAATAAATGTAATAAGGAATGGAAAAATAAAAATGCTGAATAATACAAGTCTTCAGAAAAATGTAGACATTCATTTGACTTCTCCTTCCTGTGCACAAAAAAGAACGTTTGTTTATTTGTTTATTTGAAAGGAAATTTTTATTTCAACTCTCTCTCTCTCTCTCTATGTATGCCGGTGTAAGCATTATTGCTGTGGCACTTTGAAGGCAGTTTAAAGGAAAAAATGTCCTTTTTTTTGTAAAAGCAAAATATGAATGAATATGGCAATAAGGGGATTTTTTTAAGAAATTATTGTCTTTAAACTTTTCAAAACTTTCTCTTCTTTCTTTCTTTTCACCATAAAAGGGGGGGTTAAAAAATACTTAATTCTATGTGGATTATGTCTCTATAGTAAGTTCCATACGCCCATTTGATACACATATAGTACCATGTATACTCCATACAATAGAGCTACATACACTTTGTGAGCAACTTCTCTAAATCTCAAAAGAGTCTTCAGGTACAAGAGTTGTGTTTATAGATGCTATATAGATTATCTTTTCAACACATATAATATTTTTCATACTTTTTAACCTTTTTCAGCTGCATTACAATTGCGCTACTGCTTCCCATCAAATACAGTTAAACATCAACGAGCTAGAGATATGGACCAGAGATTAGCAATGAATCGTTTTGTCGCTACTCATAAGCACTCATGAAATTTTGAATATAAGTGAGTCAACAATATTGAAATTTAACTACTCTGATTCATTCGTACTCACTACAACGTTGATTTATAAGTATGAATACAATGAGTATGAGTACAACGTGACATCAAACTCATAGCCCACTCGAAATATGTTTGATTCATAAGCCCACTCATTTAGATTTATAACTTTAGAAAAATACTTATAAATGATTCGAGTTACTCGAATTATTCATCAAAATTTACAGTCTTAGTTGTTGTTGCATTTACAAAAAAGAAAAAAATAAGACAGCAAGCAGAGCTAACACTTAATCTTCTAGTGAGTATTTTAGGCTAATCATATTTATTTTATGATTCCTGTAAATGTTGAGTTATGGAGAGTCGAAATCAATAACATAAGACGTGTTGTTAAGAATGAATATGATGAGTACTTCAAATTTTTAATATGAGTACTATGAGTATGATATTAATATCAGAAATTATGAGTATGATTCGATTCTACTCATTTTTTGAATACTTATTGCTGATCTCTCAAAAGCGTCTTCAGGTACAAGTCAACGAGCTAGAGACATGGCCACAAAAATGAAAGATTGCAGTCAAAGCGAGCAAATCTACTCATTTTCTGTTCACACTCCATAGAAACACATTCCACCTAAATACATACTGTTACGTTTTTACCTTTTAAAAACGTTTAAAATATGAGTTCGTAGATTGTAAATAAGATAAAAATAAATTTGTGTTCAGTTTTATTCAAATGCTTTATTATTCGCATAATTTTGTGTGCCACTGTTCACAACTATACGTATACAACAAAAATTGCTTTGTTTGCTATTCCCCTGTTTACACTCTTTGCATAGACAGTAACAATTACTAGAGAATTGTTCGACAGACCTTTGTAACGGAGATCTTCAAACTACGATTACTCTCTTTAAACACACCGCATTTTCACACAAGACTGATTGAACTTTTACTGACTCCGTTGCCTGCTTTGCCTTGCCTTCTATATGACAACGTAAAGAGTCTGATGGCGAATATTAGTGGCTTCGTCTGGTGTTTGTTGTTATATTACGCAGTGCGGTAATTTGTAAACAAATTTATTGCTTTGTTTTTGTAGCTTTTGTTTTTAATTTTAATGTTAAACGATGTAAAAGCAAAACACCAGTATCTAGATTTTTCCAATTTCATAATAATACGTACATAATATACATAATTGATCACAACAACCCTTCAATCAGGACTATGAACGAGCTTCTCACGCCACTTATGTTGTTTGTGTTAATGTTATACGTGAGTGGCGGGACCTGCAGTTTGAAGTCGACTCCAAATGACAGATTTTTTGAGAAACTTTCCATGGCAATTATATTTACTCTTCGAGTTTCTGCTAGAACACTGCTGAAGGAAAGCCGCCGAAGAAATATTGCTTTTCGTATTTCGTTTAGTTCGAGATTTCTGGGTTCCGGTTTGAACCGGTTTTTTTTTTATTTTTTCGAGCAAAAATAACAGTTATTTTTGACTTTTAATTTTTCGAACTGAAATAAAAGCTTTTTTGTTTTAATTCATGATGAATTCATAACATTTATTAAAAAATTCTTTAAAAAAATTAAAGTAATTTATGTTAGAAAATTATTAGAATTAAGTTTTGGGTATATTAAACACTAATCTTTGTGTCATAGGGTTTGAAAAAACCAAAATAACTTTTATTTCTGCTCGAAAAAATAAAAGTTAAAAAATAAGTGTTATTTTTGCTCGAAAAAATAAAAATCAAAAAATAACTATTATTCTTTTCCTAAAAAATAAAAATCATGTTTTGAAAAAGCATCGCATTTTATAAAAATTTTGTCCAAGACAATAAAAATGGTATACTTGATTTTGTTCTCCGACATTTCCTTGCGGTTGCTTTTTTTAATCAAAAATTCAAAAATAACAGTTATTTTCGGTCCATGTATGTATGTAATCCTCTTCACTGAAACACTGTGTAGTATCATCCTCAAAATATTGGAATCTTTACCTTACGAAAGTTGGGCAATACCACAAACAATATTCCGTCGTTTCGATGTCTTCATGGTCCTCTACTCATTACGATTGCTCCAAAGTATGACTATAATTTTGTCTACTGTTTTGTTATTACACATTTGTTGTAGGAATTACTCACGACTGGAATGCATAATCTCCATGAAACTCAGTGAAGTATGGGTTTGAATATTCGCATTAAATTTCATATTAAAATATATACAAATATACACATTGAATTATGTATGTATATATGTATAGTTAAACATCATTATTCTTGAATTTCAGAGTTGGGATTGATGATGCCAGTGTTTGTTTTTCACGCCATTATTTATTTTCATCCTTTATTACTCTTTTCCTTCTTTTTTATGTATTTAACAAGCCACAAGTCAATGCAAAAAACGGATGAATTTATAATGCAATGTTTTATACTGAAAAATAATAATAATAATGAATGATGTTGCATTCATTCATTCCATGATATTGTTTTTATTATTATTTTCCTGTTTTATTTTCTTTTTTATTCTTGTAAAAATTCTTTTTATTATTTGTTGTTAATGGTTTTATATTTTTTATGTGCTTTCTTCCTATAATTTAGTTTTTATAGGTTTCCAGTTTTTCAGTTTCCTCGGAATTATTAAAAGCAAATGAAACGCATTTTTGTGTTGAAAAATATTCGACACTTCCACAGAAATGGTTGGAGGCCAAAAAGGAATGGTAAAGGATTTTTATAAATAAAATAATTTTAAAATTAAAAAAACGTTAAAATTTCATTTTTTTGCGTTTTTGTACGTTTTTCAAACTGAGGCTACCAAATATGATGGCAATCTATCAAATTAGTTGTCATTTATTCGGTCAGTTTTGCCAAAGCATTCTGAAGGGATATGGCATTAAATAACACCTACACAATGGATATTCTGTTCTATTCGTACTATGAGCTTTGCCCATTTTGCGATCAATACAAACGTCCTATCGAAGAGACAATTCTCAGAATGTGGTCTATCGATAAATATCTGTAGGTCGGTAAACCACAATTTTACGAATTCTAATTAGTGATTTGTTCCTACACCAGTAGAAAATTTCAATGACCCAGGAACTGAACGTCAACTTTTAAAGTCTACTACACGTTTTTTCTGAATAACGTCTGAAGTTGTTAACAACTAACGAGGTTTATTTCTGGATGAAAGTGTACGTCAACAAATGAGAAAATTTGCGATGATTGCAATCCTTATGAGATCAAGATACATACCGAAAAAATTCATTGTTCAGAGATCAGCAATGAGTATTCAAAAACATGAGTAAAATCGAATCATACTCATAATTTCTGATACTTATACGCATTCAACTTATTTTAATACGTGTTCTTCAATGTCCATAAATTCATATGAAACAAATTTCATTACAATTCCTTACTTGGTTCTAAAATTATACTGTATAATTCCACGTTTCAAGGATGTACGTTTTCGTTAAAAAGTGGCGTCGAGTTGCTGGTAGGTAACATCCGAAACTGTGATGGATGCAAAGGGTTAATATAATATTCAAAGTTTGAAGACTCATCATACTCATACTTAACTACACGCATGATGTTGTTGATTTCGAGTCTCAATGACTCAACATTTACAAGAATCACAAAATACGAACACTAAAATAAACACTAGAAGCTTGTGGTTTCGCTTATGCGTCTTTTTATTGTAAATGCAATAAAAACTAAAGCTGTAAATTTTGATAAACGATTCGAACCACTCGAATCATTTATAAATATTATAAGTATTTTTCTAAAGTTAGAAATCTGAATGAGTGGCCTTATGAATCAAACATATTTCGAATGGTATTAGTTTGATGTCAATGTTGTACTCATACTCATTGTACTCATACTTATAAATCAACGTTGTAGTGAGTACGCATGAATCAGAGTAGTTAAATTGCAATGTTGTTGACTCAGTTATATTCAAAATTTCATGAGTGCTTATGAGTAGGGAAAAAACGATTCACTGTTGATCTCTGGTGCGGATCTTTGATATCATTACAGTCAATGGCCAGCAGTATAGGCGTGAATTGGATAATCTGTACAACAACAAGTGATTAGAATAGTATGGCGTTTTGTGTCATGCAGCTCAAGCCACATTGGATATTCTGCACGAGCTATTTGAGAGCATGCTCATCTCACGTGAAGATAATTTGGATTGGCAATCGAAATCTTGCGATTTGGTAAGACTTTTGTGGAAGTTTTCTGAAGCCGCTAGAATTCATAGTCATGCTAATAAGCCACTGAGGTCCCTGAAACTGACATAACCTATCAGCCAATTTCAGAGTAGCGAAGCCATGGCGGACATTTGAACGATGCTATATACCACACATAATGACATCAATAGGTCTTTAAAATGAAAAAAAATTTCTTACATATGTTGTGTTTTATTCAAAGATAGTAACCTTCTAATAAAGGATCCGTTATATATGAACTGATATGTAGAGCTTGTAGTCTCTAAAATTTATTTGAATTTTCTGCAGGACAGTATCAGATGCTACATATATCCTTGTGAATTTCTTGCCAATCTTTTCATTTCGTATAAAACAATGGTTCGTAATATATTTGATGGTCTCCTCTGAATCATATTTATTCCGACACAGTTTTCCCAAAGCTAGATGCTGTATGTCCATATTGGTTTCAATACTGTTCCTAAGCTTTGAAATACGGTTTCACTTTCGAATACGACTGAGTGAAATGTTTGTGTATATAGGTGGAGTGGCCGTAGGCTAGTAAATAGTGCGTTGACTTATTAGACGTGAGGCTGTGGTTCAAACCGAAATCCAGACATCTCGAACTAAACGAAATACGAAAAGCAATATTTCTTCGGCGACTTACTCTCAAAAATTTCTGGCAGAAACTCTGAGAGTAAATAGAAAATGCTATGAAAAATTTCTCAAAAAAATCTTTCATTCGGAATCGACTTTAAACGTTAGGACCCGCCACTCATGTATGAAATTAACACAAACAGCATAAGTGGTGTGAGAAGCCAGTTCGTAAGCCCGTATAAAGGATTGTAAAGACCAAATATTATAAAATTAACAATAAATGGTGTGAGAAGCTAGGATGTAATCCTGATGAAAGGGTGGTAAGGACCAATGTGAGTATGTATGTATTTCAAGTCAAAATTACAAATTTTTAAATTATACTACCATTAATAGTACACCATATATAACCCATAATGAATTTTATTGTATTCACGTGAAATGCACTTTGATTCACTGCTAAACTATTTTGTGGCCAAAACCATTATGAGAATTAACAAAAACAAAAAATTATTTTGCCAAATATTTTCCACTTCAACAACAGCATCATCATTATAAGCATTAGCGAAACAACGAAACCAAATGCGCTTATTGGCAATAAATATTGAATTTTTATTAAATTTTAGAAATTATTTGACATACAAATTGTAAAAAACACAATAAAAAAATATATAATGATAGGCAATTTGAACATATCTAATGCACCGTCAATACAGAATCAGTTCTTTTGCTAATAAAAATTTTTTAAATTTAAATCGCAAGCGCTCTAAAAGATACATGGGTGTACTTGTAGTTTATTGAATATTTGAAAGGAAATGAATTCAAATTGGATTTTTTAACATTAAAATTATTGAAAAATTTTTGCAAATTGCTACTAAAGAGCTGGGAAAAGTGGGTATTCACGATGCACCATCATTAAATAAATTTGTTTACATTGATTAGAAATTAGCATACAAAAGAAAAACGCCGCTAAGGCACAAGCGAACCAGCCACAGTCCCCCTTGTAGAACTGAAAGTACAATGATTACGACAGCGTACACATTGGAATTTTTAATTTCCTGTATTTCCAATTTTTTTTAAGTCAAGATCGAGACACATTTTAATTTAATTAGGTATCATTAAGGTTTTCCGCTAGAATTTTTAAAGATTTGACAGTCGAAAGTATAGTTAAAATACTTCGCCTTTCCATAAGGCTCCAAGAAAAATTGTCCAGCAATTCAAGAAAAAGTTTAGCAAGAAATAAGACGAGTTAGAATAGCCAAAGAACAATTTAGTTTCCTTGGAAACCCAAGGCCTTGTTTTCACCAGATTATTTCCCTGCATATTAGACGGCACAGATGGCTAACATCATCAACGAAACAAATCTTAAATTTTTAGTAGCATTAACAGAGTCCAAAGAGCTGGTGTTCACAGTTATCAGGCAAATGTTTTCTCAAAGTGCGTTGGCTGTCGTAATTCTACTGGCTTCATGGCTTGTAAGCTTTTTTGTATTTTTCTGTGACCCCACTTTTTCAACCAATTTCCTTCAGTGATAAAAGAATAATACCACGGAGTTAATTGAAAAGGTCAGAATGCATCACTCTTATAGCAGATCGACTACGTTGGTCAAATAGATTCATGCAACACATACCCATGGATAGTTCCGAACATGGTGATAGAACAGGACTGGGTTTCCATATAAAAGACCGAAGAATCAAACTTTACCAGCAGTCAGACCTTAATTTTGTTTTTAAAGTGAAGGTAAGCGCGATCATAGATTGTATGCTCTGGGCTAGTGCGAAACATGACTTATTGGAACTTAAATATCTCTACAGATAGTTAAATGACAATTCGAGCAATAACATCTAAGAATACGGGATCAAAGGTCGTCCAATAGTGTAAAAAGTTGACTAACAGTTACTTTAGGCCTGGTACGCATTATATTGGTAATTCATCATCATGGATTGGTTGATGATTGAACCCGAGAAGGCGAATATTGTGGCTAACACAGCCAGAGTACTACATACTCTTACGTTTTTACCTTTTAAAAACGTTTAAAATATAAGCTCGTAGATTTCATATAAAATAAAAATAAATTGGCGTTTAGTTTTATTAAAATTCTTTATCATTCGCACAATTCTGTGTGCCACTGTTCACAACTTTACGTAAACAACAACAATTGCTTTGTTTGTTATTTCTCTGTTTATACCCCTTGCATAAGCAATAACAATTACTTGGCAATTATTTGTCAGATCTTTGTAACGGAGATCTTCAAACCACGATTACTCTCTTCAACCACACCGCGTCTTCACACAAGACTGACTGAACTTCACTAACTCCGTCGCCTCCTTTGCCTTGCCTTTCATATGCCAGAGTAAACAGTCTGATGAACGTTCTTGAAGGCGAATGTTCGTTACTTCGCCTTCTCGAAATCTCTATAAATGTAAAGATCGTTGTTTACATTTATTCTTGTAGTGTTGTTTGTGTATTTTTGTTTACTTGTTTACCATTTTTTATGCTGGTGTTTGTTGTTATATTAAGCAGTAGGATAATTTGTAAACAGGTTTGTTTACTGCATTGTTTTGTTTTTGTAGCATTTGTTTATAGTATGACGAATTACAGAAATACTTTGGAGTGATCCTAATTAAGTGGTTTGATTTTAATGTAAAACAAGGACGTTCTGATTATGCTAATGACCGTATTCACTGGGCATTCCTCCTTACACGTACACTTTAACCGTATTGTAGTGGTGGAAAATTATGAATGCAAGGCATGGGCTGAAGAAAATGACGAAATATTACTTTTGTTTTAGTGACAAGCTTTAGTAAGTTTAAATTCCCAGCATTTTAGTGGTGACACTATATTGGATATAACTTGTCCCAAAGGGGTGGTCTAATAATAATAATTGGTAAACACAACCCTTTATTTAGGATTACGACCTAGCTTCTCACACCACTAATATTGTGCATGTTAATTTTATATATGAGTGGAGGGACTTACAGTTTAAAATCCACTTCGAACGATAGATTTTATTTAAGAAACTTTTCATGGCAATTTTTTATTTACGTTCATGGTTTTATTCCAGAAATCTGCTGAGAGGATGTCGCCGAATAAATATTTTTTTCATATTCCGTTTTGATCACGATGTCTGACCTGTGGTTTGAACCGTGGTCTTAAGTCTAATAAGACAACACACTACCTACCTACGGCAACTTCAAGAGTAATAGACTGCAAGAAGTTAAGAAGTTTGTACAAGCTACAGGCGATGGCTGAGGCGTATATCGGTAAGTGTGGCACCCTTTGATGGTCTCCTCTCCTTCAACTCACATTGTGAAAAAAAACTTCTACATCTGCCTGTGATGGCTTAGTTAGAAAGGGGTCTCGAAAAGACCTGCAAACATTTTATAAGACATGTGATATAATAACTTACACTCCGCGTAATTTTAATCATATACACCGTAATGTTGTCTCTCTTAGCTTCAACTACATCTGCAATCGTGCAGTATATAGCAGAGCAATAGCGCCTGTCTATGTTTTTTTTTTTTTTTTTTTGGGGGTGAAAAAATCATCGAAAGACACTGTTGCCATTGCAACAGTAGTGTGAGACTTTAACCCACTAAAAAAACCACCTCTACGATTCGAACCTGTTTGTCCTATGGTACTACCGTTAAGTATTTCATCACAGGACGAGTTCTAGCCTATTGACTACTACTATTGATCTCTATCTCCTTCTATGCTACGAATTCTCTCCATCCTTCTCAATTCCTGCATCACATTTGCAGACAGCATTTTTACATATTGCCAAACCTCAACAGACCGCAGCATATGCGGAACTATATTGTCTGGTGTCACTATTTCATCTACCATCGTCTCTAACAGCTCGCGTTCCAATCTAAATCTATCGCAATAAAAGAAAATATGCTCAGCATTCTCAATTCCATTATTGCAGAAGGAGCAAGATACCTCATTGTCATGGCCATATTTACAGAGATATTCCCTGAAGCAGCCATGCCCTGTCAATAACTGTGTCCTGTAAAAGTCAACATGACCGTGTCTCCTTTCAACCCAACTTTGTACATTTTTGATAAGTCTATGTGTCCATCGCCCTTTCGTCGCAGTATCCCACTGATTCTGCCATTCGTCTAAACTCTTTTGTCTTTCCTCCCTTCGTTCTTCCGTAGTTAATTTTCTACCAACAATACTAACTCTATCGTATATCCTTTTCAGTTCCATAGCCATAACATCAGGGGGAGTTATACCAGATATGACACTAATAGCCTCATATGAAACTGTGCGGAAACCACTAGCAACCCTAAGGCCGCTTAGACGAAACAAAGACCTTGCAGCCCTAGCGTAGGTTCTAATACCCAACGCCGGTCCCCACACAGGTGCTGCATACATCATTATCGACTTAGTAACCTTTGCCAATAACAGTCTTCTGCTCTGATTTGGCCCTCCTATATTAGCCATAATGCGGGATAATGCTGCATTCACTCGAGCAGCCTTCTCACAAGCCTTCTCAATAATTGTTCTAAAATTTAATCTTACGTCAATCATTACTCCTAAATATCTAAGCGCTAGCTGAGAAGTTATATTATGTCCGTCTATATTAAGTGTAGTCCATTCAATTTTCTTTCTGCTCGTTATCAAAATAGCTTCAGTTTTCTGTCCAGCCAGTTGAAGATTCGCTGACATAAGCCAGCTCTTTATTCTAGTCAACGTCGTCATACACGTAGCCTCAATTTGATGCAATTCCTTCGCCACAATTGTTACTGCTATATCGTCAGGATAACCAATTATCTGCACACCTCTTGGTACTGGGAGACGTAACACTCGATCGTAGAGTATATTCCATAGCAGTGGACCTAGCACAGAGCCCTGTGGAACTCCACCAGTTATTTTATACCTTTTAACTCCTTCATCTGTGTCATAGAGTAGTATTCTCTCAGAAAGATAGCTGCTAATGATACGCATAAGATGCGCCGGCGTCTGTATAGTCCGCAAAGCCTGTATAATGTGCGACCAGCACGCGGAATTAAAAGCATTTCTAACATCAAGTGTTATGACGGCACAATATTCCCTAGAACCACCCATCCATCTGGTTCCTTCAATTGCATTGCCTGCTATCGTTGTCAATTTCTTAATTGCGTCTATAGTTGATCGTACTCTACGAAATCCGTACTGATTTTCAGAGAGACCTTCGGCTACTTTTTCAAGGTGTTGTTCCAAACGGTTACAGATCAATCGTTCCAAAATCTTGCCCATTGTATCGATCATACAAAGCGGTCGATAAGAACTTGGATCTCCCGGCGGTTTTCCTGGTTTAGGTAGCAATACCAGTCTTTGAACTTTCCATATTTTCAGAAAAACTCCGTCGTCAAAACACTTCATATACATCTCCGTAAAGGGTCGAACACTGTGTTTAATTGCTATTTTCAGAGCGCGGTTCCATTTCCAAAATGTTCCGGCGCTAGCATCACCTCTTGGTCCGTCACTGGATCCATGGCATCAATAGAATTTGCAGTCTCGTCTACTGTTATATTTTCCCTCTCAATGCTCTGTATTGGAAAAAGAGTTTCAACCACACTCCTCAGGAGTACTGGGCAAGTTGGCGCTAGTTCTCTACAGCTCCTTATTTTAGACATAACCACCTTATAAGCTCCTTCCCATGGATTCTCATCGACTTTGTCGCATAGCTCCTTAAAACAGAACGATTTGCTTCTCTTAATAGCCATCTTGAGTTCCCTACGTTTGGCTTTAAAAACGGTCCTTAATCTTGCATTGTCAGCTTTACCTCTACTCCTTTGGTATTGTCGTCTCGCACTGTGACACTCGCGTCTCAGTACCGCAATTTCGTTGTTCCACCAATAGACTGGTCTTCGGGTAGATGTGCTCCCCCTTCTCACCATAGCAGCGTCACAAGCCCTGCTAATATGTTCCGCTAATAGCTTTGCTCGTTCATTTGCGTCACTCGAATCAGTTATATTTTCGTCCAGCATTTGTCTAAATATTTCCTCATCCATGGTTTCATCTTTCCACCCCTTCGTCAGTGCTTTCGTTATGCGTCCGCTTCTCTCTCGTATTGGTCCTACACTGCTGATATCTATTACAATCGCCAAATGATCACTGTGGGTATATGTATCACTGATTCGCCAATTTGTTCTTGCAACCAATGCTGAGCTCACAAAAGCTATGTCAATAATAGAGCCGCGTCCATTCTTCTCAAAGGTATTCCTTGCTTCCTTACGTCAAGAATGGAGAAGGCTCTAAGCAACGCATGCCTCGTTGGTTTGTGCTCCTGCTTCCCCATTCCAATGCCCACGCGTTGAAATCTCCCGCTACTATATTTGGCGTCGTTGTGAGAGCATCCCTAACTAGGTTGTCAAGTATTTGTTCGTACTCCTCCCGAGGTATACTTGGCGGTACATAACAGCTGTAAATGTGTACCCCACCAATCTTCGTCATAGTGTAATACCTTCTGTTTACTAGTGGCCTATCCTGGTGAGTTCTATTTCCATACGCCCACACCGCTACTTTCCCTGTTAGGTCCTCCACCCACGTTCCAAGACATGGGTTTTTGTACTGCTCACATATTATGGCAGCATCCACTTTCTTCTCATATACAGTTTGACTTAGTAGTTCCTGTGCAGCTTTACAGTGATTCAAATTTTTTTTAGTAACCTCATCCTCATTTCCTAGCCGATTTGCTCGCTGCCTGGAATAACGGACACCTCCTACTACCCATTGGATGTTTTATATCTCTTCCACCATCTTTTTTACATGCAATACAGGATGGCTCCTTCCTACATTCTTTCCAATAATGCCCCTTTTCACCACATTTTAGGCAACACTCACTCCTGTCCTCAGTGTTTTTACATGCCCTTGCCATATGACCATACTCGAAGCACCTAAAACACTTTCGTAAACTTGTTCTCTCTCGTATTCGCCTATTTTTATCTTTACGGCTTCCAATAATTTCCTTGCCTCCAGCACTGGCAGACTAATAACTGCCACCTGTGTGCCCGCATACGACGGCCTTACGTTTCTAATGGAGCCTTCTCCGAAATTCTCCAATCCAGGGATACGCGAACGGATAGCCTCAACTATGTCATCTCTCGTGGTAATTTCGTCAAGATCTCAGTTTTCAAGAGCCACTTCATGGGTTAGTGCTTTGATTTCCGCCTGCTCTCCCAGTATTTTACCAATTCCCTCTTTGTATTTTACGACGCTTCCTGTAGAAGCCCGCTTCAATTCGAGCAGAATTTCTCCTTTTGTTGTCTTCTTTATACGGGAGACATTTTCACCTAACTCTTGGAGGCTTTCCTCCTTCTTAACCGCTCTTAATATATCACTGTAAGACATATCTCCGCTTCTCGCAATGACTATAGCATCCGGTCTTGGAGGAGGCAGTAGATTCTTTTTCCTATTGGACTTATTGTTCCCCTTGTTCTTCGCATTCTCTCTGGATCTAGCACCTCCCCTTCTTTTGCGTTTCACCTTAACCCAGTTTTCTTCCCTGGGAGTTTCATCGCCTACTGAGACTTTTTTCGTTTCCTCATTGATTAAAATCTCTTCCTCTTTCTCAATCCTTCCGTAGAGCGTTTTACTTCTCTTAGGAGGCGTTTCTCTTCGCACTTCCGTATCATCTCTAGACCTCTTCGGCGTTGCCACTTTAGGCACCGACGATTGCTTCTTCTTTAGTGTATTGTACCGCTCCTGAGCGTAGGCAAGGACTTCTCGCATATTGTTATTTATCGAGCGTTGCGGTTATCGCATCAATTCGGTCAATTTACTAATATTTTCTCCCAATTCGCTCATGTACTCTCGTTCATGATCTGGTTCCGCAATAGTTGTTGTGTCTTCGTTCAGACGCGGCGGAGAAGATCTTGACCTCACCGTCGTTCCGCTGGGAGTTACTTTTTCCGGTGTTCGAGCCAGCTTCGATGCTCTTTGGAAAGGATTTCTGCTTGTGGCATTATCTGATACGTTGGCCAAGTGCGCCACCATCATATCATTGCAGTCGCTTGATCTCGACGGTCGGGGGCCTGCTTGCCCACCCCTCAATACCGCCGGCACTGGGCTTTTTACACCCTGCACCATAACTTCATCATTTCTTGTCGAATTTGTATTTATGTTTTATTGTTCCGGGATCCTACCCATATCATTTTATACCTACTGACAGGTATTAATTCAGCCGCTCCCACTCCGGAGACAGACGCTGCCTAAAAAGCCGCTCAATATGGGACAGACGCTGTTAGGATTTTGGTTTGATACTTATTTAAGGGCGGTATCGGCTCGCCCCGTCGCAGTGACTTCAAAAGGCAGTAAAAACCTTTTAAGTTATGCCCTCCATCTCTGCCGCTTTTGGTCGGGGACTACTTATTCAATATTCGCAGCTAACCCACATGTCTGTAGGCCGTTCAGCTATCCGCCACCTTGCCCCACAATAGCCCAAGCTAAGCCCTGTGAGCGCCAGTCTATGTGTAGGCTTGATTGTGCAACATACAGACGTGTTCGAAATAATAAGAACATTCCAAGCGAAACAAAAGAACGTTTTAAAAAATTTGCTCAGCGAAGGGAAAATGTGTGCTTTCATAAGAGAACAGCTTGGCGATAACAAATGCCAGGAACTGGTCACCGAAGATCGAAAGTCGCGGTAGGCGCAGGAAAACTAACAAAAGGCAGGATAATGCGACCACACGGATCGTTAAAAAGCACCCCTCTATAACGTCTTTACAGATTAGAAACGAATTAAACCTCCCAATTGCTACACCGACGATAGGAAAACGTTTTATTGCAGTCTATTTGAAAGCACGAAGTCCTAGAAAAGTACCATTGTTGAAAAAAATACATCTAAAGAACAGACTTCTGTTTGCCAAAAAGTTTATCGATGAGCCTGACACTGTTTGGCGTAATATCTAATGGACCGATGAAACAAAAGTAGTCCAATTCTACCACGGCAAAGATAAATAGTACCTTACACGCTCTCCTAATCAACAATTCAAATCGTTGGGAGGATGGATGCCACCTATTACGTTCAAAATATTTTAGAAGCCGTAATGTTGCCTTACGTTGAAGGGGAAATGCTTTTGCTAAGGGTCTTTCAGCACGACAACGACCCGAAGCATACCTCAAAGAAAGCAAAGTGTTGTTTCAGGACAATAATATCCATGTTATGGATTGGCCGGCACAATCGCTGGAGATAAATCCAATTGAACATCTTTGGATTGATGTAAAGAAAGGTGTTAGAAATGCAAGGCCCAAAAATATGGAGAAACTTTGACTTGTAGCGAAGAATACACGGGAAAATATTCTACTCCACAGATGTCAGACTTTGATAGCTTCTATGAGGTCCAGATGTGCCGAAGTAATCATTAATCGTGGAGGAGCTACTTCATATTAACTACTTACAAACAAATAATACTAATCTGTAAATTTAATAAACGTTAAAACTGAAATTATTGCCAATTTTCCAATTTGTTCTTATTTTCTCGAACACCTGATTTTCGACTTAGTTCAACATTATTGGCAATACAAAAAAATAGATGAGTTAAAAAATAATTTCAATTATTTTTTAAAAGCTAAAGATGTCTACAATAAAAATAATAAAAAGTCATATTTTCAAATCTTTCTCAAAAAATATTTTTAAAACGATCTTTTGTTTCGCTTTGGATGTTCTTATTATTTCGAACACGTCTGTAATTGCACATCTTTGAATTTGTAAGCCTCTGTTGTTGCTTAAATTAGACCTCACTTACCACTAAGCTAATCAGACAAACAAATAATATGCACAGCAAAACTACCAACCAACCAGCAGTCATGGTTTCTTGAATAGATACGTGCATATTGTATTAACAATTTTACAGATACTTATACGACGTAATTTATTAGTCCACCAAACCAGTCGATAGGTTGTTAAAAAGTAATAGCAACAGGAAAAAAACATCAAAATCAAGTGGCGAAAAAATGATGCCTGCAATGATGATGTTATTGATGCCCATGGAAACACAAGAATTCAAAGGAAAAAAATTTAAGATGTTTGTATGTGTGTGTCTGCGAGCAAATTATAGTTCTACCATGGTTTTCAATTTCATGGACTTACTTTTATTGGCAATATTTGCATGACATAAGCATAGATTTTATAACATCAGCAGACATATGGAGAAGACAGAAATAGTTGTCATTATATGTGCAAGCACTTCCAATCTGTTTTTAATTTACATTACATATGAGACTTTATTACATGAACGTAAAGTAAGAATTAAATTCACGTTGATCTGAAATATATAGAAGCATAAATAGCCAGTAAATGTGTAACATTTTGTATCATTTTCAAGGAAATGAGTAAAATATATGAGAATGAGAATATAATATCTAGTTTAGTGGCGTAAAAATGACACTTTATGATACTAATTATGCACACATAAGGCATAAACGTGCTAAAAATATGATGCCGGTATATAAATTAGTAGAGAACAGGAAGAATTCTACTTCTAACATAATATTTTAAAATGTATAGGATCTTTTCTTTAGCGTTTTCTAGTTTTAAATTGAAATGAACCAATAAAACAGTGTTTTTGAGATATCGATGAATATTTTTTATTCGTTTGAAGACCTATTGATACCAATATGTGTTAGATAAGACACCATTCAAACGTCCGAAAAGGCTTCTCTGGCTAGAGTTTAATCGAACTGAACAATTTTTCAAGACTCTGTCACATAAATCCAACTAAATTTGATAATCGGGATGGGTTCTGTATTGAGTTTGAAAACTCCTGAGACTGGTGGCATATCTCCTCCATCTTCTCGACTTCAGAAAAGCTTAGAAGACGGCCAAATCGCACAAACATTCACATCACCTCCGCGTGAGATCACCATGCATTCAACTTGATAGTACAGTATATTCAGTGTGGCATGAGCTGTGTGCTACTTAACGCTATTTTGTTGACACCGCATGACGTTACTCTCGAGATTATTCAATTCAGGTGAAAAAATTTGGTAATCATCGACCTATAGAAGTCTCCATAGTCTACTAGTTAGTGTGTTGGCTTATTAGACGTAAAGCCAGGGTTCAAACCAAAGGCCAGACATCAAATACAAAAAGTATTTCTTCGGCGACTTTCTCTCAGCAGATTTCTGGCAAAAATTCTGAGAGTAAGTAAAAAATGTCATGAAAAGTTTCTCAAAAAATCTGTCGTTCGGAGTCGAATTGAAACTGTAGATCCCCGGCACTGATGTATAAAATTAACACACATAACATAAGTGGTTTGTGAAACTAGGTCGTAATCCTGACTGAAGGGTTGTAATGACCAATTATGTCATATGTATGTAATAATCGACCTATAGTCCTTGCCGTTAACAGTGATCATTGTCCAAGTCAAAGAAACATGAACCGGTGACGTTGCCAGACTAAAATCCACAACTGCTTTGGGACGCTTGGATCTCAGGTGGATTGCTGTTCTCCGATAATTCAACAACAATTTTGTTTGTTTATTCATACAGAAACGGGCATCACCGCTAAAAATAAGTTTTAGGTGAAAGTCATGATCAGTTTGCCAACTGCTCCAGAACCCCATTCAGGAAACCAAGCCATTGTCTGTAGTCATTCACTGTCAGTCTCGTGAATTTGAATTTGTACAAGTGCTGGCCTAAGTCACGACTCAAAATTCCCGCATATCATTGCATAAAACGTAAGAACGTGCAGTTACATGCAATTACTTGTGTACAGATTGTTGATAATTTGAAAGGTAAGAGAGCATGGAGGTGTGAACCACGGCCTCACGTCTAATGAGCCAACAAACACCTATAAATTAAATAAATAAATAAATTGGTCATCACACCATTTTAGTCAGGATTGCTACCCAGTTTCTCACACCACTTCTGTTGTGTACGTTATTTTTTATACATGCGTGGTAGGACCTACAGTTTAAAGTCGACTCTGAATGACAGATTTTATTTCAGAAACTTTTCAAGACAAAATCTTTTTTCTCTCAGAGTTTTTGCGAGAAATCTGCTGAGAGGATGTCCGCGAAAAAAAATTTCGAAATACTTGGTTTTGTTGGAGATGTCTGGGATGGGGTTTGACCCACGGCCTCACGTCTAAACTAGACAACGGCGATTTCTAAAACCTTTTATTCATATTGTTACGAAAATGGTGTTACATCGTTTAACATTAAAATGATAAACAAAAGCTACAAAAACAATGGACTTGTTTACCTGATAAACAAGTAAACAAAATATAGGAACAACATCTTTTATACTAATGAGGTGATAAACAAGTAAACAAAACAAACAATGTAAGCAAAATGCACAAACAATAATCAAACAACGAGTTTACATTTATGTAGATTTTGAGAAGCCGAAGCCACGAACATTCGACTTTAAGATCATTCATCAGACTGTTTACCTTGGCTTATAAAAGGCAAGACAAATCAGGCAAGGGGTTTAGTAAAAATTTAGTCAGTCTTGTGTGAAAACGCGTTGCGTGTGAAGAGAATAATCGTGATTTGAAAATCTGCGTTATAAAGATCTGCCGAACAATTGTTAGAGTTTACGCTAAAGAGAATAGGAGAAAGAATAACAAACAAAGTAAATTGTTGTTGTCTAAATCAAGTTGTGAACAGTGGCACACGGAATTGTGCGAACAATAAAGAAATTAATTAAAACTAAACACAAATTTATTCTTATTTTATTTGCAATTTACGAACTCATATTCTAAATGTTTTTAAAAGGATAAAAACGTAACAATATATAATTTCTATCGGCATTGATTTTTAACGAGCGTTTATGAATGTGTTCCATAACACATAAATATTAGGAGCACATAGGCAAAATCTTTCCATTTTCATTTTCTAAAATCATTTAAGCAAATTCTTCAGCTTCAGTCGCTTGCAAAGCTGAAATTATGGCTTTACTGTATTATACTTGAGCTACACCTCTAACTAGGTAAGCTGTATTTACAAACGTATTGCAATTAACATTGTCTGGAAAATATAGTGTGCTCTGTTTAATGTAACAATAACTTTTAACAATTCATGGTAACATAAGAAAAAATACCAAATAATTACAGGCGTTTTAGGTAGACTCTCTCTTTTCTATTCGAGTACAAATTTACAAATTTTATCGCATGCAATATATTTTGTAATGCGTGATAAGGTTTTTAGTATGTGTAATGAATGTGTGGTGTAGGGTATGAAAAAATCTACAGCGAATGGACCTTGTCGACAAGTCGATATGAAAATTTGTGTGTCTGTCCTTTTGCAGTTTATAGTTTAGGGCATCATCCAAAAACTAGAGCAATTACGCTGAATGAAATTGCGCATACAATGGCGGAATATTTCTTTCTATATTAGGAGTCAACATTGGTGAATGTATGTGTCTATGCGTTGTGTTTCGGAATCCAATTAGTCCACTGAATAATTTAAAGCAGGAAATAGAAACGGTGTGCTATAGAGTTTTATCATGGAATTTCTTATCACGCGTTATTAATTATCGATGAAGTGGCAGCATTTTATTTATTTCAGCAACATTTCTTCTATAAATTGGGTAATGAATAGTTTTTATGTGGAAACTTGACAGCTGCATGCTACCGCAAAGCCCAACGAAATGTTGACCATTAACAATGAATATATAGTGTTTGTATATATAGTGTTTGTGTTGCTGTGTTTAATGCAAGAAAACAATTTGAAAACTCCGACATTGTGAAACTAAACTACTTTAGTTTCATTTCAATAAATATGGAAAAAAATTTAATTTAATTTTAAGCAAAGAAACGAAATGGACCTCATCGCTGAAGACAATTTTTCGATAAAAATTAGGGTCAGTTGCTGAATGCACCAGATCCAAATCAAAGAGCATATAGACCAAGTCATGGCACAAGGTTCTCTAAGTTGTGGTCGAGTTCTTGTGAGCGGCATGGAATCAGTTGCCTCGGAGGCTCCTTTTTACGGGCTGAGAATGTTGTTCGATGGTTTACTGAACCCGTGGATTATAATTTATTGATGATATTGTGTTTGACCACTTAACAGACTCAATAAATAACAACTAGTTTAACAGATGTACCTTCAACAAGAAGTCGCCGTGGTCTAGTAGGTAGTGTGTTGGGCTATTAGACGTGAGGCCTCGGTCAGGCATCTCCAACTGAATGAAATATGAAAAAATATTTATTTGGCGACTTCCTCTCAGCAGATTTATGGCAAAAACTCTGAGAGTAAATTAAATTGCCATCAAAAAGGCTCTCAAAAATCTGTCGTTCGGAGTCGACTTTAAAGTGAGTGGTCCCGCCACTCGTGTATAAAAATTAACACACACAACATAAGTGGGGAAACTAGGTCGTAATCTTGACTAAAGGGTTGTAATAACCAATTATGTACATATGTATGTATCTTCAAGAAGATGATCATCAAATTACTGAACACCCTGTTGAAAGACACGTTGTAAGATTAAAAATAAAATAAATAACTATGAACCTTTGTTCAATGAATGCAGTCATCTAGAACTATTAACTTTTGTAAGCCTTTAAGGCTGGAGCTTCATTATAAAATTGATGACAAATGCACCATTATACAGATGGTATTAGATTTTGGATTTACCTTGGTACACCCATCGGTAGGAATGGGTTGAAAATAAATCGCGGACTAGAACTGAGTATTTCAGGTTTTAGTTTTATTATTGACCAGATGACAACAAAGCAGTGTTTTTCTGGCGGCATTGTTTGCCTTGTGGAAGGCTCTTAACCTCGCTCTTTCCAGTTCTTATGTAATTTTCGTTGATAGTCAATCGGCTTTGAAACGGATTGAATCTGTATGGTAGATAATTTGTTAATGCAAGAACTCTCCTAACACATTAAAATAAATCGTATTAGTTTGCTGCAGGTACTTCAAAAGCGATCAGGATAATTAATAGAGCAGTGCAATGGGCACCATGACCTCGGTTAGTATATTGTTATTGTACTACTTATTTCCCTAGGCCGCAGTTAAAGAAATTCCTTCTTACTTACTTAATTGGTCATTACAACCTTTTAGTGAGGACTACAACTTAGTTTCTTACACTATTGTTGTGTGCTTTAATTTTTGTCCAAACTTACAGTCCAAACTTAAGTGGGCGGCAGTTTTACGAAAATGGAAATGGCGTTACATCGTTTAACATTAAAATGATAAACAAAAGTTACAAAAAAAAGCAATTTGCTTTGTTTGCTATACTTCTTTACACTCTTCTGCGTAAACACAACAATTGTTCGACAGATCTTTATAACGGAGGTCGTCAAACCACGATTATTCTCTTCACACGCAACGTGTCTTCACACAATACTGACGGAATTTTTACTGACTCCTTTGCCTGCTATGCCTTGCCTTTTATACGACGACGTAAACAGTGTGATGAATGATCTTGCAGTCGAATGTTCATGGCTTCGCCTTCTCGAGATCTCTATAAATGTAAACATCGTTATTTAATTATTGTTGTTTGTGTATTTTGTTTATATTTATTCTGGTAATGTTTGTTGTTGCTTTTTGTTTACTTATTTATCCCTTTTTTATACTAATGTTGTTGCTATATTTTTGTTTATTTGTTCATCATGTAAACAAGTCCATTGTTTTTGTTTTTGTAGCTTTTGTTTATCATTTTAAGGTAACACCATTTTCATTTTCGTAACAATAGGCTCCGAACGACAGAATTTGTTGAAAACATTTCATGGCACTTCTCATCTACTCTCAGGGTTTTTGATAGAAATCTGCTGAGGGAAAGTCGCCGTAGTAATATTTTTTCACATTTCGTTTTGTTATTCCCTGTCGCGTAATAAGCCAACAGAATACCAACTAGAGGACATCAACGTCAGGAAACCAAATAAGTCGGCAACAATACATACAAACAATTGGGCAATTCACACGACTTTGTATCGTGTATGTTGTATTGAATAAATTTGTTTGTTTGTAAACGCTCAATGCTATGCTGTATTGTGTATCTCGTGTCATTCAAACAAACCAACACCACTTTAACATATGAATAACATAACATAACATAACATAACATAACATATGAAAACATAATTTTTTCACTCCCAAAATTTGATAGCACAAAATCAATACAACTTTTAAAAACATATGGAAAAAATGTGTATAAGTGTATCGGATTTTTATGTGAAAAATATCAACAACAATCATACACCGTTGTATGTTCTTCCAACAATACAATGTTTTTGTAGCTTTCGTATTTGGGTGTAGCATATTTAAAGTGTAACATATTTTAAGTGTAACATATTTTAAATGTAGCATATTTTCTTTATTAGTTTTTATCTGACATTTTTTCGCACACTTTTTATGACACTTTTTGTATATTTTCCTACATTGTTTTTATAGAAAAAAATAATTTATTTTTATTATTGCCACCCATATCAAACAGATTTCTACAATTTGTATGTGTTGCACTATGCTGCTTCTGTATTTGCGCTGAACATATTTTTTATGCTCTGTTTTAGCAAACAAATAAAAATAAAGAATGAAAAGAGAAAAACAATATTTTTATGAATATAAGAAGTCATAAATTTGGACATTTTTATGATTGCAAATTGCAAAGTTTCTTTATAAAAATTTATTACGTTAAGATCCCCCCTATAAACTTATTAAGTCTTTTCAAACACTAAGAATGCAAATTATTTCCAATAAGACAAGGCACGTATATGTGTGGGGGCATTAAGAGAAGAGATAATTGTCAACATGAAGTAAAATAAAGCAAAAGATTTAATTACCCACCACTAATGGGACTGAATGTTAAGAGTTATTTTACGATTTCTAGTGAAATATACATAAAACTGATGAATAATTGGCGGAATTAACGAGAAAAATTAAAATTTTTATGATTTTATTAATGAAACACAGACAAAATTTACAAAATAACCACATAGCACAGCATGGGTGGTATTTGATCCAATATTTTATTATTTTTGAAAAAGAAAACGTATTTTAAAATAGCCAGAGGAAGGAAAACCAGAAAATAATGTTTATGTAGGCTAGAACCAGAGATCAGCAATGAGTATTCAAGATGAGTTGATTCGAATCATGCTCATAATTTCTGATACTTATACGCATTCATACTTACTATAATATCATGGAACCTCACCTCATATTCAAAGTTTGAAGTACTCTCCGTACTCATACTTAACAACACGTATGATGCTATTGATTTCGACTCGCAAAATATCGAAAAATAAGTATGATTCGCATACGAACACTACAATACTCACTAGAAGGTTGTGTGTTTGCTTTGTTTGCTGTCTTTGTCTTTTTGTTTCTTCTTTTTTTGTAAATGCAAAAACAACAACTAAGACTTTAAATTTTGATGAATGATTCGAATCACTCGAATCATTTGTATTTTTCTAAAGTTATGAATCTAAATGAGTAGGCTTTTGAATCAAACATATTTCGAATGTTGTAGTCATACTCATTGCAACCTGTACTTATAAATCGATGCTGTAGGGAGTACGAATGAATCATGAGTACTTATGAGTAGCGAATATACGATTCATTGCTGATCTCTGGTTAGAATATGATCCAACCGTTTATATTGTCCGTAGACCTACCGGATAGGCTGAAAATATGATAGGATAACAGCCAGATATATTTAAGCCTGACTTTATGAGGACTTCAGGTACTTAATTGGTCATTACAACCCTTTAGTTAGGATCATAACCTAGCTTCTAGCACCATCCATGTTGTATAATTATTACCACCATTTAGTTAGGATCACAATCTATCTTCTCGCACCACCTCTGGTGTATGCTTAATTTTATACATAAGCTGCTGGGCCTACAGTTTACAGCAATTAAATTTACTCTGAGAGTTTTTTGCCAGAAGACTGCTGAGCGGAAGTCTCCAAAAGAAATAATTTTTCATATTTCGTTAGGTTTGAGATGCCTTAGCTGGGGTGTGAACCACTGGCTTTCGTCTAATAAGCTAAAACACTATCTACTAGACTTCACTGACTGCTAGACTACCTGAAGTGGTATTATTATAAGTAAAATGGGTATATAGGGGTTCCACTTTGAATTATAACCTCTTAGTCAGGATTACAACCAAGCTTCTCAATCCATCTATGTTTTGTGTGTTACTTTTATACATGAGTGGCGGGGACCTACAGCTTAAAATCGACTCCGAAGGACAGATTTTTCATGGCATTTTTATTTACTTTCGCATAGTTTTTGACACAAATCGGCTGAGAGGAAGTCGTCGAAGAAATATTTTTCATATTACGTTTTGATGTCTAACCTGTGACCTCACGTCTAATAAGCCAACACACTACCTACAAGACTATGCTGACGATGTAATCGTTTCATATTTCTTTGAGAACGACATTGGCCGAGTCACCACTATCAACGGTGAGCACCAAAGGTTGATGAATTGGGTAATCTGGACACCAACGACATGTGGTTTCAACAGAAGAGCTATATGGCGCAGATAACTTACCGCCCAGGGTTTGAATCGTGGGATCATATCTAATAAGCCAATACCCTACCTACAAGACTACTACCAATCAAAATGTAATACTTAACGATCTCCAGCTAATATAAGCTAAACCTAACCTAAGCAATACGAAGAAAATTCCTTGAGTTTGACGTCGTACTCACAATAATTACCGTCAGCTAAACAGCGATTTTCATCCAGAACTCCTGTAAAGAAGTTTTAGACAAAAATTCTTTCAAAATAAAAATGCTTTAAAAATTATTCCTTTATCCTTTTGGTAATTTTCTCCTCTTTAAAATTGTTTCTTATAGTGTTACATTAGTCATTAGTCAAACTAATATACTTTAATTGGTATACAAATGGTAGAAAAGGGTTTATTTCACAAGAATGTGAAATGTGGCAAAGGTGGGTCATAGCCAAATGTAGTATTTATGCACATGCCACCTATCGCTAACCATATGCGAACTAGCATTTCCAATTTTTATTTTTTGTTATCAAATAAGCATGATTAACCGAAAAATTCAATACCAAATACAGTCTAGCATACAGCAGCCAATTGTTGCCAGGCTGTCTGCTACAGCCATTACACCAGATTACATTGGATTAGCGGAGTTTAAAGCAATACTGAGACACTGTCAGATGTCCATAGTCAACCAATAACAATAAAAATTATTTCCAATTAAATGAAATGATTATTAGTAAACATTTAGAAGAAAATAAAAAATAAAAACTGAATACATTCATGGGTTTTATTGTCTATAAATGGCAGTGCGAATATCAAATTTAAACGGCAACAAATAAAATAAATTTTTCTTTGCATATTCGCTGCATATTTTTAATGATAGTCTGGGTACCATTTATTGTTTTAATAAATAACGTGTGTATCATATAATTTACATGCACTCGTGCTGCATATATTTACATATTTATGTGCATAAAAATTATTTTAACATTTAATATTTTTATTTTTTAATTGAAATTGAAATAAAAGAAATTATTTACTTTGTTTCATTATTTAAACAAAACAACGAATTCAACCCATAGCTTACTAAGCACTAGAATACCAGGCCATCCAATTCAAGTTTTCCCCTTTTTTGATTCACTACATGCTCATGTTACGTTTATGATTTAAATGTATGTTGCTGTCTGATAAAAAAAAAACTATTTTTAGTATGAATTATGATATGCGAGCATTAAATTTCTTTATTTTCAGGACTTGCTTCCTTATACAGTAGGCGTCAAAAGAAACTGTACACTATGGATTAAATTCTACGTACTTGCTTACTTAGGTTAGGATAGGTTAGAGGACGTGTACTTGTCAATTAAGAAAAGTACAGTACCCGGAGGTCGAACTGACCCATTGTACAACGTCCTAGTTTCTCACGCCACTTATGTTGTGTGTGTTAATTTTATACATGGGTGGGACCTACAGTTTAAAGTCGACTCCGAACGACGGATTTTTGAGAAACTTTTTCATGGCAATTTTATTTACTCTCAGAGTTTTTGCCAGAAATCTGCTGAGAGGAAGTCGCCGAAGAAAATACTTTTTGTATTTTGTCTTGATGTGTGGCCTGGGGCTTGAACCCTGACTTTACGTCTAATAAGCCAACACACTGCCTACTAGACCAGGGCGACTTCAAAAACAACTTGCTTACTTAATTGGCCTTTATTAACCTGTTTAACGTCTTTCGGCCTGTCTAAACACATCCTTCCAGTGGCCTCTGCTTTTTAAGCGCCTATGCCAGCTGGTCACTCCAATCGATGACAGGGCTTCCTCAATTTGGTCCTTCCAACTCAAACAAAGTCGTCCTCTTCGCCGACTGCCGCAGATCCCGGCAGCAAATACTCGTCTCGCCGAAGCATTCTCCTCCATTCGAACGACATGGCCGAGCCAGCGTAGCCGCTGGGTGTTAATACGCTGCACAACGTCTATGTCGTTGAGGAGCTCATACAGCTCACTGTTGGATCCAATGCGAAAACCATCGCCAACTCGCACTGGACCGAAGATCTTACGCAGGACTTTCCTCTCGAATACTCTCAAGGCTGCTGCATTAGTGCTTAATAGGGCCTCTGCGCCATAAAGAAGCACGAATGGGCGTCTTGTAGAGTATTAGTTTTGTCATACGAGAGAGGTTTCTGCTACTTAATTGCCTATTGAGAATATAATAACACCTGCGCTTGATATCCAGACTGACATAATTTTTGGTGGTAACGGCGGGGCCAAGATAAATAAATTCCTTGACTATATCAAAAGTATAATTATTGACTGTAATCTCAGATCTAATACGCCACACGTTTCTACTTACCGATACATATACTTTGTTTTGCCCTCATTTACTGCCATCTTAGCAGACTCCCGTTCAATAGCACTAAAGGCAGCAATAACATCTCGCTTAGTGCGCCCTATGATGTCAATGTCGTCAACGTTCGCAAGCAACTGGAAGTTTTTTTGAAAAATTGTGAAATTGCGATGCACTACCGCCTTCCGCAGAACACTCTCCATGACGAAGTTGAAGCGGTCGTATGATACTGCATCGCCTTGTTTGAAACCTCGCAAGGTACTAAAAAGTTAGGGGAGTTCCATTTCTACCTTGACGGAGCTGCAGGAATTGGTCAACGTCATTCTGCATAACATTATCAGCTTCGCAGGTATACCGAGCACAGACATTGCGGCAAAACACGATCCCTTATGGGGCTATCAAAGGCTGTCTTATAGTCGACAAAAAGATGGGTCTTTTCCATGATTTGACGTAGAGTAAAGATCTGGATAAAATTTTAACAATCACCAAACTCAACTTTTTTACCACTGAAGGAGAGTGCCCGAAAAGATTTTACGATATTTTGAATTTTTTTTGTAATTTTTTTTGTTTCAATTTTAAAGACTGGCAATGAATTAATTTTAAAATAAAAATAACGGTCATTTTTTAATGTATATATATATTTTAATGTACATTTTCTTTTATATATATTTTAATGTACATTTTCTTTTGACGCGCACTATACATATGCATGTAAGTGGTTACCACAAGGCAATAGACTCTAAACAAATTTAATTAATTAGACTCATATTACACCGCAGCATTATGCTCATATGAAATGAATTTCCTTTGGTGCACACGCAATGGATATCAGTAGACTTCTTAACGACACGCCTTGAAAGTTATTTTTGGAAATAAATCAACTCGAAAAGGAAAAAAGATGGAAACTCGTATGCTTTTACATGTTTTAGCAGGACAACAGACATCGAAAAATACGTTGTGAATACATGCCACAATTTTCATTTTTTTTTTTGTTTTTTATGTCATTAACAAATGTTACAAAATAATAAAAAAAAGAATCCGGAAAGAACGTTAAGAACATTAAAGGTTGTAATTGTTACTCATGTTGTAATAGTTAGATGAACTTATTAGCCTTCTATACATAAAGGTTTGTACTCTGATATGAAAACAGAATATTTTTTCTCATTCAGTCTTTAATTGTTAGTTTGTTACATTACATTTGCAAAATTACGAAATAATTTATGTGATTCAATTATTTAGCTCACTGTACAGGAATGTTCCAACATCAATTAAAAGTATTTGAAGGAGGCATTTAACTTATTCGCCAGACTTCATAATTTTAAAACTAATCAAGCCTGTAACGTTGATACTTGGAGCAGAAAGAAAACAGAAGTAGTTAATAACAATAATTATACGGATTGGGTTGTAATCGTTCTATACTATTTCAACAGTCGCCCACAACTATGTAACTATGTATATATTCTTGAAACATACAGTAATGGTTTTATAATTAGCACATCCTTCTAAAAGATCCAAACCATGATGAAATATTTTTCAAAATACTGTTGCGCAAATGGAAATGGTGTTTTGCTTTTACATCTTTTAACATTAAAATTATTAAGTAAAAGGGACAAAAACAAAAACAATGAACTGAAACAAGTAAACAAAAATGCAACAACAAACATTACAAGAATAAGTGTAAACAAAATACACAAACAACAATAATGAAACAACGATGTTTACATTTATAGAGATTTCGAGAAAGCGAAGTCATGAAGTCTTTAAGAACATTCATCGGACTGTTTACTTTGCCATATAAAAGGCAAAGCAAAGTAGGCGAGTGAGTTAGTGAAGTTCAGTCAGTCTTGTGTGAAGACGCGGTGTGTTTGAAGAGAGTAATCGTGGTTTGAAGATCTCCGTTACTAAGATCTGTCGAACAATTGTCGAGTAATTGTTCTTGTTTATGCAAAGGGTATAAACAGGGGAATAACAAAGAAATGTAATTGTTGCTGATACATCAAGTTGTGAACAGTGACAGACAGAATTATCCGAATAATAAAGAATTTTAATTAAAACTAAACACAAATTTATTTTTATTTTATGTGGAATATACGAGCTCATATTTTAAACATTTTTAAAAGTTAAAATCGTAACAAGACATTTAAGTGCTGGCAATGACAACTGTCAAACATATTCCGCATACTTCAACACAATGAACCTGTTAAAGATGGCGAGTTTTGCATCCGAAAATGATGAATTTTTGTTTTCATTTGAAGAAAACAGCTGGAAAGTTGCATCAAATGCTTGTAGAGGCATATAGTGATTATGCTCGATCAAAAGCAACATGCAGATGACGGGTTTGACGGTTCAGAGATAATGATTTTAATGTGAGAAAGGAAGAACTTGGAAGACCAACAAAAAAGTTTGATGTTTCCGTATTGCAAACAATATTAGATGAATAGGACACTTGGAGTCAGAAACAAATATTGGAAATATTAGGAAATCAGTATTTTATCGAATTGTTACTGGCTATAAAAAAATGGATTTAAGGAACAGAATTCTAAACGAAAAAAATCATGGGTTAACCCGGGACAACCGTCGACATACATACATACATCAATCGCCTAGCTTCTCCCACCACTTATGTTATGTGTGTTAATTTTATATATGAGTGGTGGCGGAACCTACAGTTTAAAGTTCGAAAAAATGTTTTTCAGATTTCGTTTCATTCGAGATATCTGGGATGGGATTTTAACTGTGGCCTCATGTCTAATAAGACAACACACTATATACTAAACTACGGGGAGAACCATCAACTTTGGTTGCAAAACCAGATCGATACACCAGGAAAACCGTGCGGTGTATAATGAGAAAGCTGTGGTGTACCAGGATTCCTTAAACATACAGATCGCTGCCGGCGAAATATGATCAATTTGACAACTACCAGGTGACGAAGCACCTGCACACAAAGTATAATTGTTTCAGAATACAACCAAAGTGTTAGGCTGGTACATATGTGTTCCTGTTGTCATTAAAGGGTGAATGTCCCTACTTCCCATTGATCGAAAAGAGACCAGATTGGGCCGCATAGCATGGTAAGGTGTTTTAAAAAATGACGACTCATCTGCACACAAAACAAAATCAATTCAGATACAATCAAAGCATTAGGGTGGCAGCAATTTGTTTTCATTAATGGGACACGCATTGGATTGGAGGAAATTGAAAATAGGTTGTCTAAATGGTTTACTTCAAATCACAAAGATTTTTATTGCCATGGAATCTACAAATTGCTAGAAAATTGGAAAAAATGTGTAGCCGCCCGCAATGCCCAATTTTTTCAATCAAATGTTTTTTACTTTCCAATTGAAGTCGTCATAGTGTATTAGGAAATGTGTTGACTTATTAGCTGCAAAGCCGAGGTTCAAATCCCAGCTCAGACATCAATAAAACGAAATAAAAAATATTTCTATCGGTGACTTCCTCTTAGCAGTCTCTTGGCAAAAAGACTCTGATAAAATCGTTTTGAAAACCTTCCCTAAAAATCCGTCGTTCGGAGTCGAATTTAAACTGCAGGTCTCGACAAATTTAACACACACACCATGAGTGCTGTGAAAAGCTATTTGTTTTAGGAACTCTTCTCCCTAATAGCGTTTGCTTAAAATGGATTATCCTTGCCGATAAATCCTCTGTAATCAGTGTCGTTTCCTGCTCCTATCCCAGTACAGTTTTTGAAATAGTGCATCATATTGTTAGGTTTTTACCTTATTAAATACATTTAAAATATGAGTTCGTTGATTGCAAACAAAATAAAAATAAATTTTTATTGTTCGCATAGTTCGTTATTCTGTTTGCACTTTTGTTTTCGTAAGCACTAACAACTATTCGGTAGATCTTTACAACGGCGATCTTCAAGCCACGACTGTTCTCTTCACACAAGACTGACTGAATTCTTACTGCTCGTTGTCTGCTTTGTCTTGCCTTTTTATATGCCCACGTAAACAGTCCGATGAAGGTTCTTGAAGTCGAACGTTCGTCGTTTCGCCTTCTCGAGAACTCTATCGCGACTTCATTGTTATTTGTGTATTTTGTTCACATTGCTTGTTGTTGCGTTATCGCTTACTTGTCTATCCCCTTTTCTTTTATTTCATACTGATGTTGTTGGTTTACTTGTAACAAGTTCATTGTATTTGTTTGTGTAGTTTTTGTTTATCATTTTAATCTTAAACGATGCTACACCGTTTCCATTTTCGTAGCAATATTTCTAAATAAAGGATACAAAACTAATTAATGGAACATTTCCAAAACCTTGTCTGTTTGGTATTTTTATACCCATACAAACATACGTATTTATTCCTTCTTTTATTTAATTGTTAGTGCCCTCTTAATAATTAATCTTGAAATAATTGTGTGTCTTTAGTTGAAATCTTCCTTCCAATTAAGTTGCCATTAATTTGAATAAAACTCCACCATTTGGCATGATGCCCTCTCTTTATTGGCGGTTTTTCTTGAATCTTTTCTTCTTAAATGTGTTCCATACAAAGATTTTAATAAATGTCCGAATATTTCATGAGTGCATGTATGTGTGTACATTTACGCATTTAAAGCTTATCTTATATATAAAAATGAATGTGTTTATTTGTTTGTGGGTTTGTTTGTTTGAAGTCTATAGACGGCTAAACGGCTGGACCGATTGATTGTATGTACTTATAGAATAGTAAACTGCATTTGATCATATTATGATCTTTAGCAAAGCTGTTGCGCATGAGCCGACGAAGGTTTCTAAGTTGGTATGACCAATATCCGATAGGTGGCGCCATTGGAAATTACTCAAAATGAATTAAATCGTAAACTGTGCATTTGATCTTGTTATGATCTTTAGCAAAGTTGTTGCGCATGAACCGACGAAGGTTTCTAAGTTAGCATGACCAATTTCCGACAAGAGGTGCTATCGAAAATTACTTCAAATGAATTAAATTGTAAACTGTGCATTCTTTAACAAAGTTGTTGCCGGAGGTTGGTGCGATTAACTTCCGATGGATAGCGTCACTGAAAATTATTCAAAATGAATGACAAGCAATTGGTCGACCTACATCTCAAGCACGGAAGAAAAGAGCATTACGAGCCTCAGAGTCAGACAAGCATTGAGACTGGAAAATCTTCGAGTATATGCCGCTGAGACCCGTTCGCTTGAACCACTTGAACAACGAGAAGTGAGATTAGAAACTGATCGAAAGCGTACTACTCAGGCCCGTTCATCTGAATCACCGGGACAACGGGAAACAAAATCAATAAAATGATTCAAAATTAATTGGACTTTTTGTTTAATGTCTTTCCTTCAAATTTATTTTAGTTGGTGGCGCAGCAACACGCTCTGGGTACAGCTAGTATAATATAATTTATAAGCATTTAAACACAAAGATGGGTTGTGTGAATGCCTGCCTACATATACAATAGTACGATTATACAGACTCAAATTGTATACAGAATATCATTAATTAACAAGAAATAGCTGCTGCTCTGGCAAAAGATGTACGTACACATATGGTCAAAATAATAAATACAATCTATATATATTTTTGTAAAGGCTCGTAGATTAAAAGAAAAAAAAAAATACTAACTTTTTTATTACAAAATTAGAAATAAAATAAATAATAAAACAATAACAAAAAACAAAAATTAAATTATTCATAGAAAAGTAAGAAATTAATCAAAACCCATTGGACAAAATAATAAGTACATTTAGTTAAAATGAATAAAAAAGTAAGAAACTAATTTTTCCATAAAATTGGCTGACTTTCGTTAAAAGCCAGTACATCCACCTTTATTTTCAATTATTTTCTTGGTTATTTTTGGCATGTTGGCAATAAGCTTCCTGCAGGTTTCTACTGGTATTTCATACCAAGTTTTTTGAACAAAATTCCACAACTGATCCTTATATTTTAAAACCTCCTTTCCAATTCTTTGTTTCAACTTTTCCCAAAGATATTCGATTGGATTAAAGTTCGGAGATTGATTTGGCCAGTCAAGAAAGGCAACATTATTATCTTGGAAGCAATCCTTTACCAACGGATCATTATTCTGCTAAGAGGCATACTTTCCTCAGCTTGACCATCGTTTTTTCCAAGATATCTTTGTAGTGGAATCTGGTCATACAACCCTTCAGTCAGAATTATGAGCTTGTTTCTCACACCACTTATGTTGTGTGTGTTAATTTTATACATGAGTGGCGGGACCTACAGTTTAACGTCGACTCCGAACGACAGATTTTGAGAAACTTTTCATGGCAATTTTATTTACTCTCAGAATGTTTGCCAGAAATCTGCTGAGATGAAGTCGCCGAAGAAATACTTTTTTGTATTTTGTTTTGATGTCTGGCCTGGGGCTCGAACCCTGGCTTTATGTCTAAAAAGCCGACACACGACCTACTAGACTACGGCGACTGGAATCTGGTCATAGTGTCGGTAATTCGATGTATCGGACCGACACCGTACCACGAGAAACAAACCCAAACCATAATATTGCCGCCTCCGTACTTGACCATCTTCTTTGTAAAGCTTAGGAGGTCGAACATTCAGACATAGTCGTTTCCAAATAAATTAATTTTTGTTCCATTGCTCCACAAAATATTTCGCCATTTTTTATTGTCGTCTGCTCCGGACAAATTGGAATGACTAGCCTTTACATTTTTTTTTGACTGTTCGCAATGAAATTACATTCTCAATTTCTGCTAAAACCGCTTTTAAAGAGGCAAACGGTCCTTCTTTCGCAAGTGTTACAACACGGATATCTATTGTTTTTGAAGTTTTTTGGGTCTTTCGTGTGTTGCGACGGGGTTTTTGGGCTTTAAAGCATTTTGTGTAAAAAATAGCGACGAATTCATAGTTTCTGCTAAGGAACGAAGACTTTGTTCACTTCCTCTATGTTTTACTTTTAAAGGCATTATCATATTAAAGTTATTTAAACAAAAAAGAATTGACATGTTTACTTTCCGTTAAAGTAACTAAAATTAAACATAAAGCAAAAATATATATATAAACAGGTGTACTTATTTTTTCGACCATATGTGTATATATGTGTACATACCTACATCTGTCACTCTGCCTATGCATGCAAATGACATACAGTAGCACACAGAAACGGCTGATAAATTATTTGGTGGTCATTTTACAATTTCTGCAAAACGAAATGATATGTATAGGGATATAGAAGGCAAGAAGGAAAGGAAAACTGTCAAAAGGTAAGATGGTACATAGCGGTCAGTCTCACAGTACTCGTATAAGCGACTATTTTATTGTCGACAATTATACAATAAAAACTTAAAATGGAATGAATGAAACGTAATTAATTTGAATGGAATTGCTTTTGTAGTGCATATGCTCTTATAGTTTGCGAGTAAAAGGAAATGAAGATACAACCAAACATCTTAAAAATTTTATAAATTTTTTAATACTGCTACTGGGGTTATTATTTGCCGTTTTCAAATTGAAAGGATACTCATCTTAATGAATTGTGATGGATGTTAGGTACCATAGTAGATAGTGTGTTGGCTTATTAGACTTAAGGCTTCGGTTCAAATTCCAGGTCCGACATCAAACCAAAAATAAAGAAAATATTTCTTCGGCGACTTCCTCTCAGCAGATTTCTGGCAAAAACTCTGAGAGTAAATAAAATTGCCATGAAAAGTTTCCCAAAAATCTGTCGTTCGGAGACGACTTTAAACAGTAGGTCCCGCCACTCATGTATAAAAATTAATACACACAACATAAGTGGTGTGAGAAACTATGTCGTAATACTAACTGAAGGATTGTAATGTATGTATGTATGCTTGAAAATTAAATTGGAATATTATGTCCTATTCTTTCAGGTAGGTAGGTCGGTTGAAGTGGCAGCTTTTATTACCAAAGAACACGCATAAGCGGAGTTCCCGTACTAACCGCAGAGGCTGCACAAGTTATTCCTGTTCCTTTATTTCAAGAATACTTAAACAAAGTTTAAGCTGATTACGGTTGTACAAATTTATAGACACCAAGGTTCTTTAGTTTAGGTTACTTGGTCTCTACGAAACCCAGCAATTTACCAACATCGATGGTACCAGACTTTAACTTTCTAACTTGGAAGTGAAACTCATGCATTTACCATGATTTTATGGGAAGTATAGTTTAATATGATAGTCGCCATAGTTTAGTAGGTAGTGTGTTAACTTCTTAAACGTGAGCTTACGGTTCAAACCCCCTGTCAGACATCACCAACAAAATGAAATATGAAGAGATTTCTGGCGACTTCCACTCAGCACATTTTGTGAAAAAAACCCTGAGAGTAGCATAAAATTGCCATAAAAAGTTTCTCAAAAATTTGTCGTTCGGAAAAGACTTTAAACTGTGGGTCCCACCACTCATGCATAAAATTAACGCAGACAACATAAGTGGTGTGAGAAGCTAGGTCTTAATCCTGACTGAAAGGTTGTAATGACCAATTATGTATGTATGTATAGTTTTATGCGGCAACTTTTACGCTTCCATTAAGCTAAGGTTCATCAAAATATAGATCCAGACAGCTCTTATGAAATCTGAATGGTAAACAGTGATCTTATCTAATAATTGTAACCCTTTTTAGTCGCTTTGCACCATCAAAAGCAATTTTGCACCATTTCTTCTAACAGTACCATGAGGTCCTAATATAAACGTCTGCCCCTTTTTGAATTGAAATAAAACTGATTATGTATAAACTATCAGCGAAAGGGCTCCCACATTTGAAAAGCATGCCAAATGTCCATTCCATAAATCAGGCTGAATTTTCTTGAATGGCATAGGTTATTTTGGCTTTCAAGACCATTGTGGTTTGTGGCTTATTCGCATATACCAGTGACTTAAGAAAACCAAATAAGATAAAGTCTAACGGGGTCAAATTGTACGTTATGGGTTGCCAATTTACTTCACTTACATTTGAGATGAACATATCCCCAAATCACTCATGAAACATATCGAATGTCGCATAAGCACTGTTGTATAGCACCGTCCTGTCGCCGTCCTGGCGTCGCCTGGACAACGCCTTTCTCAAACGCCAATGCCATTGACAATGTTAAGCTGGAAAAAAAAGAAAAAGTCGTTCCTATAGAACTATGGATCGATGACTCCGCCAGCCCAAAATGCACACTTAATATTGAGTTATTCAGGATGCATTGTAAGCTTTCAGATCTTAGGGGACATGGTCTCAAATTTGATAATTTTATCTGCTCACTCATCCAGAAATGGGTATTCTCGCTGAAAACGTTTTTTTAATGAAAATTTTGATCTATTACCAACTTCTCTCATGCCAATTCAGCGAACCCACATAGTTTGTTATGGTTGTTTGCCCTTAGTCCTCGAGTCAATTGAATTTTGTACGGCTGCAAGCCAAAGACGCATCACAAAATTCGCTAAGTTGTTGCCAGCGAAATGATGAGTTCTTATGAGCCCCCACAAAATCGAACGTCTGGGATTATTTCGCACAGTCTTATAGCAGACGTGAAGTTTTCATCAGATCTTCGAAATTGACTGCGTGGGAGTCTCCTAAAAACTCTTATAAGCAGCGGCTATATATTCGACTGATCTTTCATTTTTTCTGTCTCTGACATATTGCTAGATTTGTAAAAACTGTTCAGTGCTTAATGGTCGTAGGTCGCCTTGTCCAAAACCTTGTATTAATATGAGTAAGTTCCACTATGGACACTATGGGTTGAAAATACTGTTACGTTTTTACCTTTTAAAAACGTTTAAAATATGAGCACGTAGATTGCAAATGAAATAAAAATAAATTTGGATTTAGTTTTAATTAAAATTATTTATTATTTCTACAATTCTGTGTGCCACTGTTCACAATCTTATGTATACAACAACAATTGTTTTGTTTCCTATTCCTCTGTTTCCAAGCTTTGCATAAACAATAACAATTACTAGACTGATCTTTGTAACGGAGATCTTCAAACCACGATTACTCTCTTCAAACACACCGCGTCTTCACACAAGGCTGACTGAACTTTTACTAACTCCGTCGCCTGATTTACCTTGCTTTTTATATAGCAACGTAAACTATCTGATGAATGCTCTTGAAGGCGAATGTTCGTGGCTTCACCTTCTCGCGATCTCTATAAATGTAAGCATCGTTGTTTCATTCTTGTAATGTTTGTTATTGTATTTTTGTTTGCCATTTTTTATGCTTGTGTTTTCTGGTATATTTTGTTTACTTGGTTATGATGTAAACAAGTTCATTGTTTTTGTAGCTTTTGTTTATCATTTTAATGTTAAACGATGTAACACCATTTCCATTTTCGTAACAATAAGGTGGTAGTCAACGATCTACAGTGCTCGCCATTGACAGTGACGTTCTCGTAGAAATATGAACCGAAGAACCGCCAGACTAAAATTCACACCGAGCAGTTACTTTTTCGGTATACATTCGCCTGTTTTGAATCCCATGTGGATTGATTGATGAAGATGATTTTTCTATAAAATTGAGGTTGAGTTGCCAACTGCTCCAGAGTATATTCAGCGAACATAAGTCGATGTCTGTAGTGCTATATCGTGATTTGGTAAAATAGACTGAATATGTAACAACTAGTGGAGTCCCTTCGCAGACTAACTTCTTCGATGTGGAATTCGATGTGAAATTCGGCCATGGAATTCGGTCAGAGACTGCGCTAACCAGTGGAGCCCCAATAGGCCGTTCTGCATGCTCAAATTAGTTACCATTTTTTTATGCTGTTGTTTATAATTTTAATGTTAAACGATGTAAAAGCAAAACACCAGTATCTAGATTTTTTTATTTTCGTAACAATACGATTCTGATTTTCGATAGATTAATCCTAAGAGTTTATTACAGCAAGATTCCTAAAACCTTGCAGCTGCCATGATGCATTTATGATACAGACTGCAGCACAATCTTAGTTGTTTTCCTTCTTTTTAGTTTTGCACACATTCAAGAACATTTGCCTAGAGTTTCCGTTGCTGTTTTATTATTCTCTTAACGGATGATAAGTAGAAACCACAAAGAAAGGAAAATTGATGCATTATTGAATGCTCAATGATCCCAATGCTTAATGTTTCAGTTGAGGAAAAAGGCTGCTTGAACAACAAACAATTGTTACAAAAACCCACCTACCAGATGATGATGATGACTGAATGATTATTGAATAGCACTGCCTGCACCACCTTCAGATGAATTCTGTTTTTTTTTTGTTTTTGTCTGCCTGAATTGTTATCATTATTACCAGTGAATTGAGAATTGCTTCCAGCGAAGTCAGTAGATTTGTATGTAGCAACTCAATAATGGGTCAATAGATAAGCAAGCTAGCGAACTTCAACTTTACATGGCTTACACTCGTAAAATAATATCGATTGTCATTCACATAGCAAACCGCACAGTCATAAGATGACATTCAAATCCTTATACAAACGATGTTGAACGTGAGAGTTTATAGAGATGTGTAGTGATGGAAAGCGTTTGTTTTTTATTTTATTTTTGCGATGCTCAATTGTCTTTTAATACGTTTTGCCATCGTGTACACATTAAAATGCATGTTTGCCGAGGAGAGTGCATATGGAGGCGCGTTTATTGAAACAGATACTGCTTAAGATGATGGCGAAATACACTTGGTTGAATTAAGACAATGCGGCAAAGTTCATTTTCAATTCCTTGTTATTGTGTTTTTCTTTCAATTTTTTTTCTTTTCGTGCTTGATATCAGGAGGCCCTTTAAGACATGTTGTGACAGTTGCCAAAGTGTTTAAAATTAATTGCAAAGGCTTTTAAAAGTTGAATTATAAAGAGGAGAAATAAAGTAGTATGATGATAAAGAAAATGATGACTTATTGTTTAATATAGGGTACAGTATTTATGTTTCCTACATGTTAGCTGCCAATCTGTTTCGTAGGACTGCCTTTGATGACCCCCCTATCGGTAAAGTAATAAAAATTATGGAGGCCTACACTCATGTAATCACTTTTTTTGACTGAATAGGAGCTAAGTATTGCGCAAAGCACCTGTGCATAAAAACAGTTTCGGCATTGAGGTGCTTCCGCACAACGTAACTAAAAAACCTCTACACAGATTCGGCATCGGGTTCCTCCGTACAACGTAACTCAAAAACCTCTACCGATTTCCATCGTCATTTGTTGGATTTTGTATTCGAGAGGGTATTATTATATAATTATGGACTTCAGGAGGGTTCATCGCGAGCATTTAAACAGAAGACGAAAGAAAAGAATTGGTAAACTATCGGGTCTTCCAACAGGGACTTCTGAACTTTGACAGTTTCTGACGGATATCTTGTTGATGATAAATCTGGCAAAAGAGTTGTTACCTATGTCGGTAGGTAGCATGGAATGGCTGCATTGATTACCAAAACTAACTCGAGCATGCAGAACGGCCCATTGTGGCCCCATGGGTAAGGGCAGTCTATGACCGAATACCACGGCAGAATTTCATATCCAATTCCACTTCGAAAAAGTTAGTCTGCGAAGAAGCTGCACTAATTGTTACTTATTCAGTCTGCTTCACCAAATCACCATAAACCACCATAGACATCGATGTATGTTCGCTGAATAGACTCTGGAACAGTTGGCAACTCAACACCCATTTCATAAACAAAGCATATTCAGCAAATAGGACCACATTTGGGCAAAAATTATAGAATCTTTGATGATTGAAATCCACATGAGATTCAAAACAGTCGAACGTATCCCGAAAAAGTCACTTTGGTTGTGAATTTTATACTGGCGGTGTCATTGGTTCATATTTCTATGAGAACGACATTATCCAGCCCATCACTGTCAATGTCGAGCACTGTAGGACGTTGACTACCAAGTTATTGTTATGAAAATGGAAATGGTGTTACATCGTTTAACAGTAAAATGATAAACAAAATCTACAAAACCAATGAATTTGTTTACATCATAAACAGGTAAACAAAATATATACTAACAAACACCAGCATAAAAAATGGTAAACAAGTAAATAAAAATACAACAACAAACACTACAAGAATAAATGTAAACAAAATACCATAATGACCCTATTTTGGGAGGACATTGCGGTCAGAAGAGATTATATGCGAAGCTTAGGACGAAATATTACTGGAAGAAGATGACTAGAGATATAGCAAAATTTTTTAGAAACTGTGAAAAATGTATGTTGAATAAAGTTAAACCTCAAAATATAGAGAAACTTGTATTTACAATTGGTCCATTACCGGAATCAAACTTTGGTAACAAATACGCTTTGACTTTAATATGTGATCTTCCTAAATATTTAGTGACAATAGCTATACCGGACAAATCAGCTCGTACAGTTGCGCGTGCTATATTCGAAAAGTTCATTCTTGTTTATGGAAAAATGAAAGTCATAAAATCCGATTTAGGTACGGAATTCAAGAACGAAGTTTTGTCGGAACTTTGTAAATTTTTGGAAATTGATATAAAATTCTCGTCTAGTTATCATCATCAAACTTTAGGAACAATAGAACGAAACCATAGAGTTTTTAATGAATATATAAGAGCATACATTAGTGAAAACTTATCTGATTGGAATACATACTTAAAGTACTTCACATTTTATCATAATACTACATCAAACACTGTTTTTGATAAAAAATTCACTCCTTTTGAGCTAGTTTTTGGAAAAAAAGTATCAATAATGAATGAAAAGAATATGAATTTAGAACCAATATATAATATTGATAATTATAAAACAGAAGAAACACAGATTGCAAAAGACAAACATATTACCAAGAACTTTAATAGAAAAACACAAAAAAGGAAATAAAAGTTATTATGACAAACATGCTAAACCTATTGAATTAAAAATTGGTGATAATGTTTTGTTGAAAAAAGAACCTTATGACAAATTTAACAATATTTATGATGGTCCCTATATTGTAAAAAATATAAATGATGTCATTGTTTCAATTTATAATAATAAAAAAAATGAGGAAAAAACTGTTCATAAGAACAGATTGAGAAAAATGTAAAAAAAAATAAAAAAAAGTATATACTCAATAAATATTTAAATATTATGTAAAAAAAATTAATAAATAATTTATAATTTTTTTCGTTTTCTCTAAAAGGGAAGAAAATCCCTATAAATGTATTTATTTTTAAGTATAGTGATAAGATAGTTTTAGAAAATATAATCTCAATAAATGTATTTATTTTTAAGTATAGTTTTTAATTTAGTGATAAGATAGTTTTAAAAACATAATTATAAATTAATTTTTTTTATAAAAACGGAGGTATAGTGCCATCACTTATTTAGTCTCGTCACTGATAGTCTAAGTAGTTTGTTCGTTAAGTTTTAGTTCTAAAAGCAGAAATAAAATATTTATAAATAGAATTCAATTTGGACTACAAACGAGTTTGTTTCTTCTAAACAACGATGTTTACATTTATAGAGATCCCGAAGAGGCAAAACCACGAACATTCGCCTTCAAGAACATTCATCAGACAGTTTACGTTGCCATATGAAAGACAAGGCAAATGGGTTAGTAAGAATTCAGTCAGTCTTGTGTGAAGACGCGGTGCTTTTGAAGACAGTAATCGTGGTTTGAAGATCTCCTAGTAATTGTTATTGTTTATGCAAGGGGTGTAAATAGAGGAATAACAAACAAAGCAATTGTTGTTGTTTACATAAAGTTGTGAACAAAGGCACGCAAAATTGTGCGAATAATAAAGAATTTTAATTACAACTAAATACAGTCTACGAGCTCATATTTTAAACGTTTTTAAAAGGTAAAAAACGAACGATTTGATAGCGTGTTTATTTCACGTAGAGGAGATTTAAATTGACCACCGAGTTCATGCAATTTTTATCTTTTGAGGTTTTCTTAAGTTGCAGTCGTATACGAGCGGGCTACAAACACTTGACACGTACCATGTTTGTTTGACATATTGTCATAGTTTTTTAAGAAATTTACACTTTATTGTTTTTGTTGTTGTTGCCACAATAAACCATTAGCATAAATTAAAAGCCTCTGTTAACAATTTACATTATTTACTCGGCGAAGTGCTAAAGAATCTTACAAAAAGCGAAATGAAAAGCCATGATAACAGTGAAAAGGGAATAAAAACATGGATTTCTAAACATAAAAGGGAAAAGCGCCATATTATTATATTTTTTTCTTCTTAATAATGGCTTGCAAGTAACAAGTCAGCTATGATTGAAAGCAGCAACCATTTGCTACATTTGGACAAAGAAAAAAAGTCTGAAAAAAATTGAGAAATGCTGACAACAACAAAAAAAAAATTGAAAAAAAGCTAGAAAACTATGCAAACTCATCTTAAGACATCAAAGATCGAAAAAAACAAAAACAAAATTAAATGAAATTTTACTGACTAACGAAATGAATAAGTGAACTGAAGTTTTTGATTGAAGGACCTCAACGTTTTGGGGTTAAATGACTAACGATTGCACCTTACCGCTACCACTGCTGGCTGACACTCTTATGCCGAAAGGATTGCATGTTTTGCTTTGTGATGATAGAAATCTTTTAAATGTTTGTGAAATCAGTAAGAAAAAAGAAAGAAATATTTTGTAACACCAATATGCCAGCATTACAACGTTTGCAAAAACAACGTTTGTAAAACATTAAAGAAAAGAACACAAAAGAAAACCACACGCATGCCTCCCAAATAACATGCAACCCACAACAGCACTTGTCTACAAGAAATTCTGTTACCGCCGGCGATTACACAGCAAGTTTTAAATCAAAACCCTCAACTAAATACATTCTTGAAATTGATTGGTTAGGGGAAAAAGCAATTTCCTGACTTACACTAAACAAACTGAAATAAAGAAACTTAAATGAATAGAACTGGTTACGGAAATCACCATTTTAGTTTCCGTTTAGACAGTGTTAAGCTTGACAAAGACTGTTTTCTTGAATTTGTTTTTATTGAGAAATGGGTACAGATTTTTCTATCACTCACCTCCAAATATTACACAGAAAAGATTAAAACAAACAAGGTATTTAGGCAGAGATGTGTACTGCCCCCTTTTCTCTGGGTGGAACATATCCAAAATGTCAAATTTCCTATGACTCTGAAGCACAAACCAAGCTGCATTTAGCCAAAGGCAGAGATTATATTGGCTTTGAGGATAACTATGGTTTGTAGCTAATTTGCATACATCTTCGATTTAAGGAAAGTGCATCGGGCTCAAATCGAACGATATGTATCTCCGCATAGTATAACCATAACCTCTTTAATAGCTCCTGGAGAATATCCCAATGTGCCAAAAGCTTTATGACAAGTAACGTAGTTTTGTTGAAACCACATGAAATGGGTTGCCGTTCCCAAAGAAATATGAACCGATGACGCCGTCAGCCCACATCCATACCAAATTTAGGCTCTTTCGAGTTTCATTGAATGCTTTTGAATATAATGTTACGATTTTGTTGTTTTTTATACTAAAAACGCTTGCCTAAGCAGCCCGGTAGAAGAGCTGACTTTTAGTCAAAATATAGTGCACAATGGAAATTAATTTTGTTCAGTTGGTGGCTATGTAGCCAGTTAAGAAGCTAGACACTAAAATTTTTGGCAAAAATTTAAAATTCTTGTCATTTCTGGTGCAGTTTCTGAGGCTGAGTCATTTTCTGATTTCTGATACATTTCCTAGAGAAGTCGCCATAGGTAGTGTGTTGTGTGTTATTAGACGTGAGGCCACGGTTTAAACCCCATATGCAAAAAAACGAAGTAAAAAAATATTGCTTATGTGACTTCCTCTCAGCAAAAACTCAGCCATGAAAAGTTTCTCAAAAATCTGTTGTTCGGACTTGACTTTAAGCTGTAGGTCCCGCCAATCATGTATAAAATGAATACACTCAACATAAATGGTGTGAGAGACTAGGTCGTAATTACCAATTATGGTACTTGGTGTAAACAACAACAATTGCTTTGTTTCTTATGCCTTTGTTTATACCCTTTGCATAAGCAATAACAGTTACTAGACAATTGGTTGACAGATCTTTGTAACGGAGATCATCAAATTACGATTACACTCTTCAAACACACTGCGTCTTCACATAAGACTGACTGACTTTTACTGACTCAGTTGACTGCTTTGCCTTGCCTTTTATATAGCAAAGTAAACAGTCTGCTGAATGTTCTTGAAGGCGAATATTCATTACTTCGCCATCTCGAAATCTCTATTTATTATTGTAGAGTTGTTTGTGTACTTTTGTTTACTTGTTTTCCATTTTTTATGCTGGTGTTTCTTGTTATATTAAGTAGTACGATAATTTGTAGACAGGTCTGTTTATTGCATTGTTTTGTTTTTGGTAGCTTTGTTGATAATTTTAATGTTAAGCGATGTAAAAGCAAAACATCAGTATCTAGATTTTTCATTTTCGTAACAATAACATGGATTGGTGTGGTTCAAAATACTACAATTTTGTTTGTACCCCACGAGCCCATTTATCGAGAAATGTTCCACATCGCTGAACATGATTTTTCGATTAAAATTAGGGCCAGTTGCCAATGTCTATTTACGATGCGAAATTCTCCAAGTTGCAAGACATAAAATAAGAGAGTATAAATAAAGCGTAGTGCCAGTGTTACCAGTCGAATGTGAGTTAATCGTTTCCAGTCATTCTTAGAGAGAGATTTTTGTAATAAAAACTTTTAAAACTTTTAAATATCCGATAAGAAATGATTTTTTCTCAGTATCGTATTGCAATGTAAATGATTACATTGTTAGTGTTGTGGTTAGTGCAGATACCACCCACAGAGTAACCAGTCAATGAGGTGATTTGCATGCATGTCACTGCTACACTGTATTACAATACTGCAGTAGTTTTGTTTTTGTTCTCCACTTGATTTCCATGCCATGATTATCGCGCAGCAATGGTTGGCAGGAATAGAAATATTTTTCATGTCAATGCTTGTAGATTTCTAATGAGTATCTCAACAACCAGTTGTGATGTCATGCGTGTTGGTAAAAAATATTTTCAATTAATAACCGCTACTAACAGAGTTAGAAAAACTATTCGTCTATAAGGAGCATTGAAAACAAAAGGTTTTTCTGCAAATAAAAGACTAATTGTTCTAGTGCTAGTATAGGTCCCGCCACTCATGGATAAAATTATCACTTTGAACATGTTGGTTGTAGTCCTGACCTAAAGGTTATAATAAAATTGGGTTTATAGGCTATAACAAGAGAAAATCATATCCTACTCCTATTAAAAATTTTATATTCTTATCATCTTATTTCTTTTTTTCGTAAATTCCATTTTATACCATTATTCCCCTGACAAACACAGATATTCCACAAATACCACAATAAAATGAAATCTTTCTTTATTTTTTCTTTTTTTCTCTACCTGTTAGAAATTGATCTGACGTTATAGATAATGTTTGCATGGAATAATTTGTTGCTGTCAGTCATGCTTGCTACTGCTGCAGTATTACAAAAATTAAAAAAAAAACTTAATATTCTGCACTCTTCACAATTTAAATAAGGCAACATGATGTCAGGAGTTGCATAGACTGTCCACACCATATACATCGAATGTGGCATAGAGGAGAACGAAAAGTTGGACGAATTGGCACATAATGTATCGGAGATGTCTAAGCACGAGACGAAGGAGGTCTGACATCTCCAATAAAATGAAATATGAACAAATATTATTTCGGCGACTTCCTCTCAGCAGATTTCTGGCAAAAACTTTGAGAGAAAATAAAATTGCCATGAAAAGTTTCTTAAAAATCTGTCGTTCGGAGTCGACTTTAAATTGCAGGTCCCGCCACTCATGTATAAAATTAACACTCACAACATTGGTGGTGTGAGACTCTAGGTCGTAATCCTGACTGAAGGGTTGTATTGACCAATTGTGTGTGGTATGTATGTATATTATGGTCGGCGAAGTCTAATAAGTATTGTGTTGACTTGCTAGATAAGGATTTAAGAGTTCAAATTTCTGCATATTTATCTGAAATATTGAAAAAAAATGTATAGAAAAGTATTCAGTCTTCGAAAAACTCCATCTAACCAGTATTCTAGCAAAAGGTTATGGACTAAGCTATTTGATATGAAAATATTTTTGAAATCTATCGTCCGGATAAGACATTAAACTGTAAAACCCTCCGTTTACTTATAAAATAGACACAAATAACATGTGTGGTGTGAATGTTTGACTGTAATCTCTACTAAAGTGGATTATATGTACATAGATTGTACATAATCAAATATCGTGTAGTGTTAAAATACCCCAAGATTGATTAAAAGCCACTTGTTGTTAGTTAAGTGCACTCGATAAGTTGTTTGTTAGAGTTCTTTAAACTCTTTTCAATTGAATTGTGGCTTTTGGTTTAAATGTCAGTGACACTTTAACCCAATTCTGTTGATGGTAATTTTAAAAATAAATCAATTACGTATTAAATAAATAAAAATAATTTATTGTGAAGTATTTTTATTAACATAAGGAATATATTATGCAACATTTTTAATGGATGTGTTTAAAAAGTAATTTGAAGAAAGCATTTCTTTCTTTTTTTAGTATAAAAACATTGGATGAAGATTTCTGATATTGTTACGTTTTTGCCTTTTAAAAACGTTTAAAATTTGAGCTTGTAGATTGCAAATAAAATAAAAATAAGTTTGTGTTTAGTTTTAATTAAAATTCTTTATTATTCGCATAATCCTGTGTGCCACAGTTCACTACTTTATGTAAACAACAACAATTGCCTTTTTTTTGTTATTCCTCTGTTTATACCCTTTGCATAAACAATAACAATTACTAGACAGCTATTCGACAGAACTTTGTAACGCAGATCTTCAAACCACGATTACTTTCTTCAAACACACCGCATCTTCACACAAGATTGACTGAACTTTACTAACTCAGTCGCCTACTTTGCCTTGCCGTTTATATGGTAAAGTAAACAGTCTGATGAATGTTCTTGAATGCGAATTTTCGTGACTTCACCTTCTCGAAATCTTTATAAATGTAGACATCATTGTTTGCATTTATTATTGCACTGTTGTTTCTGTATTTTGTTTACATTTATTCTTGTAGTGTTGTTTGTGTATTTTTGTTTACCATTTTTATGCTATATTAAGTCGTACTGCTTACGTAAAGGTTTGTTTACTGCGTTGTTTTGTTTTTGTAGCTTTTGTAACTTTTAATGTTAAGCGATGTAAAAACAAAACACCAGTATCTAGATTTTTTTCATTTTCGTAACAATATGGTTGATAATAAAGTCTTGTATCTCACGTCTAATTCCATATAAAATCAGCAGCCTTATGATGAAAAAACATGGGAGCTATCCCAAGAAGCCAACGGCATTTGGTGTGTAATCCACAGAATATATTGTGGACGAGATATCAACATCATTCGTGTTACAGAGATGATATCTCCACAAAGTTTTTTAAAATAAAGTTCAGTTACCGTGTGGACAGAAGTGGAGATTATTTGCGTCTCGAGAAAGTGGTTCTTAAATAAGTTTTCCATTACATGTGGTATACCACATGGCTTCTCTGAGAGGAACGTATTCGAAATGTCCAATATTTCATGAGTTAGGCGCCTACATTTGGTTGATTTTGATCGATGACATGGGTTATGTTGTCTTTGAGGATCGCTGTGGTTTGTGGCCTTTGCCTTCAGAAAACCCCATGAAAAAAGTCTAAATAGTTAAATCTAACGATTATCCACGTGAGATGGCTATGAGGTCAAATTGCACAAGCAGAATATTCATTATGGCATAAGCTGTGTAGCACGCAGAGCAATCCTATTTAAACCACATGTCGTTTTTGTCCCGATCATTCAATTCAAGCCAAAGAAAAGTTGATAATCATCGACCTATTATGGTCATCGTTGACAGTAATCACATGGTCAGCGTCGTTCTCAATGTCCATATAAAGCAGTGGCTTCTTTGCAATGCATCGGACGCTCTTGGCTCTCATATGGATTGATACCGTCACAAATTGGACAATTTTGCTAGGTTTACGTACCCATTTATCCAAGATTGTACCTCATCGCTAAAGATGATTATTCGATGGAAATCAAGACCAGTTGCCAACTGTTCCAGAAAGCATTCAGGGAGTATACTGACAAAACACACACATACATACATACATAATTGGTCATTATCCCTTCAGTCAGGATTACGACCTAGTTTCTCACACCACCTATGTTGTGTGTGTTAATTTATACATGAGTGGCGAGACCTACAGTTTAAAGTCGACTCCGAAGACAAATTTTTTAGAAACTTTTCATGGCAATCTGATTTACTATCAGAGTTTTTGCCAGAAATTTGCTGAGAGGAAATCGCCGAAGAAGTACTTTTTGTATTTTATTTTGATGTCTGGCCTGGGGCTCTAACCCTGGCTTTTCGTCTAATAAGCCAAAACACTACCTACTAGACCATGGCGACTTCACACTGACAAAACAGGCTGAATAAATTACAACTAATTTGACAGATGTATTCTTCAACAAGATGGCCGTTATCAACTGTCAAATTTTCAAAGTTCCTGTTGAAATATATGGGAGATTTTGAGTATGAATGTATGTCTCAAGTACGATCATTGTTTCTTCATTTCCATGCTCTTGTGTCGCTCAATCTTATTGCTGCGCTAGTAGCTGCTACGTAGAAAAAAATTATTTTTAACCTACGTAAACAATTTTCATAAAATGGAATATTGTTGTTCAAACCATCAACGGTTTGTTTCATTCCTTTTCCTTTCCTTCTTTTTTTTGTGCCATCACTATAGCATAACAAAGAAAGAACTGTTTCACCTGATTGGGTTTAAAAGTTAAGGACAGGATTCACTATGGCTTGGAGTTGCATAAATGCAAGTACTTTTCTCTCATACATACATACATACACACATAATTGGTCATTACGACCTAGTTTCCCACACCACTTATGTTGAGTATGTTTATTTTATACATGAGTGGCGGAACCTACAACTTAAAGTCAACTCCGAACAACAGATTTTTGATGGCAGAGTTTTTGCTGAGAAGAAGTCACCGAAGGAATATTCTTTTATTTCGTTTCATTAGAAATGTCTGACCCGGGGTTTAAACCGTGACCTCACGTCTAATAAGTCAACACACTACCTACTAGACTACGGCGATTTCTGCAGGAAATGTATCAGAAATCAGAAAATGACTCAGCCTCGGAAATTGCACCAGAAATGATAAGAACTTTAAATTTTTGTCAAAAATTTCAGTCTAACTCGTTAACTGGTTATATAGGCACCACCTGGACAATATGAAATTCCATTGTGCACTATTTTTTTTTTACTAAAAGTCTGCTCTTCTATCGGGCTGGTTAGGCAACGTTTTTAGCGGAAAAAATAACAAACAACCAAAAACAACAAAGTAAGTGAGAGCATCGCTGGATAAGGAGCAATAAAACAAACAAACAAACAAAAACAGTATAAAAGAATTGCATACACTGCACTCTTGCAAATTGTTGCATGACTCAAAAGGATGGGTAGCAAGTAGTAAGCATTGGTAAACGAAACGTAAACATATTATTTCAACGTCGCTAACAACTGAGTACAGAATGGATGCGTTAAAATTTCCTGCCATTTTTATTTGATTTCAAACAGTTTTCCGAAGGAAAAACAAACCACCGCTCATACATTTTAACTTGAATTAAGAAAAAAACCCACAAAAAATACCAACAAACAAACAACTGCAAAGAACGTTGGAAAATTTGATGGGTGAGTGAATGAAGTAGTTGAAAAATAAAAAAAAATACGAAAAAAATTCCAATGAAAATAAATAAAGTAACAGTAAAACCCATCCACGTTAAGGGAAAATGCAATTTGGCCATAAAGTTCACTGTACTATGTGTCCTGAGCAACCGAAGTAGACATAGACTCTACAATCGTGATTGATTGAATTGTTTCGGCTTGATGGATTCAATTCTTCAAACTGCTCGATTATTTCCATAATCTTGATACCAAGGACATGTGGACGGCGCTAAGTGCCACACATTTCATGCCACATTGGATTTTCTGCATGAGCAATTTGAGAGCATGGTCATATCACGTGGAGGTGAAGCGAACTGGCCACCGGGATCGAGCGATTTGAAAACAACGGTCCTCAAAGCCAACATTACATTGTTACCGAGCTCCACCAAGAGAAGCTGTGGCGGACATTTGAACAATCTTCGGTTCTATAAGGATTGACCGTGATGTTCGCATTCGTATGGATAACGAGTTGTACAAACTTGTCAACGATAAGCAACATTTTCAGCGGCTAGCGGCTAGGTCTAGAGGTCTCAGCAAACGACGACAAGAGGATGTTTAGAAAGGCCAAGTCGAGGATTTCATGCGATTGAACCAGGACAGTCTAAAGACAGATCAAATCCGAAAAACGAATTGTTAAAGTTTATTAAGTAGGAAGGTAGTTAGAGGTGGCTACCCAACAATGAAAGTTGAGTGTACACACTTAGGCCACATAGGGCCCATTGTGCTTAACCTATTAATCGTAGATCGAGCTTTGATACATTTAAATTTTTGAGACTATATAGCTCGGCTTATGAACTGGCGAAAGCATTGGCAGCAACAAACATGACAATAGGAAGTTTATCGCCAAAGATGGTACAACTTTTAACAGAGAACGTATGTTAGGAAGAGGAAATATTACCAATTTTCAGGCAGATTGCTAGCAGCTGTTCCTTGAAGTTTTTTCTTCTTTCTTACTGCTCTTCTCATATTTATCTCACGTGACAGACACACATTAGAAGAAAGTGTTTCATCCTATGATTTATTTCATAGATATTACAGATAATAATATTTCGGTCAACTACGTACGTATGAGATAACAGAATTATTCACTTTGATAATGGGCTTCTCGGAAATGATGATAAATTTACACCCTTAATACGCCTTTTCGAAAAACGAGCTGAAAGTCATTCAGCTTTTAATAATCACAATAATTTTTTCGCTGTAGACTAGTATGTGGACGTAATACATTTTGTGGTCCACCGAAATCGAATTACAGTTTTAGATTTAAGTACATGCTACTTGTGTAGCAACTACTTACAGCCGAATGAAAAAGAGAGCATTGTTATTGACATATTCGATGTTTTATGGTTTAATGGTTTGTACCATTAGGTTTCAGCCAGCCCTCAATTGAGAGCATTACTAATGCGAGTGACAAATAGGTGCCCCGTCTAAACATTTGGAAAGATATAAATTGTCACAAAGCTAGACGTATAATTCTTTTAAAGCTCGATCTACGTTTAAGTAAATAAATAAGAACATTAATATGCGTTGTCAAAGTAATTACATTGTATCCTCCATTCACTTTAGAACATACGGTGCTATTGAGGCGATCTTAATCGCCAATAATTTTCTCTCTTTCATTTTTTCAAGTACACAACAGCTTCTTCAATTTCCAAAACTCGAAACCAAAGCAAAATAGACGAAAAAAGTATATTCTTGAACCGAAAACATTGCATTGTTTGAAGTATGGACTCACTGTCATTTTAGTTAACTTCGGAAATGTAGTTTTAAGTCTAGAATTCAACTTCACAAAGAAACTCTCATATGTACATATAAACGCACATACACTCATCTCAACTTTTATCTTCAATTACAGGTATTAATTTGCTAGTTTGAGTACAAGTACGTACGTGTTCTTTTAGCTTTTCATGTATTAAAATTTGGGTTGCCAATGATGTTGCAATATCAAAATTTTTGCAATATTTTTTTCTACAAAATATTAAAAAAGTAGGATAACTGTGAAGTTTTTCATACTTATTGCCATTATTACAACTTGCCGTTAAAATTGGGTTTAGTTAACTTTAGATAATGTGAACTTTAAAGTCACCTTTAACTTCTTTTTGTTATTACAATCTAATGATAAAATAAAGTTAACTTTTTCAAAAATAATATCGATAACACTGCTCAAATTAAACAAGTTTTATTTAAACGCAGTGCCAACGACGGGCTTGTTTTTTTTGTTATATTTGCTCACTTTGTTTATATTTGGAGTTGCCATATTGAAAATAATATATAATATGGCAAGTTCAAACAAAAACTTAACTTTAAAAGTTACCAGTAGGATGATCATCCCTTTAGCTTAACGCTTACTTCTACCTTATTGTCCACTTATAAAAATGAAAAACAATTTATCTCCCCGTTAAAATCCTCCCTTTAGTTAACGGCAAGTTGTAATAATGGCCCTTAAACTTACAATCGAATATTTTTTCTACAAGTATTTTGGTATTCCTTCTTTTTTGTGAAATATCACTTCTTGTGTGACACTTGATACTACTTGGTCAGCAAGTAATGTCACAAATATTGTGGAACCCTGCTGGTAAGAACACATAAATGCTCTATCAACAGTCAGTCGAATCAGAGAGGTCCAAGGGGACAAAAGCTATTCATTAATTACAACCCTTCAGTTAGGATTGCAACCTAGCTTCTCGCACCATCTATGTTGTGTGTGTTAATTTTATACATGCGTGGTGGAATTTATAGCTTAAAATCGATTTTTAATAAACTTTTCATGGCAATTTTATTTGCTCTCACAGTTTTTCCTAGAAATCTGCTGAGGCAGTCGCCGAAGAAATATTTTTTCATATTTCGTTATTGTTCGAGATGTCTGACTTAGATATGAACCATGCCCTCACGCCTAGTAAGCCAACACACTACCAAAAGGCTACGGCGTCATACAAATCACTCTATGTACCAGATAATTCAGGTTCATAGACGGTGTGCGTTAAAAGTTTCCTCCACAGAGTTAATTGCTGTGATATCTAGGAAGATACCAATAGACAGCCACGTTAGTATGCAGCACCATCGTTAGTATGCAAATCGAAGGAGAGCTCAAAATGTATTTTGAGAATAGCAGAGACGTTAGGAAACGCATTGCAACGGTAGATGAGCATGAGCGCTCTCATACATTGTGTTAAAATATGTATTACAAGAGCGTATGGAGAACAGGATTATTACTTCATACCTATCCTGCCCGGTGTCACATGGTAATTCCGACAATACCTGCAGTGATTTACACTTTCAGACAGCCTAACTCGAAACAGCGGATCGCATAATTTCAAGTGCAACAGGTATATGCAAGAACCTCGTGCATTAGAGTAGGTTTTATGGCTGTGAACCGACTGTTGAAAGTTTAATTTTATGCAAATTGAGTGACAAATGAAGTACCGACCAACTATTTGATAGGCTCTTAATATTTGAAAGAGAATACAGAGCACTGAAAACCTGCAGATTGCCATCAAAATTTTCTCAAAAATCTGCAGTTCGTAATCGACTTTAAACTGTAGGTCCCGCCACATTCATGGATAAAATTAATACATACAACATAAGTGTTGTGAGAAGCAAGGTTGTAATCCTCACTGAAGAGTTGTAACGGCCAATTGTGTATACATATATGTATAAGAGATCGTTTTTTCGTTACTCATAATTGAATATAAGTGAGTCAAAAATATTGAAATTTAACTATGCACTCTGATTCATTCGTACTCACTACAAAGTTGATTTATAAGTATGAGTATAATGTGTATGAATACAACGTTGACATCAAACTCTTACCATTCGAAATATGTTTGATTCATAAGCCTACTCATTCAGATTCATACCTTTAGAAAAAATAAATGATTCGAGTTACTCGAATTACAGTCTTAGTTGTTGTTGCATTTACAAAAAAACAAAAAAAAGACAAAGGGAGCATGCAATGCAAACACACAATCTTCTAATGAGTATTGTAGAGTTCGTACGCGAATCATACTTATTTTGTGATTCTTGTAAATGTTAAGTCATGGAGAGTCGAAATCAACAACATTATACGCGTTGTTAAGTATGAATATGATGAGCACTTCAAACTTTGAATATGAGTAGAGGTTCCATGATAGTAAAATAAGTATGAATGCATATAAGTATCAGAAATTATGAGTATGATTCGATTCTAATTATCTTTGTGAATACTCATTGCTGACCTCTGGTATGTAGGTATGAAAGTTCATGTCACGACGCATAATTTTCATAATTGTTGTCTGCAAAAGGCTGATATCTACTTAACGACTTAAAGTCGATTGCCTCCAATTCTCCTGCATTTTGTCGACCTAGGGCTCTTGATTTATCGTTAACTGAACCAGAGGACGGCCATATTCTGAGAATATTCCTCTCGGTAAGAAGAATATGTCGACTGTAATTACCACATAAAGTACTACGGAACTGAAAGGCTTGTGTCATGAACACACCAGACATTTGCCACCCTGTTCTATGGAGGTTTTTTATGTATATGTTTTTATTGTTTTCGGGACACCTCCCTGAGCTGGGTTTTTCAAATTCAATTTTTTTCTGAAACTTCCAGGTGATTATCAAGTGGAACGATGGAAGAGTAGGGGACCACTTTTATAGGATGCGAGCTGGTCTCTTTTAAATATGTATGTATGGTCGAAAGAATAAACTGCTGTTCATCCAGTTTGAGCTGTAGTGGACAGGTTGCCAACAAGTTGGAATAGTTTTTTTGACCTTCCATTGCATTTCTCTTCCTATGTAGGATAGTACTGCTTGTATCGATATATCCTCATTGTGGATGTCAAGAAAAAAACTACCTTTTATTTATTCAGAATCCAAATTGAAAAAATTAAACTAACAAGATAACATAGTTAAGGCTCCGATTACTTTTGCGCTGCCAAACAAATTATTGGAATCATAATAATCGACAGCAAAAGTAAAATTGCATGCTGGTGAGTAAACTGGTATGTATTGGGTCTTCATTGAAAAGTTATTCACTTTATACACAGCATTCTAAAAATTTTTCATAAAAAAAACAACAAAAGCAAGAACTTTACTGTCAGTATTTATCATGTCATACTTACACCCTTAAAAGCTCACTGTTGTGGTAGATTGTTGGACTTTTTGAATTCCTGCATAACCAAACGCAGAAATTGTAAATCAAATTTGTGTTCGAAAAAACTGCACGCCTCAAATTTCACATCAGCAAAACGAAAAGACTTCTTAGCAAACGTCGGTCTGGAATCGATCCAAACGCGCACTTTGAACTCTGTACCCATATCCCTATCGTATTTCATTGTTTGATTGAAGATGTAGTGTTCATTGTTTACCTTCAAGTAGGTGCAATCGAAAAGCTTAAGGCGTTTGCCAAAGGCTTGGCAAGTGAAATTATAAAACTCCATGCTAAATTGGCGTTTGGCTGCCTAAGTAATTAAGAAATAAATCATATGACACTGTTTTAGTGTTTAAAATTTTTACCTGACATGTCATCAAAAGCATATACAAAGTGATAAAAATATATAAAATTTTAAAAAACATTCTCTTCTGTTTTAAGGTTTGTATGAAACTAATTGCGGCTTGTAATTAGAAACCAGACAGTAATTGAAAACCAAATTGTTTTAGAGATTTCAGTGATAAATTGTTTAATTGTTCGTAATGGTTAGCATAAATGAAACACTGATAGAAATTTATAACACAGTAACACCCATTGCACAGTCACACTATCTCCGTTTGCTGAATGCAATTGCCAAAAAATATGTTCTAGTCTCAGAGGCAATTGTTAAGGTCATTACTACCCTTCAGTCAGGATTACAACTTAGTTTCTTACACCACCTATGTTATGTGTGTTAATTTTATACAGGAACTACAGTTTAAAGTCGACTCCGAACGACAGATTTTTGAATAAGTTTTCTTGACAATTTTATTGCCAGAAATCTGCTGAGGGACAGCAGCCATATAAACATTTTTTTTATATTTCGTTTGAGATGTCTGACCTGGGGTTTGAAACATGGCCTTACGTCTAATAAGCCAATACACTGCCTACTAGACTACGGCAACATGGGCCTTCACACTTACAAGATTCAACCTACCCAGGACCTGAAGGTACGAATATTCGCTGAATGCGCTCTAGAGTAATAGGCTACGATGAGACTTATTTCTGGATAAATTGGTACGTGAGCAATCAAAATTTGGATATTAAGGGTCGATACCAACTCATAAGAGACTCAAACGCATGCAATGCATGCCGAAAAAGTCACTGTTTGGTGTGGATTATAAGCTGGTGGCGTTATCATGTCATGTTTCTTTGAGAATGAATTTGGTTCGGCTACTACTGTCACTGGCGTCCTTTTCAGGTCTATGATTATCAACTTCTTTTGGCCAGAATTGCGTGATCCATTACGCAATGTGTCACACAACTCACGCCAAATAGAATATTCTACACGAGAGATTTCTGGGCATTTTCATCTCACGTGGAGAAGATGTAAACTGGCCAACTATGGTTTGATTACGCTAGACTTTTTCTTATGGGGATCAAAACTTAAACCACAGCGGTGCTCAAATCCAACATAACCCATGACATCGATCAAATTGAGTTTGATTTTTATATCAGAGTCATGGAAAATTTAACATTTCGAATGCGATTCACACAAAAGAGACGGACATTTAAACGTTGTTATCAACATTTCAATGATTTCTCACATACATACGTACATAATTGGTCGTTACAACTTTCCAAGTAGCAGGTGTGTTTGAATAATCATTAAACCATAGTTGTCCTCAAGTCCAAGATAAACCATGTAATAAGTCAACTTACGTCTGAGGTATGCGTCATAAATGTATGAGTAATTGAACGAAAATTGGTCATTTTGTATGAGCTCCACAGAAAGACTCCATTGCGGACATTTAAACGATATTATATTCCATACATAATGATATCAATAAGTCTTTCAAATGTATAAAAAATTTCGATGATATTGTTACGTTTTTAGCTTTTAAAAATGTTTAAAATATGAGCTCGTAGATTGCAAATAAAAAATAAAAATAAATTTGAGTTCAATTGCAATTAAAATTCTGTGTGCCACTGTTCACAACTTGATGTAAACAACAACAATTGCTTTGTTTCTTATTCTGCTTCACACTCCTTTGCATAAACAATATTATTGTTCGGTCGGTCTTTATAACGGAGGTCTTCAAACCAGAATTATTCTCTTCACACACTACACGTCTTCACACAAGACTAACTGAATTTTTTCCGACTCCGTTGCCTGCTTTGAATTGCCTTTTATATGGCAACGTAAACAGTCTGATGAATGATCTCGAAGTCGAATGTTTGTGGCACAAAAAACAGAAAATAAAAACCCCTGATGTTTAAAAAACGCTCAAAGCAGCACCTTAACCTTCCTCGTAGAGGGAAAAAAATATTATAATGTTTTGTGTATCAAATGTGTTAGAAGCAACAGATATACAGGGTGAAAACTTACGGTTAAAGTAGAAAAACTAAATGTGTAAATAAACATTTATTTTGTGTTAAAAAAGAGATAATTTGGAATATTTTTTTAATTTCTTCAATGAAAAGTTTAAAGATTCTCAAACATTTAAATATTAATCGAAATGTGTGTGATTTTCGGTCACAATGAATATACATAGTTTCTTGTACAAGAGGTAATTAAGAAGCTAAATATTACGAGATCAGAATAAAACGTACTGCTCATAAAAAATTTTCTTGCTGAAAGTTGCCAATATTTTTTAATTTCTTGAAAGAAAAAGTTAAAAATTGTTATTGTTATTAATTGTTTTTGTTATTTATTTATAGTTTTGGACAGAAATTACATTTTTTATTAACTCTCGCCAATAGAAAAAACCCACCCCGAAAACTAAAAAAAAAAAACATAAATAAACAAAACAGAGTTACAATCAGAGAGGGACAGAAATACTTTTTGGTAATATTTCTTTCTCAATGGAAGGTTAACTGTGAAAATCTAGTTTCCATTCTGTGTATTTTGTGGTTTATGGGTTCGCCTCTCGAGATCTCCATAGATATACACATCGTTGTTTCATTGTTGTTTGGGTATTTTGTATACATTTATTCTAGTAATGTTTGTTGTTGCTTTTTGTTTACTTGTTTATCCCTTTTTATACTGATGTTGTTGCCATATTTTTGTTTATTTGTTGATCATGTACACAAGTCCATTGTTTTTGTTTTAGTGGCTTTTGTTTATCGTTTTAATGTTAAACGATGTAACACCATTTCCATTTTCGTAACAATATTCTTCGTACACTTTGTTTTCTTTAAATTTAAAGATACGATGCGCCTAATGAAAGACCCTATACATAGTATAACATACTGATAATAGTTTAATAGTTTTCTGCATGACTGAATTATTTTATTTCATTATAATTGTGTTATTGTTGTTAATATTAAAACTGTTACTGCAAATGTTTATTCGCAATCAATACGAAATCAGTTTAAAAATATAACAAGAAAATTATTTCGACTGTAATTAAAAGCTTGCCAAGTGTAAATTATTATAAAAAAATATAAATCATCTAAAATAAACTTCCAGTTCGAATACTAAAGTATGTTATGTTATGTTATGTTGCATTAGAAAATTATAAACCAACGATTGGTTTAAATTGTACCGCAGCATCTGCTTTTTCGTGATCACACTTTGTGTTCGTTATTGTTTGTGAAAATTATAAAGAAATTGTTGCGAAGTGTTCCAATCGTTACTTTTACTCCAGTTACTGGTTGTTTTCATTTGTGGCAAATACACGATCGAAACAACAAAGATTTCTTACGTGCCTGTCAGTGTACTTCTTCTATACAAAGTAACCTAAAAGCAGATATACAGTAGCAGTAATGGCAACAGAAGCATTCATTTAGGTGGATAAAAACTGACTTAAAATTCGTGAATACTAAGGTGGTAAGTAACTGCCACTGTATTTGTATAAACTTCTAAAAATGAAGTTGTAATTCAAGATGATGATGACTTTTGATAACGTGTGCAATACAAAGTGACGAACCTGTTGAAATCCAATAGGTTAGGTTAGGTTGTAGTGGTAGCTCTGATACCAAAAGCTCACTTGAGCATGCATAGCTGCATGTTGTGACACCACAGGCGAACGCAGTCTCTGTACTGACCAAGCTCCTCCAAACCCGGGAAGAAGAAGCAGCTGGTCAGCGCAAGGGCTGCACATTTAAAGCGCGACTAGTCCATGCTGGAAAACCAGCTCGAAAGTTTGATAAACGAAGCTATATCCTTGACATCAATGGACGATAGCTCCGTCAAGCTGACAATGGTTGGAGAGCCAAATAACCTATACCTGCACATCGCAAGAGACGGGCACTGACAAAGAAAATGGATAACAGTCTCCTCTTCCTCAGCGAATCTACACACAAGGCAGAAGTTGATGGATGGGGGCTGCATCTTTTCCGCGTGCGTACTCATACCACAATGACCTGTAAGCATGGTCACTGTTATCGAGATGATGTTACGACCAAGTCCAATTAACTGGTTGGTGCATCTTCTATCGATCGAGAACCAAGTGATCCATCCACCAAGTGAGTGGATGGATGACCCAGGATAGGTTGGTGTCTCGAAAGAATTTCCGCGCGGTGCCGAGCTTGACCGAAGCAAGCGACATCTCCAATTCGATTGAGGAGGATTCAGAGACAGAGATCTTAAGGCAGCCTCACTATCAGAAAAAATTAAGATGCGGGTGAAAGGAACACCGTTGACGAGGATCCATTGAGCTGCCCTGTAGATAACTCTTACTTTCGCCTGAAACACGCTACAATAATCCAGCAGTCGAAGGGGAAATGGAAATCCAATAAATTCAATCAAACTTTTTAATTTCTGCTTTCAATTACTGACACATTAAAGATCGCTAAGTGCATCAGTCCAACCTAGATTAACAAAATCCAGTCTACAATTGAATAATATTAGAGAATTTTCCACTCCATACGTATTTAATAAGGCAATTGAAGTAAGAAGCAACGGATTAACACTCAAATTACAGCCATTGACAGTACAGACTATCGTTTGTTCGGAAGATCGAATGGACAAAAATGATTTGCGGGGTTTGCATCAATTGCCTATAGGTTCTAAGAATGTATTCCGATTGTTTATTCTCATCGTCACAGACATCCCAACATGTTGCGCTCAAGATAACCCTCATTTTGAATAAATGTACACCGAGTGTACAAAAGGACTGATGATTTCCACATACATACATACATACATAATTGATCACTACAACCCTTTAGTCAGGATTACGACCTATCTTCTGTATGAGGGGCGGGACCTACTGTTGAAAGTTCAGATACCTACTGAGTGGCAGTAGCCGAAGAAATATTTTCGTTCTTTGTTGGATATGTCTGACCTGGTGTTTGAATCGTAGCCTCACCTCTAATAAGCCAACACACTACCTACTAGACTACGACGACCCGATGATTACCAAACTTAAGTTATTCCAGGATAGTTTGATGCATGACTAAGGTCGAATTTAACAACAAAACTTTCGATTGCCCCAAATCCACTTCGTTGAACATTCCCTTCGAAAATTCTCTTCCTACTTGCTTTCTTAATAGATCATTACAATCTCTTTAGTCAGGAATACAACCTAGCTTCTCACACCACTTATGTTGTGTCTGTTAACTTTATTCATAAGTAACGGGAGCTACAGTTTAAAGTCCGCTTCGAATGACAGATTTTTGAGAAACTTTTCCAGGCAATTTTATTTGACTCTCAGAGTTTTTGCCAGAATTCTAGTGAGAGGCAGTCGCCGAAGAAATATTTTTTCGTATTTCATTTCGGTCGAGACCTCTGACCTGAGGGTTGAACGGTGGCCTCACGTCTCTTAAGCCAATACACTACCTTTCAGACTACGGCGACTTCAATATGTATTATGATATGCCATTTCGCATATTTAATTAGTCATTCCAACCCTTTAGTCAGGATTACAACCTAGCTTCTCACACCACCACATGTTGTATGTGTGTTAATCTTATCCCTAAGCTCTTATTATCATTCTTCATTGCATGTTCATAAAAATGTTCCCAAAATTTCCTTTTTTTCAAAACCATTTTGGTTCATTAAATTTTTTCTTAGAAAATTGCTTTGGCTGTTGGCCAAAAAGATTTTTGCATTTCATATCCTTGTTTAGTAATATTTTTGTAAGTGAAATCCCATAAGACTATCAAGTCAAAATTGTTGATAAATTTGTTTGAATTTTCAATAGATTTTAACACTGATATGAAAAAACAATAGGATTTCGTAAACAGTTGTGGTGAAATAATGAGCACTGGTTTTTAATTCAAAGCATAGGGGGAAGTTTTAGCATGAGGTATAATTAGGAACACTTACATATATGTACGTTCTGTAGAATACAAAGAATCTCACCGCTCGTGACAATTACACAAAGACCTCTTCTTGGTCAAGAAGGCGGTTTATCGAAGGTTAGAAAGGCAAGCGAATATTTGTAGCACACAGCGCTAAGTGTCAAGCAGTGGCCTGAATTTACCATATGCACACTATATTGAGCAATCTTAAACGTAACACTTAAACCATCAAGGTCTCGTATTAATATGCTGCCAAATAAGTACAGCACAACGATCTTACTCAGCCTATTGTAGGCAACAAATTGGCGAATTTTGCTTGGTGACTTGGACCTGCACATGTACAAAATCCAACTGATTCAGGACTTAAAGATTGATGACCACATATATTGACGAGAATGCACTGAATGGGCTTTGGAGCAGTAGGCTACGGACTCTAATTTTCATCAAAAATCAACTTAAATGACTCGGCCCATTTCTGGATAAATGTTTTGTTACGTTTGTAGCCTTTTAAAAACGATTGAAATAAGAGCTCGTATATTGCAAATAAAAATAACAATAAATTTATGTTCAGTTTTAAATAAATACTTTATTGTTCGCACAATTTTCTGGGCCACTGTTCACAGCTTGATGTAAACAACAACAATTGCTTTATTGGTCATTCTTCTTTTTACTCTTTGCGTAAACAATAAAAATTGTTCGACAGATCTTTATAACGGAGATCTTCAAACCACGATTATTCTCTTGACACGTAATGCGTCTTCACACAAGACTGACTGAATCCTTTCGAAATCCGTTGCCTGCTTTGCTTGCCTTTTACATCGCAAGGTAAACAGTCTGATGAATGCTCTTGAAGGAGACTGACTTTGCCTTCGCGAAATCTCTATAAATGTAAATAGGTGGTTTACGTTATTGTTGTTTGTGAATTTATTTACTTTTGTCCTTGCAGTGTTGTTGTTTTTATACTGATGTTCTTTGCAATATTTTTGTTTATTTATTAATCATGTAAACAAGTCCATAGTTTTTGTTTTTGTAGCTTTTGTTTGTCATTTTAATCTTAAAGGATGTCCATTTTCTTAACAGTATACCTGAACAATCAGATTTTGGTACGTTTCTAATCCACAAACAGATTCTAAAGCTTCGCATATACATACATAATTTGGTCATTACAACCCTGCAGTCAGGATTACGATCTAGCTTCTCACTCCACTTATGTGGTGTGCGTTAATTTTATACATGAGTGGCGGGACCTACAGTTTAGCGTCCTCCCCGAACGACAAATTTTTGAAAAACTTTTAATGGCAATTTTATTTACTCTCAGAGTTTTTATCAGAAATCTGCTGAGAGGCAGTTACCGAAGAAATATTTTTTTCATATTTTCGTTTTGATGTCTGACCTGGGATTTGAACCCTGGCCTTCGGTTCTAATAAGCCGACGCACTACCTACTAGACTACGGCGATTACATACGAAAAAGTGGATTTTCAGCTGATGGCGTCATTATCTCTTTGACAACGAATTTTGCTAGGCCATCATTATAACCGCCGACCTGATTACCAACTTCTTTTGGCCTGAATTGCATGATTTGAACACCATGGTGCTACGTGGCACACAGCTAATGATAAACTGGATATTCCGCATAGAAATTTGTAGGCATGTTTATCTCACTCGAAGCTGATGTAAACTGGACATCGACATTGTGTAACTAAACCCTCCTAGACTTCTTTTCTCCTTTCTTGCTATTTTTCTTGTCCACACTGTGAATAATACCCTTTAACGTTTACATACGAAGTGTGTGGGAGTACAACAGTTTTGAATTTTCTTTCCATTATTTCGAGGAGACCGGGTATTTATGTACTCTAATGTAATAAATTTCATTTGTTGTTGTAGTTTTTTTTTGTTTTCTAGAAATGATTGATGAATGTTGTGGGAAAGTTATCATGTATTTTTAAATATTATTTTTTGTTGTTGTTGCTGTATTGTAAGCCTGGCCAGTTATTCATACCAACAAGCTCCTTGCATTTAGTCTATCATTATAGGATTGCATTTTATAGTTTCGACTAGAGCTGCACTGCCTAGTAATCTATCGGAATGGTGATCATAAATCATATTCTACGACTGGCGTTGAAAATAACAGCTTTTTAGAAACAATTACCAATTTTGCTACTCTTTTGCTTGTTGTTCACGTTAAGTTGTTTAATCTTGAAATAGAGGAGTTTTGTACATTTATTAGAAAAACCATTTCTTTCTTTTATGGCCACACAGTTGAACTATTATGAGTTGAGGTAGTTTTTTTTTTTTTTTTTTTTTTTTTTTTTTTTTTTTTTTTTTTTGTTATTGATTATTCATTGGAAAAGCGATGCAAGTGAGTAATTAATAATTATGAGGCAAAAGATTTAAACGGTTTGGCATTGAATTTATAATAGCACTGGCCTCCTTATAGATATGGTAACCGTGTTGAATATGTTTTCTATTAAGAATTTAACACACCCTACACTTTATTCTACATATTGTTTATCTCTCATCATAATGGACTGTGTCGTTAAGGACATCAAGGAAAGATATGATGAATTTTCAAAGCAAGGCTACGAGGTGTAAAACAGGAAGAATGACAGACAAATTAATTCCGTATATCGAGGGATAGGTAAGTCGCAAGCAAACAGAGTTCAGTTGTCACCGAACTAATGCAGGATACAGAAGATGCCTGTACAGATTCCGAAACGATGACTCACCGAGGTGTCTAGTCTAGTAGTTAAGACAGAAAACAACATGTTTAGATTCGACACAGAAGACAACATATCTAGAGAGTTAAAACGCAATTTATTCGTAAAAAATGTCGTAAAAGTCTTGATAGTATGAAAAAGACTGGAGCCATATAAAATGGTTCAAAATATTGTTACGAAAATGGAAAAATCAAGATACTGCTGTTTTGCTTTTACATCGTTTAACATTGAAGTTACAAATAAAAGCTACAAAAACAATAAACTTGTTTCCAAATTATCGCACAGCGTAAAATAACAGCAAAAAATGATAAACAAGTAAACAAAAATATACCAACAAACGCCAGCAAGAATAAATGTAAACAAAATAAGCAAACAACAATAACGAAACAACGACGTTTACATTTATAGAGATCTCGAGAAGGCGAAGTCACGAACATTCACCTTCAAGAACATTCATCACACTGTTTACGTTGCCATATAAAAGGCAAGTCAAAGCAGGCAACTGAGTTAGTAAAAGTTTAGTCGGTCTTGTGTGAAGACGCGCTGCGTTTGCAGAGAGTAATCGTGGTTTGAATATCTCCGTTACAAAGATCTGTCGAACAATTGTCTAATACTTGTTATTGTTTATGCAAAAGGATGAAAAGAGGAATAAAAAAACAAAGCAATTGTTGTTGTTTACATCAAGTTGTGAACAGTAGCACACAGACTTGTGCCAATCATAAAGTATTTTAATTAAAACTAAACACAAATTTATTTTTATTTTATTTGCAATCTTCGAGCTCATATGTTAAACGTTTTTAAAAGGAAAAAATCTAACACTATCCTTTAACGAAGTACAATCATAAAACCTACAGCTTCTAAAGAAGCTTAGAACACCACAATCATGAAGCCTGTTACGAAAGTAAGATCAGGAAAGTGAGTTGCCACAACCTGAGTAAAAATGACATTTCCTAGAAAAGTTGAGTTAGAGACATACACATTTGGTCATTGCAACCCTTTAGTCAGGATTACGACAAAGATTCTCACACCACTTATGTTGTGGGTGGTAATTTCTTGAGTGGCGTGACCTACAGTTTAAAGTCGATTCCGAATGAAAGAATTTTTTGAAAAACTTTTCCAGGCAATTTTATTTACTGCAGGCAGTGCATTTTCCATGGCTAAAGTGTGGTACCAAGTTAGAACTTGGTTTGAGAAATGATATGCAAACGGAATTTTTGTACCACAAGTTAACTTGAATGGTTGAAAGGATCTAATAGCCCACTGCACTTGGCTTGGGGTAAGAGTTAGGAGGAAGTAATTTTCAGACGGTGGTTCATTAACCTGATAGAGAGCTTGACTTCTAAATGTGACACTCCCCGGAAACTGAGTGTCAAGGAGAAGTTCAGAAGTTCGTCTCTAAACAGCCGTTAGGCCGTTGGATGCAGTCGAAAGATTTATGTGTGGAACTTAGAATTTTGCGAAGATGGCTGGTTTCGGCGAAGATAGCTGGTTTCCTCGCTCGCGCATTAGTTCCTCCACGAAGTCCTCTTCGCCCGCCTTACAGCGCATTTAAGTCCTCTCTTTTTGGTCTTGTAGATTAACCATTTACTAGTGGTTTTTGCATTATTAAAGAACCTGCCATTGGATGGATGGAGATCACCGATCTCTTGGTTCCACCAGGGAACGTTTCGACTTGTCCCTGTGGGTAGAGGGTTTGACGGAAGATATGGCTGCCGACCTAAGCGTCGCTGACAGTGTGTCCGCAGTCCAAAACCGGTTACAATATTTGGGGGAGTCATGAGAAGGCAGAAACGCAATCTTTCCGTGAAAATGGTCCAATTGGAATTTTTCCTATTGATCGGAAGGATCATCCTAATGTAATATATCTATGATCCGAAAAGGAGCACTCCTGAGATACAAACCAGTCCCTAAGGTATTCAGAGAAATCGGAGCTGACCAGGCTGATGTCCAGCACTTCCCTTCTATTTGATTCCCTGATTAGCTATACCTAGGCTATTACTAGAATTAAAGAGCCACTCACCATGTTTGTTCGTACCGGAACTGCCCCACACCGTGTGGTGGTAGTTGGCATCGGTTCCGATAATAACCGGAATGCCACCTAGCCACGCATCCGCTACCCGTCGACCAATGGGTTTTTGAGGAGGAGAGAGCCCGTAATCATGCGTCAGATACGATGAGGCGATCCAGATGGTCTTCGAGTTTATCTCGACGGCCATGGTGACGGTATCCTTATCGTTAAACCTGAGGAGGAGAAGAGCATTAATACCAGTTTTAACCATTGCACAAGCTTTAGGCTTATCTGTATTATTGAGTTCACAAACCCTGCCGTCTATGACCCAGGGTTCCTGGACCAGAGGAGTAGAGCGGCGGAAGCAGTTTCGCAGTATTGGAGGTTAATTTGGATGATTCTCAGCATCGCCATGAGAATCAATCATTGTCACATCAGCGTCTTTTTCGTCCGGTAACGGAGAGGTTACGCCCGCGTCAATATCAATACCGCTTCGCGGTATTGATAGTCAGCAACTTTGGCCGCCCTCCAATTGTCAGTGGTAGGTCGGTGTTGCTGACCTTTGCGGATCTTTAATATATCTTCCGGGAAACTTAAGAGTATTTCTTTCGATATTTAAATTGAAAGTAGTTTAGTTAACATTTGTAAAATACATATGTAAAATACACATGTACAAATGTATTTTCAAATAATATTTACAAAGTATTAATGCAAATATAAAATGTATGTATGTATGTATGTATTTATGTCTGAAAGGTGTACATACACATTTGTATTTTTTGTGTATTAGAAGACAGATTTACTTCATATTGTGCTACAAACTAAAATTTGTAAACAGTTTTCTTATAACTTTACAGAGTAATAAAAAAATAGCATTCAAGTATTCAAATTAATATTAAAGACATGCATTTCTAGATACCCTATGTATGTAAAAATATTTTTTTAATTCCTTATGAAATATTGAATTTTAAAAATGAAATTTATTTTTCAAATACGATAGCATTTCCGTCTACTGTCGTTATTATTTTTTATTATTATAGTTGTAGGTACATATGTATGTAATATGGCTATGCAATGCGTGGTTTGTGTCTCAAAATTGTTCCTTGTGTTGTCATACTTCCTGGCATTTTCTGTAATTTAAAAAAATATTTTCAAGAAAATTGTTCTCTTGTCATCTTACAGGTTTTTATGTCGTTTTTATGACAAGACAAAATCTTTTTTGCAAAAGCCACTTGTATGTGTACTCATGTCATGTTTTTCTATCAAAAATTTTAAAATAACTAAAATTGTTAAATTGTTTTTGGCGTCTTTAGTTTCGATGCAATTATTAACAAAACGAAGTTGGATAACAAACATAGACTAACACATGTTGCTATTTATAATATAGTCAAGAGAACCTATCCCACAGCGAAAGCTAAGTGAAAAACAAAGTTTTGGAGATTATGGTCAGGTTAATGGGAACTTCATGATCTCTCTTTCTTTAACTGTCCCCTGAACACAACCAGTTGGCATTGGGAAGTGATTTTGGAAAGTGTTTCATAACGAGACTTAGTGACAAAATTTAATGGAGTAATCTGAAAGCTGCATACTACCTTAAAAGGGGAACTATTTCGCGATATACATGGATCAAGAACGAATCTTCGCCACCAGAAATAATACTTTTTGGATTAATCATATGCTTCTTTTGGTTAAAAGGTCAGTTCACTAAACTCAGTGGTTTCTGCCTAAAAATTTTTAGGTGTTCACCTTTTAGATACGTCTAAAATATGAGCTAGTAGATCGCAAACAAAATAAAAATAAATCTGTGTTTAGTTTTAATTAAAATTCTGTATGATTTGCACAATTCTGTGTGCTACTGTTCACAACTTGATGTAACAACAACAATTGCTTTGTTTTTTATTCCTTTGTTTACAGCCTTTGCATAAACCATAACAATTACTAGATAATTGTTAGACAGATCTTTGTAACGAAGATCTTCAAACCACGATTATTCTTTTCGACCACACCGCCTCTTCACACAAGGTTGGTTGAACTTTTACTTACTAGTAGTTGCCTGCTTTGCCTTGTCTTTTATATGGCAACGTAAACAGTCTGATTAATGTTCTTAAAGGCGAAAGTTCGTAGCTTCGCATTTTCGAGATCTCTATAAATGTAAACTTCGTTGTTTCATTACTGTTGTTTGTGTTTTTGTTTACGTTTATTCTTGTAGTGTTTGTTGTTGTATTTTTGTTTACTCGTTTATCATCTTTTTGTGATGGTGTTTGTTGGGATATTTTTTGGTTTACTTGTTTACCCTTTTTTGATGCTGGTGTTTGTTGGTGCGATAATTTGTAAACAAGTTCATTGTTTTTGTTATAATTTTAAGCGATGTAAAGCAAAACACCATTATCCAGATTCTTTATTTTCGTAACAATATATACATATATAAAAATACTGTTTATTGACTTTGAACTTACTAGGCAGGTAGGTACACACACTTAGGATAAGCATACATAGGTCAACATCTGCTCTGCAGTTACCAGGTATATCAAATTATGTCATAGTAGCGATATGATATGAATATAAAGACAATCTGCTACATCATTTAGATAACTCCTTCTGGGAGTTCATCACGTGTCCTGTCTGATTATCATCACTTGTCCTTTTGCCTATATTTTCTCTAATAACTTTCAGCCTGTATTTTCGACACTACTGCCTGAAAGGCTAAATTTAGCATGCATAAGTCGGTGAATGTCAAAATAGAAAAAGCAAGGAAAATAAATTTGATGTGAATGAATCAGCATTAAAAGACAGGGTCGATGAGTTTTAAAACGTTATAATTTTGTTCCAAGTTGTCCGTTTATCAAAGTAAAGAGATATTTTGGGTGTTTCATTCTTTACAAAAAACGTAATGCACTGTACCTACTGTGGACATAAGCCCTGTTTTGCAAATAAAATGTGGCAAAGGTGGGTCATAGCCAGGTGTAATATTTAAGCACATATCATACATACTTATCTATTGTATTCCATATAGAGGCTGGTATTTTCAATTTTTGGGTTTATGATGTCAAATAGGAGTGACTAACCAAAAAATACAATACCAAATATTCTCTATGTTGCCAAGCAGTCTGTTGCAGCCACATTACTGCACATTATATTGGAGTTTAAACCAATACTGAGACACTGCCAACTGTCAATAGGCAACCAATAACAATAAAAATTATTTCCAATTAAATGAAATGATTATCAGTAAGCATTTGGAAGAAAATAAAAAATAAAAACCGAATACGTTCATCGGTTTTATTGTCTATAAATGGCAGTGCGAATATCAAATTTAAACGGCCACAAATAAAATAATTTTACTGCATACTGGTCTACATATTTAAGTGCATAAAAATTATTTATTATTTAAATAATTATTATTTAAATAAATATTAAAACAAAAAGAGGAATTAAATCCTAAGGCTACGGCGACTTCAGTTGGAATATGGAAATGTTTACGTAGTAGAATGAATAGTTTTGATTATTCAAGCGAATATGAACACTTTGGCAATGGTAAGTGTGTACCTAGATTCTCTTGACGCATTTGGGGAAATTTAAGATTGTTGTATTGGGCTGAGTTTCTAGATATGAGGGTAATCTGATGGCTAACTATGCGATGAAACGAGAGGAAAATTTTGAAAATTTGAGAGCAAATGTAATCTGAAGTATAATTTGAGAATAAAAATTGTCTCTCTAATACCAGCCTCTGTGAAAGTGAAACTTTGCAATTTAAGGCGCATTTTCTACTATTATCCTTCACACTGAGGATAAAGACTTTACCACCTTGGTTAGTACAACCCTTTAGCCACGATTGCAATCTAACTTCTCATATAATCCATGTCGTGTGTGTTAATTTTGTCCATGAGTGACTAGGCCTACGACTGATCGACGACTTCAAACGACAGACTTTTTAAGAAACTTTTCATGGCAATTTTATTGCCAGAAGACTGCGGAGAGAAAGTCGCCGATAGAAATATTTTTTCATATTTCGTTTTTTTTAGAAATGTCAGGCCTGGGGTTGGAACAGTGGCTCTTAAGTCTAATAAGCCAATACACTACCTATAAACTACGGCTACTTCACTCAGGTCGTATTACTCGTTCAAGATTCTTATCAGACAGAAGAAGAGCTTGTACTATCATTACGCGTGACTCAAGCAGCAATTTCAAATCGTCGTATTTAGGACGTATACAGAAAAATTGACTGCTTGTTGTGGATTTTGGCTTGGCAGCGTTATTGTTCAATATTTCTTTGAGAAAGACGTTGGCCTGGCCGTTACTGTCATAGGTCGCTGATTATCAACCTGAATCCGATGATCTGGTTTCGACAGGACTGCGCCACATGTCACACAGCTGATATCACATTGACCATTTTGCAGCAGCGATTTGAAAGCATATTCATCTCGTATGAAGGTGATGTGGACTAAACATCGCGATCGTGCGATTTGCCCTAAGTTAGACTTTTTCTTGTAGGGTTTTTTTAAGCCGCAGATGTAAGCGAATAATTCACAAACCACAACGGTTCACAAGGATAACAAAGACAACAAATCATAAACGATTAACGCACCAGGTTATGGAAAATTGAACAAATTTGGAATGCGATACATGCAGGAAAGTCAGTAGCATCAGTAGATCTGTTTAAAATAAAAAATTCGTTGATATTTCCTTACATACATACATAATCGGTCATTACAACCTTTCAGTCAGGATTGCGACCTTACTTACACCACTTATGTTGTGTGTGTTAATTTCATACATGAGTGAAGGGACCTACAGTTTAAAGTCGACTCCGAAGGGAAATTTTTAATGGCAATTTTTATTTTATTTTCGCAGAGTTTTTGCTAAAAATATGCTGAGAGGAAGTTGCCGAAGAAATTTTTTTAATATTTCGATTTGATCGAGTTGTATGACCAGAGGTTTTAACCCTGGCCTCACGTTTAATAAGCCAACGCCTTGTCAGCTAGACTACGGCAACTTATCCCCCATCTGTCATTAACTTTGTTTTATTTAAATTCAAATATAGAAAGCGTTTAATGAAGGACCCTATATAATATTTAACATTTAACTTATTTAACATGCACTATTCAATTTGTTTCTTGCAATCAGTTTTACCAATGCCTGCATTGGCCTAAAGTAGAAATCATTTACGATTATTGCGCAGAACTCTTTCACCCACTAACAGATTCACTTGTATTTTACAACTTATGTTCATGTCTACACATGTAAAACGTTTATCTGTTTATGTACATCACAAAAAAAAAAACATATCTTTTTTATATGTTTTGTAGGACATAAATGCTTACATACGTACAACTTGTTGTATGTGTTGTAGTTGTAACATATTTTCGTTGCTCATATAATACCCAACCCAGCAATGTTGGAAAAAATCCCATTTAATTTTATTAAAAACATAAATAAAATTACAACAACAACAACAACAGTAACTGCATCCATGTAGTCTGTCAGTCTTAAACTCTGTAAATGCAAATGCAAAAAATGTGAAAATTTAATGAAATTGTTTATGAAATACATGAAAAATTTATGAACGAATTGTATGCGAAAGTGGTCTTATAATGTATGACCAGCATACATTGTATACATTGTGAATCCTATTGTATTCGCTGTTGTACTGTATTATTGTATTACAATTAATTACACGGTGCGACAGTGAAAATACACCCGAGTAACTACATAGTCTAAGTTATTCCCTAGGTTGAGTAGAACTCAAAAATATTTTTTTATATTTCTCGAAACTTCCAAACTTGTGACCATACGATGTGGTGGCAGTTCCGGTACCAACGAACGTGGTGAGTGCCTCTTTGATTTTATTATTAGTAATAGCTTAGTTATAGCTAATCGGTGAGATGAACTAACCTTTCTTACTTCGAATAGAAGGAAAGTGTTGGTCGTCACCCTGGTCAGCTCCGATTTCTCTGAATACCTTAGGGACTGGTTTGTATCTCAGGAATGCTCCTCTTCGGATCATAGATACATTAGCTTTAATATTGACATGGTAGAGTCTCCACGTAGGATGATCCTTCGGATCAAATGGAAAAACTCCATTTGAACCATTTTCAGGGAAAAATTGTGTAACTGCCATCCTATGACTCCTCCAACTATTGTAACCCGTTTTAATATAGGGCTGCGGACACACTATTTACGGTAGGTCCCGCCACTCAAAAAAAAAACATTTTTTGTCAAATAAAACAAGATTGGAGGGTTTGAGAAATACAAAAAAAAAATATTTTTAAGATCTACTCGACAAAACTGACAACCTAAACTATGTCATTAGCTGGGTGTATTAATTTTTTTTATTTTTTATTGTGTAATGGGCCATGCATTCGGTCACTAATAATGAATAGGAATTCCTATCTCTCTGTCCCTCATAAAGTTCAGGAAAGTCTCATGCATACTAATATATAGCGAATCAAGTTGTTATTTGCAGCACAGTTGATTTTGATTTCGGGATTTTTTTTAAAACCAAGTTCAACAGGCATTGTGATATAAATTCCAGGCCTCTCGGTATATCTCACCAATGACGAGCTTTCATAAAATCACAGTAAAAAGGCCGCAGTTAAGAAAACGCCGTAGTCTAGTAGATAGTTTGTTGGCTTATTAGACGTGAGGCTAGGGTTCAAACCCCAGGCCACACATCTCGAACGAAATATGAAAATAGTTTTTCGTCGGCAACTGCCTATCAGCAGATTTCCGGCAAAATCTCTAAGTGCAAAATGAAATTGCCATGAAAAGTTTCTCTAAAATCTGTCGTTCGGAATCGACTTTAAACGGTGCCACTCGTGTATCAAATTAATAGACACAACATAAGTGGTCTGAGTAGCTAGGTTGTAATCCTGGTTGAGAGTTGTAATGACCGGTAATAAAATTTGCCATGAATTTAAAAAAAGTATTAGGGCTTCGCTGTAGTCTAGTAGGTAGCGTGTTGGCTTATTAGACGTAAAGCCCAGATTCGTATCCCAGGTCAGACATCAAAACGAAATACGAAAAAAATAAATATTTCTTCGCCGACTTCATTTCAGCAGAATTCTGGCAAAAACTCTGAGAGTAAATAAAAGTGCCATGAAAAAGTTTCTCAAAAATCTGTCGTTTGGAGTCGATGTTAAATTGTAAGTCCCTCACGCATAAAATTAACGCACACAACATGAGTGGTGTGAGAAGTTAGGTCGTAATCCTGACTGAAGGGTTGTAATGACTAATTATGTATGTATGTATATGTATTAGGACTTGTATTAAGTGCTTACGTATTCAAGTTTATTATTTATTTATTAATCACAATACAATTACAAATTATATTTTAATTATATACGATTTGAGTAACTTTAACCATATGCTCGCTGTAGTGTCACAGACCAGAGTCTCTGTGGGAATCGAACCCACGACCATCACGCTAATAGTCTAGCACACTACTCACTAGACTACCAGGGCACCCTATTCAAAGTTAAATTAAACAAAATGTGTGTGAGATATCATCGAAATTTTTTATTCGTTTGAAAGATCTACTGGTGCAATAATGTGGTGAATACAACAGAGTTTAAATATCCACCACGGCATCTCTATTTAGAACGCATTCGATATGTAAAATTTTCAAAATGAATTCGTATTTGCATATATTTGTGACTAAAAAAAACCCCACAAGAAATAATCTAACAGGGCCAATAGCACAATTTCAATGGCTAGTTCACCTCTCCTTCACGTGAGATGATCATGCCCTCAACTCGCATGTACATCGTACATCAAGGTGGCATAGGCTGGGTGACATGTAATGCTGTCCTGTCGTTCGTATCCAAATCATCCAATTCATGGCGAAAGAAGTTGGTTGCTCGCCCTTGGCTGTGATGGCGTGGCGAACGGTGTTATCATAGGAATATTGCCGGATGACGCTGCGAGCCGAAAAACTACAAAAAACAGTGACCTTTTCCGTATGCATAGGACGCTTTTGGATCTCAGGTGAATTAGTATCACCCCATAGTCAATAATTTTGTATGTACACGTACCCATATATGCAGAATTGGCCTCATAGTTACAGATGATTTTTCAAAAAAAATAAAGGTCAGTTGCCAACTGTCCAGAGCCTACTCAGCGTTAACACTGTGTTGTCTATGGTTGTTTGCTTTCAGTTCCTAGGTTATTTTGATTTTATAAGGGTGCGGACTCAATGCAAGTCAAATTCGGCAAGTTGTGGTTTGCGAAAGGTTTAAATCGTCTGCCTCAGATTCTCTTGCACACTTTTATGGACAGCAGCGAGGATTTTGGCAGTTCGAATATTTCTTTCTTTCTTTTTTCTTTTTGTAGGATGATTATGAATGATGATTATGGATGAAATAGACGAACCACGTGGTATGTTGCGCAAACAGAACACTTAGTTTGATAAAGCAATTTTATTATTTGCTTAGGCGCTAAATGCTATATCGCTGCATAGTGATTTGGCAAAAGAGACTGTAGCGGCCGTAAAGTTGGAACTGCCTGTTGGACGATCCGATATATATTAAGGAAGCTGAAGCGCATTAATTTTGAGTACACGAATAACACAAATAAAACTTACACAACGGCAGCCTCTTTAAAATTCAATAAAATAAAATAAAATGTTTGCCTTGCTCTGAATTTAAGTAAAATTAAGTCGCGTCTTTTTTTTTGTTCAAAATGTAAAATTTTTTTCTTTGTTAATGGCCAACATTTCGCTTGGCTTTTATAATATGTAGCTGTCAAGTTTCTATACAGAAACTATTCGTTCCAATTTAAAGAAAACTTTTGCCAAACTATGCCATTTCATAGATAATTAATAACGTGTGATAACAAATTTCATGATAAGACTTGTGTAGCACACTGTTTCTAGTTCCTACTTTAAATTATTCAACGGAGTACTAATTGGATTTCTATACGCAATGCATAGACACATACACGTACTGTTGACGTAATAAAGAAATAAAAATTCACTCTCTTTATATACACAATTGCGCTCATGGTAATTGGTTTAGTTTAGTGGTGCTACTTCCAAGCTATAAACTATAGAAGACAGACACACACAAATTTTGCACGTCTACTCGTCAATGTCTGATAAAAAAAATAAAAAATATATTACTGCTGTACCATTTTTATGCCCTACACCATTAGAGATGATGTATATTATTCGTTCATAAGCACATTTTTACCATATCATGCCGCTGTAAAAAAATATCGCTTGCGATACAATTTATTCCTTAATGCGTTGCAAGATAAAGAAGTATTATACTTTATCAAACCGTATATTCCTTCATATGCACATTTTTGCCACATTACGCTGCTGTAAAAAAATAACTCATGCGATAAAATTTAATCCATAATTGGTTGTAAAATAAACTTTTTATATAACTAAACAGCAAGGTAAAGAAGAAGTCTAACCTAACCGTGTATTCTTTCATTCGGTTATGTTCATCACATCATGTCGCATCAAATATATATCGCATGTGATAAAATTTATTCCCTAATTGGTCATAAAATGATTTCTATGGAACTGTATATTCTTTCAAACGCACATTTTAACCATATCAATTCGCTGTAAAAAATATCGCATGAGATAAAATTTATTTCATAATTGGTTTTAAAATACATTTTTTATGTAACTATGCCACAAGATAAAGAAGGAATCGAACTTAATCGTATATTCCTTTATACACAAAATAAATATCGCATGAGATAAAATTTATTCCATAATTGATCATAAAATGATAAACATTTTATGCAACTAAACTGCAAGATAAAGAACAAGCCGAACTAAATTGCCAGTAGCTTTGTTGTAGTTTTTTCTTTTGCTACCATGAATCATCAACAGTTGTTGGCTGATCGTAACATGAAACAAGGCACACTAAGTATTCCATGCAATTCATTGCAACTCGTGTACCAACACAGTTTAGCTAGTTAGAGGTGGAGCACATGCGGTGTTAAATAATTACAGAGACGACTTAAAAGGAAGCACAATAAAAAACCGTAGCTTAAGCTTTGCAAGCGGCTTCAGCTGCCGAATTAGTTTAAAAGGTTATAAAACAGAGCTGCTATTGAAAAGATGCGGCAATGAGTTTAACAAATTATCCTGTACATATAATGTTTCATGTACTCAAGAGTATTCTGAATCTTGTATGAGAATAAAACAAAAATGTTTCCACAAGCAACAGAGACGAACAACTGAGAATTTTACGACAAACTTAATTCATTAATTCAGGCAGTTTAAGTTCAAGTATTATTTTCTTTGCTCAGATGAAATATACAAAAATCAAAGAAGCGCTCTTAACATTTTTTGATTTATATTTCAAGGACTTCAAAAAAATTTCGCATGAACCCCAAACTACACATTTATGTAGTGGTTAGCACACTAAGAAAAATTTGTTTTGTTTGGTCCTTAAAAGAACAGCACTCAGTATATAACCCGTGTACTGGAATACCGATAAGGGTGTGCCTTTTTTAAGGCAGTGAAAAGTCTTAATTTCATTCAGATGCGTCTTCATTGTATCAGAGACTGTTTTCGAACGAACATACAAAACTCACATTTCCAAAGGGGAAGAATGGGTTGCTGAAGCTGCCATCGGTGGCAGAAATCTAACGATCTTCAGCGATGGCTCAAAAATGGAATATGGAACTGGATCTGAGTTCTATTACGATAAGCTTTCACGGAACGGGTCATACAGATTTTCTAATCAGGCTAGCGTATTTCAGTAGGAGATTTTTGCTATCGAATAAGCTGCACGGATGATCGAAGCCAGGAACCTACTTTCTTCGAACTTAATCATACGTGTGGACAGTCAAGCAGCAATTAAAGCTCTGGGATCCCACCTCGTCAAATCAAAGAGCGTCAGGAGTTGCACAGAGTCTCTACGTCGTACACGTCTCCTCTACTGGGTTCTGGGCCTTTGTGGCATAGAAGGGCCGAACTTGCAAGTAAGGGATCGTAGATGTCTAAGGAATAGGCGATATAGGGGATATATGCGCCCCTGCAAAATTACTTTTTCAAATATTCAATTTCTGTATGGTAACTGGATTTTTAAATTATATTGTTACGTGTTTAAAATATGAGTTCGTAGATTGTAAATAAAATAAAAACAAATTTGTGTTTAGCTTTAATAAAATTCATTATTATTCGCACAATTCTATGTGCCACTGTTCACAACTTTATGTAAACAACAACAATTGCTTTGTTTGTTATTCTTCTGTTTACAGCCTTTGCATAAACAATAACAATTACTAGAAAATTGTTCTACAAATCTTTGTAACGGAGGTGTTCAAACCATGATTCCTCTCTTCAAACACAACGCGTCTTCACACTGACTGAACTTTTACTAACTCACTCGCCTGATTTAACTTGCGTTTTATATGGCAAAGTAAACAGTCTGATGAATGTTCTTGAAGACGAACGTTCATGACTTCGCCTTATCGAAATCTCTATAAATGTAAACATCGTTTTTTATTTTTATTATTGTAGTGTTGTTGGTATATTTTTGCTTACTTGTTTACCATTTTTTTTTCTGTTTTTGTCTGTGTAATTCCTTTGCTTCCCATTCTCCTTTTTACTTCCTCTACTTTTTCCTATCCTCTCTATTATCCTTTATTTTAAGGACGTTCCGTACAATGGGTCAATTCGACCTCCGGATACTGTACTTGTTTCAATTGACAAGTACACGTCCTCTAACCTAACCTTACCTAACCATTTTTTATGCTGGTGTTTGTTGTTAAGTAGTACGATAATTTGTAAACAAGTTTGTTTACTACATTGTTTTGTATTTGTAGCTTTAGTTTGTAATTTTAATGTTAAACGATGTAAAAGCAAAACACCAGTATCTGGATTTTTTGTTTTCGTAACAATATATAACGTCCAGGAATAGTTTGTTATAACTATGCGTCGTCTTTTAGTGTCATGTTGGGATCATAAAAATATTGTTTATATCAGGCATATTCTGAAAATCACAAGATTTCAAATCACTTGTGCTTTTGAAATCACAATAGTGATTTAAGGGTGTTCTGAAAACCACAAAACTTTTAACTTTTCGGTGTGATTTTGCATTTTCGAAAACACATGGAAACAACTGATTTTTTGTTTAGACAACTAAAAAGTAAATACAAAATTACAAAACCAAATAACAAAATTTCTTGAAATTTGAAGTGTTTTTAATATTTTTCATAATTTAATACTTTTTTGGTCCAAACATGTTCATTTTACTATAAAAATCAATAAAAACATTATAAATTTTCATTTAATTCATTTATTCTGAAGTTCAGAATAAAGTGGTTGAAAAAATAAGCAAGTGAATCTAAATCGGCAGCCACTTAACTAACCGGTTTAAAATCACAAAAATTACAAAAGTTTTGTTTCCAGACCAACTTTCTTGTGATTTCAAATCACTTTCACAAAAAGTGATTTTCAGAACATGCCTGTATGGCGCATTTTATTTAACCTAATCTAACTTGGTATTCATAAAAATAGCCCAGTCTTTCCTGTGATCGAACTTGAAAATATATTTCCTATCTTTCACTCTCATTTTTCAATCAACGTTGCAACGGAGAATTAGACCCTAAAAGACCCTAAAACCTAAATTCAACGCATATTTAGTTATAATGGTTGGCACGTACTAAACGTAACACAATTAAAATGCTAGTGTGACCACCAATGGCTAGTGATGCATGGCTAATGGCAATCCAATTAATTTGGTCGTTTTATTCTACTGTTTATTTTGCCATTGCCACAAATGTTGCTAGATTTGCTGTTGTTGTTTTTATTGATAATGCTGTTACAAATTTTGTATTGGCCGCGACAAAATGTCTCTTAGTTAACAACCTGCAAACAAATAATTTGTTATACGTGTACATTGACAGGCAAATAGAATGGGAAAGTTGGAAAATGGGGCCTAAAGAGCGTATTAACTTTTGTAAGCCACTGCCAACGACTGGAAATGCTTATTGGTGATGTAACAAGAAACTTTTATTTTTAAAGAGCTTCGGATGAAACCGGCCAGTTCTCCAAGTGGCACTTTCGCTACCATACCCAGATCTTTAAATGTTCTGCCACCCAAAAACCGTTGACGTCTGTTTTGAAGTGCAGGGCTCTCACATAAAAGATTTTGTACCTATTCCGTTTCTTCTACATCCTGACAGCTTTTGCAGAATCCTGGTGGGGCAAACCGAACTTGTCAGGGAAATTGCCAAAAGCTTAGTATCTTGTTAGAATTCCAATATAAGAGTGTGAAACCTTCTCTTGTCGAACTCAAGTAGATCCTTAGTTTTCCTGCTGTCCACTGCTGCAACCAAATATGTTGGACCACGCTCGCTTTGTTGAATTCCATGCTGCTTTTACAAATTTGAAAAAGTATTCTTGTATTCTCACATATATCCCCTCTATCATCTGTTTCTCCGACATCTCCGATCCCTTTCGTGCTAGTTCGTCCGCCTTTTCGTTTCCTTTTATGTCACAGTGGTGCGGAGCTCTGTATAGGCAGGTGTTGTGTTGACATATATGGTGTAGAGTGTCTATGCAACTCCTGACGCTCTTTGATTTGACAAGGTGGGATCCCAGCGTTTTGATTGCTGCTTGACTGTCCACACATATGATCGAGTTCAAGGGAGGAGGCAAGTTCCCTGGTTTCAATCATTTGTGCAGCTTGTTCGATAGCAAAAATCTCCGCCTGAAATACTCTGGCCTGGTTAAGTAACCAATATGTCCCGTTCAGTGCCAGCTTATCTAAATAGACCCCAGATCCAGTTCCATATTCCATTTCTAACCTATCTGTAAATATCGTCATATCACCGTCACCTATGACAGCTTCAACTAACCATTCTTGCCGTGTGGGAGTGTGAGTGCGACTGTGGGTAAGGGCCAGATAGGTTACACTGGCCTTAAAAGAAATCAACATTCCTTAATGCTGTTCAAAATGTATCACTATTTAACAACAAGCGCCCACATTTTATACGTTTACTTTTAAAGCCTTCAAGCGAACACTAAACATTCCTTTTCAATATATTTTCTCTGGCCTTGTAATAAACATTTCATTAATTAACATCAACGTGTAATATCGAAGCAATTTACCTTTCAATTGACTCTCCAGCATTCTAGCATTGGTAAACAACGTTTAACGAACGAATGAACCAATGTACTCAAACAAAAACAAAAAAAATTGGATGAAGTGAATACAGAACATGACATTGCCACCCAAGTCCAAATCCACCAATACCATGTACTGTGCATGCACAAACACATTTGATTCCAGCGGACAACAGCCACAAGTACACCAGTGCAGCCAAATTCCAAAACAACCCATTAAGTCGTTGAGGGGAAAAAATTGAATGCTTTCTTTGCCTTCTTATTATACTTTGTCAGCGCAAAAGAAAACAAAAAATAGAGTAGAAGACCCTGTAATTATTTGCATCACAAAAACGCAAATTCTAAAAATGTTAAAACGTTAAAATTTCTTTAAAATGTTTTCTTTTGTTGGTTACATTGGCACGTTATTTAGAACACAAATGTATTTTTTGTTAAAAAACTTTGGAAGTAAAAACTTTGTAATGAATTTAATGGACTTAGACGCAGGTGTTTATCTAAGTTACAGGAGTTTGCGGTACAAACTATTGGCAATCTGTGATTCGAGACTTTATGCAGCTTGCAACTGATTTCATAACTTACGCAGCGCTTTGTTTTGAAACTAGAAGAAGGGCTTGGGGAGTGACAACTTGTATGAACCGTTCATTAATCCCATACATCTGCAACTTTAGAAACCCCCACCCCCCCCCCCCACAAGAAAAAATCGATTGTGTACAAATCGCACGTTCTCGGTGGCTCACATGAAATGATCATGCTCTCGATTCTCTCGTGCAGAATGTGGCGTGAGCTATCTGTCCTGTTGAAACCACATGTCGTTGCTGCCAAAATTATCCAATTCATCAACCTCTGGTGCTCACCATTGATAGTGGTTGCTTGGCCAGTGTCCTTTTCAAAAAAATACGAAACGATTACACTGTCAGCGTAGCCTTGTAGGTAGTGTGTTATTACACATGAGGCCACGGTTGAAACCACAGGTCAGACATCAATACGAAATACGAAAAATATTTCTTCGGCGATTACACCGTCAGCGTTGTCTTGTAGCTATTGTCTTGGCTTATTAGATGTGAGGCCAAGGTTCAAACCCCAGTTCAGACATCAAAACGAAATACGAAAAATATTTCTTTGGCGACTTCCTCTCAGCAGATTTCTGGCAAAAACTTTGAGGGGCAAAACAAAATTGCCATGAAAAAATTCTCGAAAATCTGTCGACTTTAAACTGTAGGTCCCTCCAATCACGAATAAAATTAACACACACAAGATAAATGGTGTGAGGAGCTAGGTTGTAATCTTAACTGAAGGGTTGTAATAACCGTCAGCCGGAAATATTTGGTTTCAATTCATTGCCTATGCTTTGGCATATGCGTTTCAGGATCCAAGGTGAACTCAATTCTTAAAATAGTAAGTTGACCTAAAAGGGGATACATTCACTGAAATTTTCATTCGAAAATCATCTTCATCGATGAGACGCATTTCCGGATGAATGGGTACATGGACAAACAAAATTGTTGAATTTGGTATGACACCAATCCGCTAGAAATCCAAAAGCGTCCAATGTATCTTGTAAAAGTCACATTGGATATTCTGCATTAGGAATTTGAAAGCATTGTCATCACATAGAGGTGAAATGAACTGGCCACCAAGATTGCGCGTTTTAGGCTTTTTCTTCCCTAAGTTGCAGGCATAGCTGCCAGATTTGACGATTTATGCCCTCATTTTGACGATTTTTAAAAATTAAAAATTTGCGTCATATTCTTTACTTTAGTACATTAAAAGCCACTTTAAGCTTTGTACTTGTAACTATTGGACATTTATGTTAGTAATAATAAGGAATAAAGTCTTATATTTTTAAGTTACTTTCGAGTACCTGTGATGATTCTTCTGTATTTTAAGACTTTTAAATCACTTGACAGTCAAAAAATTTTGATTCCTAAATAACCTCGTAGTTGTTAATAATTTATCATTTGCCGTTGCAGACAATTTTAAAAATTCGGGTATAGCTTCTAGTTAGAGTTGTCAACTATTCGAAAAAATCAAAAAACAGGTTTTCGAATACTTTATAAAACCGCACATTTTCAAAAAACCGGTTCGAATAACCGGTCTTTCGGTTTTTTCCATTAATAAAAATATATACAATATACATATGTATATAATTTTTAGTTTTGGTTTTTATTACTATTTTAACTTACAAAAAAAAAAAAACAAATTCATATTCACATTTCAGTCTTAACATTAATCTGAAATAAATTTCAATATATAGAAAAAAATATATGATGACAAAAAATAATTTATATTTTTTTATAAATCAGTCTTATAAAATATCTTAAAGTAGCATATAAAGAAATATGGCAATTGTTACATCTCTAACTTATTTACTATACTTAAATTAAGACGCAATTATTAAAATGTAAGACCCATGGGAAAGAAAAATATTTTATAAAAAAAAATTCATAAGAGTATATAATGGTATAAAGTAATATTTATACTTTAAAGAAACTAACGCAAACATTACATTTCGGACCTATGCATATAGGCTCGAGATGTAATTATTACTATAATTATTACAACGAGCTTGAAATTTGTCTGTTATAAAATGAATACGATTTAAAATATATTCTACGTTGCATAAGTTATGCAATCTTCTTGTTGAATAATGCCAAGGTAATTTCATCACCATTTTTAATAATTTGTTCTGAGATATTAGAATCCTAATTATATCCCCAGACGGGACAAGTATATAAGGCAATAGCCTGAAATCCGGGAAAACTGGAACGTGACACCTCTACTTCTAGTGTCACCATCGGAAGAACAGAGGCAAGTGCCCTTATTTTTTTCATACGACCAACACTTAGGGGATTGATGGCATTGTGTTTGGAACTATGAAAATAAGTTATGGAAAGGAGGAACTATGGTCACTGGGTTTGAATAAGTAAGAAATATACATATCTAAAATATAAGTAACAGAAAAGACCTCTGCAGGAATTTAGTTTCACCTACGAATAGTCCGACTAAAAAAACGAATTTTGTCTGTAATGCAGTGTGTGATCCACGGCCCAATCGACCACATACGGATGAGCTGGCCGAGAAAGACGAGTTTTTCGTAGGAATATATGATTGTCGGGAACAAGTCACTTTATTTCGCTCGAGCAAAATCCTTTGTAGTAGCGATAGAACAGTGAAACACAAGCCGCCACATTGCAACGATGCTCCAATCAATCAATAGAGTTCGATACCCTATCGTCATTAACGAGCAAGTTCACCCTCTTCTGTACACGGTCAAGATGTCTCAAAATAGACGTTGTGTCACCGATCGATAGATGAGAGTTGTATTATATTCTCGGTCGGATATAGAAAGTGAAGTATTTCTTGCTCCGTCTTAAGAATACGTATATAACATAATTGGTCATTACAATCCTTTAGTCAGGATTACGACCTAGCGATCTAAATTAATAAATGAAATTGAGGGACGCTAGCTTTTAAATTCCAATAAATTTTTTTTAAATGTTTTATTTTTGAACTCAGGTATGTACATACATTGACTTTATAATTAATTTAATTATTATTAATTATAATTTATTTATTTATTTTTTCTGGCGATTTTTTTACGATTTCAATAAATGTCTTTGACGATTTTTCTCAAATATTTGACGATTTGATGCTTCATTTATCTGGCAACTTACAGGGTGTAAGCCACAAACCACAATAGTCTTCAAAGGCAACAGAACCCATGGCATCGACCAATTTTTGTGTGATTTATGCACCAGAACCAATCCAATTCCGGTACCACTATGAACAACTCAAATTTAAAGCAAAATGCTTCCTTTTCTCGCCTAATTTATTTACTGGCATCACAATTTTAAAGTTTTACTTTTTATGTGTGTCCATAATTACTGCCATAAAGTGCCAGTTTTGCGTCTTTCCTCCTCAGAAATTTAATGCCATTTCATGATTTTTTATTTCGCGTAGACAATTTAATTCTTACATTACTTAAATATAATAAAGTCGTCTATAAAATGTTAAAAAACGAATTGAATATGTTTCACCATCTGTCTGCTGGTGTTATTAAATCCATACTTATGCCATAGAAATGTTGCCAATAAAAATAAATCCTTGTAAATGAAAACCATCGGTTCCATTGAAGATTCTGTATGTATAGTCATTGTAAAACTATTATCTTCGAAACACTAAATAACGCCTTAAGACGTCTTTAATTCTTTCAATTCATTTTCTTTACATTCTTGTTTTCTATGCTCTTCACAGTGGTGGCATTATCAACAGCGTGGTGCATCGTTATGTCGATTTTTCTTGTTGTTGCTATTACTTATTTACAATCCATTGATCGCTTTGGCGAACTAATAAATTATGTCGTATACGAATCAGTAAAATTGTTAATTCAATATCCACGCTCCAATAAAAAATCTGTATTTTTGGTTTCGAACTTCTGGCTAGCTGGCTGGTGTGTGCGGCCTTATTTAATAGGCCTTTTAGCTGACAACATGTATGCAGTAACAGGTACTTAAATACTCAATCGTATTAGAAGCAAAAAACACCTTGCGGTGTATGTTATGAAGCTAAGGGAGACGATATCATGGTGGATACAAATAAAACTACGTGGGATGATTATCAAATACACAAAAGCTTCTAGATTTCTAGGTCGCTTTATTTAGTTTTGCCAAAAAAAAGCTAAATATGGATTCACAAACAACGAGTTATTTTTCCACTCCACAAAATTAGTTTATCACTCCACCGAAATCAACAAAAAGATCACCAGGCCTAATGTTAAAGCCTACACATATTTAGTTACTTATTTACTTACTTAATTGGCCATTAACAACCCGATTGATGGATTTCGGCCTGTCGCAACACATCCTTCCAAGCGCCTCTGCTTCTTGCGCGTCTACGCTAATTGGTCACACCAATCGATGACAGGGCTTCCCCGATTTGGTTCTTCCAAAGCATACAAGGTCGTCCTTTTCGCCGACTTCCGCAGATCACCGCATCAAATACCCGTCTCGCCGGACATGACCGAGGCAGCGCAGCCGCTGGATATTAATACGCTGCACAACGTCTATGTCGTTGAGGAGCTGATACAGCTCATAGTTCTACCGAATGCGGATATCATTGCCAACTCGCACTGGACTGAAGATCCTACGTAAGACTTTTCTCTGAATTACTCTCAAAGCTGCTGCATCAGGGCTTAATACTATTCATGCTTCTGCGCCGTAAAAAAGCACGGCAAGGCTGAGCGTCTTGTAGAGTATTAGTTTTGTCTTACGAGGGAGATCTCTGCTATTCAATTGCATATTGAGACCATAGTAGCACCTTTTGGCAAGAGTGATCCTGCGCTTGATCTCCAGACTGACATCATTTTTCGTGGTAACGGCGGAGATAAGATAAATTAATTCCTTGACTTTATCAAAAATATAGGTATCGGCCGTAATCTGAGAATCAATACGCTCATTTACTGCCAGAGTCATCTTAGTAGACTCCCATTCAATAGCACTAAAGCAGCAGTAACATTTTGCCCTATGATTTCAATGTCGTCAGCGTACGCAAGAATTTGCCTGAAATCTTGAATGGTATCAAAATGTTCGGAGAGGTCCATTCGTACCTTGACGGAAGCTACAGGAATTGCTCAACGTCATTCTGCATAGCCTTATCAGCTTCACAGATATATCGAGCTCAGACATTACGGTAAAAACACTATCTCTTATGGGGCTATCGAAGGCTGCCTTAGAGTCGACAAAAAGATGGTGTGTGTCGACTTATTTTTCGTGGGTCATTTCCAGGATTTGGCGTAACGTGAAGATCTAGTCGATGGTTGACTTGCCAGGTCTGAAGCCGCACTGATAAGGTCCAATCAGTGTTTTGACGAGTGGCTTCAGTCGTTCACACAATAAGCCACATATTTAGTTGGGCTTTTCAAATCAAGCAGGCAAGTTTTTTTTAATAAATATGGCCACACTAGGTTGTTAAAAACTACGCGTAAAGAATCGGAATTTGTGACGCAACAATCTCGCCTATGTATCGCCCTACGATTACTTAAAAATAAGCCACTAAACAGCATTCGATGAAAAATGTCCCAGTTGCAGGTAATTTAAAAGAAAATCACCAACAGAAATTGCCCTGAGACGCCAACAACTTTCTCGTCACAGCAGCTATAACAATAAGCGATACCCACGACTCTCATAGAATTACATTTTTTAGACAGACAAAGATAGGTTAGAGCAGGTTAAAGGGTTCGTTCACTCGGTGGCCATATGGCCCATTGTGTGAGGTAAGCCTCTTCTCTTGATTCGTTAGTGGTGGGTTTGAACCAATCCGAACTTCCGATAAAACCGACCAGTTCCCTAAATAGCATGTTCGCCACCATGCCCAGAAGTTCAAACGTTCTTTCACCCAAAAACCGATGACATCTGTTGTAAAGTGCAGGGCACTCGCATTCTACATCATGACAGCTTCTGCGGTAATCTTGGTGGGGCAGACCGAGTTTATCAGCGAAACTGCCAATAGTGCAATATCCAGTTAGGATTCCTGTTAGAGTGCGAACTGTTCTCTTATCGAACTCAAGTAGTTTCTTGGTGTTTCTGCTGTATACTGCTGGACACAGCAGTTTTAAAATTCGGCAATCAGCTATGTTGGAACTGCCAATAGTGCAATATCCAGTTAGAATTCCTGTTAGAGTGCGAACTGTTCTCTTATCGAACTCAAGTAGTTTCTTGGTGTTTCTGCTGTATACTGCTGGACACAGCAGTTTTAAAATTCGGCAATCAGATATGTTGGACCATCCAGGTTTGTTGAATTCTATGCTGCTTTTTCAATTTGGAAAAGTATTCCTGTAGAGCCACATATATTCCCTCTAGCGTGTCTTGTGCAGACATCACCGATCCCGATCGAGACAATTCGTTCGCCTTTTCTACGATCTCCCCCTGAAATACGCTGGCGTGGTTAAGAAACCTTATGTCCCGTTCAGTGCCAGTTTATCGGAATAGAAACCAGTTCAATTCCACATTCCAATTTTTGAGCCATCGGTAAAGATCGTCATATCACAGTCACCGATGACAGCTTCAACTAACCATTCTTGCCGTATGGGAGTGTGAGTGCGAGTGTGAGTAACACTGTAAGAGCAAGATACATAGGTCATAGTGCCCTTAAAAGAAATCAACATTCCTAAATGCTGTTCAAAATGTATCACTTTTTAGCAACAAGCGCTCACATTTTACACGTTTACCCTTTAAATCCTAGATCCAGATCCAGTTCCACATTCCTTGATCAGGATTATTGTGTCAATTAATGTAATGTCCTACAGCTTAAAGAAAGAGGTACTCTTTGCAGAATATTTTAATTATTTTCCAGCAGAGACTTACATTTCAATCTTACAATTACTGCTGAATTAACAACTAATTAAACACTATCTAGTGACTTTTAAATCTACCCGTATGTACACCGGAAGTATACAACAAGGCAAGGCGTACAACAACAAAAATAATTACATATTAATGGTTACGTTCAATTATTGTAATCTTCTTAGAAGCGGAATTATACGACTGCGCTCATACATAAACTCGTATTTTTATAAGCATATGCTGTGCATGAGTAAATGCAAGTCTGCCTGCCAGTCTCATATGTTGTTGACATTTTACATTTCTATTATTGGTTGTTTTATTGTTGTTGTTGTTTTACATTTACTAAGATACAATTTAATAGTTTCAGATGCTGCTTTGCTTAGCTCATAAAAATATTGAAATTATTGTAAATTTAACAGGAAATTTATGATGTATTGTATTGATTTGATCGTAGCAATGATTATACCTTATGGTGCCTTATTTTAAACTTGAAAGATAAAATGTAAAAATTTTGATAACATAATGACCAGGATAGAAACCTGTAAGTGGTATCCATGCGAGATGCGGTATGTAAACTCCACTGACTATTTTGGCACTCAATTTAGTTTTGTTTTTCTAAAAATTCCGACAACTAAATATGAAAGGAGAGAAACTATTTTAGTTAGCATTAGAGTTGGGTTCGTTAGCTCTTTTGAGTGTTCGCTCTTTCTAGATCAGCTCTCTGTAATGAACTAGTTCGTTCTTTTAGTTCAATAGTTCAGTTCTTTTAAACAACTCCGTTCTCTTTCTCAATTTGTGTAACCTCTTTATGCCAACGTTTGCCCATTTATATTTAAACTATGTAAACAATACCAATAAAGGAATTAATGTATTCCATGTAAATTTATCGTATTTGTAATATGATTTTTCATTTTAAATAAATTGTGGTATTTAACGTTTTTTCATTCTTATTAATTCATTTGTGTGCTTGAAGCACTGTAAAAGCATGTGATTTATTTTTAAATATTTAATGAGAATTTCTGTTCGTATTTCTCTTCTAAACCACCATTCCAATAGGAATGTCCCACATAAGAATGATAAACGAAATAATAGAACGAATATGAATGAAATGAACGAATAAGAAACGAGAACTAAAATAACTACGGAGCTAAAAGAACTACTGAGCTAAAAGAACTACTGAACTAAAAGAACTACTGACCGAATAAGAATGAAATGAACGAATAAGAAACGAGAACTAAAAGAACTACTGAACTAAAGGAACTACTGATCTAATAAGAATGAAATGAACGAATAAGAAACGAGAACTAAAATAACTACGGAGCTAAAAGAACTACTGAGCTAATAAGAATGAAATGAAGGAATAAGAAACGAGAACTAAAAGAACTACGGAGCTAAAAGAACTCATTATAATGACCGGCTCTTTTAGTTCAATTGTGTGAATAGTTCAATTGAACTAGTTCGTTCGTGAACTACACAACTCTAGTTAGCATTCCATAAAGTAAGCTTAACTAAGTGAAATAGGATAAGGCAGGTATCACTTAACCATCAGTGAGCGAATCAAAGCGATCTTGCGTAAAAAAAATAAAAATTCTAGAAGATTATAGATTATTGGTGTTCCCCAAGCATGCCATCAAGTTGTATTGAGCCAGAACAACGATTATTATACATCGATGTTTTCTATTCGATCCAAATACTTATGCAATTACAACAACAACAAAATTCCATACATAATCAACACATAAGAGCAAATTTTTTGAAAAGATTTCAGACAGAGACGGATTTGCGTTGTTCTAACCGTGGAAATGATAACCTACTCTATAAAAGCGGGCTTCTATGCCACTGAAGAGATCAGAACCGTTCTGTGGATTAGAAAGAAAGGTTTGATAGGGTATACCTCAAGAAGATGAAAGGTGAAAAATAGAGCAGCCACTCCGCTTAAGTCAAACGAGTTTAATTGGGTAATTACATAGGGAAGTGATTTGAGTTGCGCAGTCGCCGTAGGTAGTGTATTGGTTTACGGTTAAAACCCCATGCCAGACATTTCCAACAAAATGAGAAATATAAAAAATATTTCATCGGCGTCTTCCTCTCAACAGATATCTGTCAAAAACTCTAAGAGAAAATAAAAATGTCGTGAAAAGTTTCTCGCAAAAAGTGTGTCATTCCAAGTCGACTGTAAACTGTAGGTCCCGCCATTTATAGACAAAATTATCGTACACAACATAAGCGGTGTGCGAAAGTAGGTCGTAATTCTGGTTGTAATAACTAATTATGTATGTATTTATGTACATAAATTAGACTACTGAGAAGTAGCTCGGGGATGGTAACCGTGTTTGATTGGGTAATTATAATGTACCCCGAGGAGAGTAACCGGCATTTAAATGAGCAACGTTGACTCAAAGAACCGTAGTTCTATATGTTATGGACCGATGCAAACCCAATATTTAGAACCATAACTCATACTCGTACTTGTAATCTGAAATTTACCAGGGTAATAAGATTGCGGATGTCATATACGGGTTGAGGACAGTACAACAAATCGTCTGGTTGCTGTATTGCAACACTTCCTAAGCATAATTTCTGTTCTATTCAGTTTTCTTTACTTCCATATTTTGTGATGAATTGATAAAACATCGATGCATTTACATTTAATTTTAATGTCTATCACTACTTAAGAGCTATTAGGCAAGAGTTAGAGAATCAATAAGCTTCTGGAACCTTGTTTTGGTCTGCTCAATTTGGCATCCATTCATGTTGGAAGGTTCTGTAAGTTCTTGAAAATATTTCCATGGATTTATACAGTAATTCTATTAACATTCGATAGTAAAAACTATTGATGTACAGTATTGAATTTGTAAATCCAATGTATACTTTGTAACAAATTTGTTCACCTGTGAGTAAACTTTTATTTTGTACTGTAAACTTTTTATAGCAATTTCATTTATTTAATGATTACATCATGTACGTTCTAGAGCTGATTATATTATTTTATGCTCATGTGCTTATTTTTTATTCTTCCTATCATTTCAGCCGTTTGGTATTCACAAAATTTTCCAATAAATTTCCAAACAATTTTAATCACATTCAACAATAAACGTATGTGTACGTACTAGAGAGAGTTTATGATTTAATTATAAAAAGAAAAATTTATTAACATAACAGTACATTAGCTGCGTTAATATTCTCAATGATTATAAAAATAATTTTCATTTTGCATAATTTGCATGTCTAATAATTTCTAAAATCGAATAAAAATTCAATATTTATGGCCACACAATACATTTCACACACACACATTCTTCATAATGATGGTGGTGACGATGATGCCCTCAATTTCTTTCTTGTCGTTGATATGCAACATCATGAAAATATTTCGCAACATAATAACGATCAGTGAAATCGATTTTGGCCATTAAAAATATTTGAAAGATTTTATTTTATTGTAACGAAAAAGGCTTGAAAATAAAATTGCAACTTATGCCAGAGCAGCAGTGAATTGAAAAGTATTTCGAGGCAATAAATTGCTAGAAGTTATTGTAGAATAACATGAAATTGGAGTAAATGCTTTTGATAGTTGAAAGTTTGTAATATATTGGGTCTTTTATTAAGCGCTTCCCATTTTTTAAATGTAAATAAATCAAAATGTGTGTGACAACTTGTCGAAATTTCTTATTCGTTTGAAAAACCTAGTGATGCCATCGTGTGTGGAATAAAACATCTTTGAATTTTACATGGCCCTGACGCATAGCATACATACATACAGTGGGGTGCACAAATGAGTATATGTTTGTACTCTGAGCAATTTTAATTGCATAAAAATAAAAGTGTTAGAGCAATTCAAAAATTTTATTTCGTTTTTAATTTAGTATTTAGTACTTAACAAAATAATATAAATTTCAAAACTAAAATAATCAAATTCTAAGAAAAAATACTCAAGAGGAAAATAAGCTGTACTCAATTTTGCACCATTCCAAAATTTTAGGGAATACGAGTATTTTTAATATATAGTCCAAAGACCCTTGTTATGTAAAACCTCATTTACCCGACTTGGCATGCTCTCCACCAAATTCTCTATAATTTCTTTCGGAATATTTGTCCATTCCATTCTCTTCGAGATTGACCACAAATTCTCAATCGGATTGAGGTCGGGACTTTGTGCTGGCCACTGCTCTAATTACAAATTTTTATCACTAAGCCATTCTTTAACGACTTTGGAGGTGTGTTTGGGGTCACCATCCAGTTGGAAAAGTACTCCTTGCGCAGGATAGGCGCTCTTGTCGACAAAATCGTGAAGATGGATCTGAAAAATTCTCAAATAATCTCCTTTTTTCATAATGTTATTGATTCTTTGCAGTGGTCCGAGGTGCCACCATGTAAAGCAACCCCATACCATGACATTTCCTTCACCGTGTTTCATCGCTTCCTTAACATGGTGTCTTTCAATTCTTCCCCACGGCGGCGCCAGCAACTTCTTGTTGAAACCACACATCGTTGGTCTGCAGACCATCCAATTAAAGCAAAAAGAAGTATGTAATCATCGACCTATAGTGTCGCTGTTTCCAGTAATGGCGTTCACAATGGAGTTCATAATGAAATGTGGAAACATGACGCCACAAACCAGCGATTTTTTCATAACGTATTGTACGCTCTAGGATCTTATATGGAAATTTTGTTTTTTTCACGTATCCAACCATTCAGAAATGGGACTCATAGCTGAAGATGACTTTTCGAAGCAAATTAGGGTCAATTGCCAAATACTCCAGAGCCCAGGCAGCGATTATACATTGTTGTTTATGATCATTGGCTTTCGGTTATTGGGTTTGTTGAAGACACAATACAAAATTCGCCAAATTGTGGCCTACGAAAGGCCAAGTTCTTCAGAGCAATGCCAAATCATCTGCCTCGGATGCTCCTGCGTACTTTTCGATAAATCTTGTGGTCGATCGTTTACTGAACCCGTAGTATTGAATTTTTCCACCACAATATATCCTCTTCAAATTTCATGAGTTCATAAGTTGCCAATAGGACAATGAAATGTATATTTTCCAGAATTATGGAGCTATCAGGCTGAAGTTGACATACGACTTAATAAAATCAAACAAAAAAAGTCTAACGGAGTCATACTGCATGATCTGGTTGTTTAGCTCACATATCGTATATATGGGGTGATGTACACAAATTGCGCGTGCAGTATATCAAATGTGACATGAGCTTTGAGCCACTCACGGCCATTCTCTTGAAATCATATGTCGTTTTCGTCTAAATCTACTTATTCAGGTCAAAATAAGTCGAATCCTTAAATGACTCGATATGAAGACTGAGGCCTTCAGTACTGGTCTAATCACTACCAAGGACTGTATGCAACAGTGTATTTATCATGTTTAAGTCATCCGGTGCCTTTATTGGATTCCGGTCATTAAACGAAAATAATCTGAGCATATTTGATACAAACATAGGATTATGACCTAGCTTCTCACATCACTTATGTTGTGTGTGTCAATTTTTATACATGAGAATCGGGATACACAGTCCAAATTTGAAAATTTTGCACCGCAAATCTTATTTACCGTCAGCGTTTTTGCCAGAAGTCTGCGGAGAGAATGTCGTCGAAGAAATATTTTTCATTTTTCGTTAGAGATATCTGATCTGGTGTTTGAAACGTGACCTCATCTCTAATAAACCAACACACTATCCACTAGATTGTGGCGACTTCTAAGATATATGTGATAAATGACACCAATTGGCAATGAATGAAAAGAGCCCATTTTAAAGATAATGCTTGGCACTGTAAATGTATCCAATATATCTTGGCTGCCATAAGTAAACATTGGAATGGAATTATCACCCCAAACGATATTTTGGTGCGCAACCTCTATTAAAACATTTCTTCTGTTAATAACAGGGAAAGATCTTTTAACGATAACACATGCAATATTACTATGTCGTCTTCTCATAGCATAGCCAACGAAACTTTGTTTTATAGATTTGGCTTCAAATTTTATTCGTGGTACGCATTTCCCGTGTTGTTTCAATATTTATATACCGTGTGTGCGTTTTCGCATATATTTACATTTCGCACTTAATTGTAAGTTGTTCTCATCTCTAGCAAATAAAGAGTTTGCTGTTGATGAAGTGCGAAATTAAAATCTGACAAGTTTTTTGTTTGACTTTTAAGAATTTAATTTAATTTAAGAATTGTTGTTGAGATAATAATGAGTGGCGAAGTATGTCCTGCCACATGTTGCATCATTAAGTTTTGAAAAAGTTTTTCGCACCCCAAACAAAATAGACACGGCAAAAAGAGAAAGAAAAAATAAACGAAATATTGTCAGTAAGCAAACTCGTGTCTAACAGTCTTCACAATTGGAATGGCCTGTAGAAAAAATTGTGGAAAAGTACTTTTAGCTCACATACGATTTGTTCTTGGCACATGTTAAAGTCGCCGTAGTCTAGTAGGTAGTGTGTTGGCTTATTACACGTAAGGCTACGGTTCAAACCCCATTTCACACATCAAAACGAAAATATGAAAAAAAAAAATTTCTTCGGCGACTTTCTCTCAGCAGATCTCTGAGACTAAATAAAATTGCCATGAAAAATTTCTCAAAAATTTGTCGTTCGGAATCGACTTTAAACTGTAGGCCCCGCCACATATGTATCAAATTAACGGACACGACATAAGTGGTGTGAGAAGGTAGGTCGTAATCCTGACCAATTATGTATGTATGTATGTACGTGTTAAATATAAAACCAAGTAAGACTGTTAGTAAAAGTTCAGTCAGTCTTGTGTGAAGACGCGGTGTGTTTGAAGATCTCCGTTACATAGATCTGTCGAACAATTGCCTAGTAAATGTTATTATTTATTCAAATGGTGTAAGCAGAGGAATTTCTTTGTTATTTTCATCAAGTTCTGAACAATGGCGCTTGGAATTGTGCTAGTAATAAAGAATTTTAACTAAAACTAAACACAAATTTATTTTTATTTTTTTTTGCAATCTGCGTGCTGATATTTTAAACGTTTTTGAAAGGTAAGAGATTAATTTTTAATAAATAAGATTATATAATTTATATATTATAAAATAAATATTTTATATAAATAATAATAAATAATTAAAAACTAAGTTAATAACGCATCGTGTTGCCCATTTTGTCTCAGACAGCGGAAGTCGTTCTATCAAAGTTCAAATGAAATGATGTCTACAGTCTTAGTGCAGAACTAATGCTATTCCTTATCTCCACACTTATATTTCCAACCTATACTCATATATACAATAGACGGAAACCTGATAACCGCATCAAAGGCCATTGGAGTTGGCCTTTTAAACGTGATGCCACGGTTCAAACCACAGATCAGACACCAGAAACGAAAATATAAAAAAATCGGCGACTTCCTCTCAGCAGATTTCTGGCAAAAACTCTGAGAGTAAATAAAATTGTCACGAAAAGTTTCTCAAAAATCTGTCGTTCGGAGGCGACTTTAAACTGTAGGTCCCGCCACTCATGTATTAAATTAACGCACACAACGTAAGTGACGTGAGAAGCTAGGTGGTAATCCTGACTGAAGGGTTGTAATGACCAATTGACGTATATATGTATAGTACATCTCAAAATATTAATTTCTTTACAACAGTAAATTGATTTTGAAAATGAAATGAAATTCTCTTTTGCTTGCCAAAGGACATTTTTCTTTTGCAAAGGACGTATAAATTACTGATTAATTCACAGTAACCGTATGCATACAATTACACAAGGACATGCACACAGGAACACATCACAAAATAGTGTTAAACGTGAATAGATAGAGCTGGCACAACTAAGGAATACATTACGAAATGAATGCCTGTTTGCAATAGTACACGATGTAATCAGCAAAATACCCAACGGCAATGTACAAAGACCTGTGTATGTTTCGGCAACTCTCTATCAGTTTACCATTAAGTAACTGAACGCCGCTTGTTGTGTCCTTCATTACAGAGATGGAACGTGAAATGGTAGAAGATAAACGAAAAGGATGCGGAATTGTTCATGGTATGTAAGATTTATATGGCAGCATTGCAGCTGAATGTTGTATTCATCCACTCTCACAATTAAATTACTTGTAGCTACTCTGAGATTCGAAATGAATAAAAAAAAGCTGTTGGAAACTCTCAGTAAAAAAAATATTTGTCTGAGCAAATATGTTGTTAACAGAAAACGACTGTCACCATGGAGCATGTTGTGTGTATTAATTTTATCTATAAGTAGTGGGAGCTACAGTTTAAAGTTGAATTCATACGACAGATTTTTTGCAAAAATTTTTCATGGCAATTTTATTTTCTCTCAGCATTTTTGCCAGTGGACTGCTGAGAGGAAGTCGCCGAGAAAATATTATGTTCATACTTCGTTCTGTTGAAGATGTCCGACCGGGTGTTTGAACAGTGGACTCTGGTCTAATAAGTGAACACACTACATGTACAACATGTATAACATAACATGTATAAAATTAACACACACAACATAACTGATGCGAGAAGCTAGGTCGTAAACCTGACTGAAATAATGACCAATTATGTATGTATATATGTATGTCAGCTAGACTAAGGTGACTTGAATCCGATACCTATTCTAAAAACGTGTTGTTTAAGTTCCCTATGATCAGTAAAACCCCAGTTACAATCCTCAGTCTACTTCTCGATAGTTTGATGCATTATAATTACCCATCAAAAGTTTATTTAAAATCCGTACAAGTGGAAATAGTGTTCGCTTCCCTTTTATTTCCTTTTAAACAAACACAACCTTAAAAACCCTCTTTAAATTCTATAGAATAATGTTGGCCTTATCAGCGGCATGATTGCTACCCTAACCGCAAGCTAATCTCCCTGCTTACATACATATATATATATGGTCATTACAACCCTTCATTCAGAATAACGACCTAATTTCTCACTCACGTTGTGTGTGTTAATTTTATACAATTTAAAATAGACCCCGAACTACAAATTTTTGCCAGAAATCCGCTGAGAGGATTTCGCTAAAAATATATTTTTTGGTATTTTCGTTTTAATGTCTGATCGGGGTCTTTAACTTTAATAAGTCAACACACTACCTACTAGACTACGGCAACTTCCTGCTTTTTGCTGCAAATTCTTACGTGACTGGGGATTTAATAATGACTAGCTGATTCAGCTTTCCATTCTAATCTTAAAGCAATCTCATAGCAGCTGAAAGCGCGGAGAACGGCCTGACTGCCATATAGTGCTGCTATTTCCTGTTCAACTTCCTGTCCAAGTGGAGCAAAGCACATCTTTCGATAGAGTAAACTTTCGCTTTCAAGCAACTCGAAAGTTTTCCTCATGTATTCTAAATATTTATTTCTTGAACTGCAACACGGTATATACTTGACCCATAACACAGACCGTTCTTTCTCTTAAAGAAGTATGTAGGAGTCATATTATTCCCTTTACTCTTATTATATAGTCTTGTTGCAAGGTATTTCGCAATTTCATACTGGTACGAATCATCATTCTATTTGGCAAATCATGATATCTGCTGATTACTATCTAGGGGGCAGCACAAACTGCCAGCCATTCTATTTGACAGATCATAATGGCTCCTGATTAATATGGTGTTAATCCTGTGCTTACTACTTATGCAATGAATTTAAATCCAACAATGTGTTACGAGCAATAATCACTGAGTATCCCCAAAATATGAGAGCTTCGTCAATCAAAACTAAAATATTTCATTAAACATTTTCATGGCATTACAAGAAATATTTTCTTTCCTCAAAATTTTAATTCAATTTTGGCAGACATTATAGAAAACCGTTTAAAATTTACATTTTCTCAGACAAAAAAATAACACCCAACAAATAACAATTTTCCCAAGACCTCTTCATCTTTTTGGGTAATAAATTAAGAAACTTTCTTCAATGCATTCAGTGCCACATTAAAGGCTGAAATGAATATTTCATTACAAGGCATTAAGGAGTACACAGTAACGCACCTCCTTGATGACGACTTTTTTGCAACGATTAGCAGTTACGAGTTTGAAAAATTATTGATGACTTGTACGGTTGACTTCACCGTTTAACACTTGCCATCAGCAAAAACAAATGAAGTGACTTTACAATTGTGTGAAGCGAAGAAGAAAGTAATTTCAATAATAATAAGAAATGAAAATGAAGTTCAAAAGCTATAGGCGGTTAGCATCGACTATAAGATAAGCTACAGCAATGACACTTAACACAGGGGTCCACTAGAGTTGTGTGATTTAAATTTGTGATCAAAATTTACTTAAGTAAAGTTGAATTCTCTACTGGATTTGGCAGGCCAATGGTCATATTTAATATTTGGCGTAAAAAAAAACTATTCGAAATACCTTGCAACGATACCAGATAATAAAAGTGAAGGGAATAACATAGCTCCTACATACTCTTTTAAGAGCAAGAACTTTCTTTGGTATACTCATGGTTCAAGTACATACAGTGTTACAATTCAACAAATAAATATTCAGAATACATTGGAAAAACTTTCGAGTTGCTTGACAGCCAAAGTTTACCCTATTACAAGATGTGCTGTATTCAACTTGTAGTGGAAGTTGAACGGAACATAGCATTACTATCGGACAGTTAGGTCGCCCTAGGCGCTCTCAGCTGCTATGAGGTTGCTTTAAGATTAGAATGGAAAGCTGAATCAGCTAGTCAGGATTAAATCTCCAGTCACGTAGGATTTTGCAGCAAAAAGCAGGAAGATCACCTTGCGGGCAGGGTAGCTTGCACGCTGCCAGCTAAAACCATTCTATAGATCAGGAAGAGGGTTTTGAAAGGGTATGCTCGGTTAAAAGAAACTTGAAGGAAAACGCACACTTATCTCGACTTGAAAGGATTTTAAACAACCTAAACTTTTGTTGAGTATTTGCAATGAGACGTGATTGGAGTTATGCATCAAACAATCGACAAGTAGTCTGTGTAACTGGCATTTTATCGGTCATGGTTAACTTAAGGAACACGTAGGGATCGATTCAAATTACACCTTAGACTAGTAGATAGTTTGTCAGCTTATTAGACGCGAGGATCAAAACGAAATATGAAAAAATATTTCTTCAGTGACATCCTCTCAGTAGTCTTCTCGTAAAATCTCTGAAAGTAAATAAACTGTCATGAAAATTTTCTCAAATATCTGACGTTCGTAGTTTTTAAATCGTTGAAGTCGCCGTAGTTTAGTAGATCGTGTGTTGGCTTATTAGAGCTGAGGCCATGGTTCAAACCGCATGTCAGACATCTTCAACAAGACGAAGTAAGATAATATATTTTTTCGGTATCTTCGTCTCAGCAGATTTCTGGCAAAAAAAATCTGTCTTTCTGTCAGTGGTTCCGCCACTGATGGACAGAATTAACGCACACAACAAAAGTAGCGTGAGAAAGCTAGGTCGTAATCCCAGCTAAAGGGTTGTAATGGCCAATTGTATATGTATGCATGTATGTAGGGTACAAGAAAAACAAAATAAGCTTCAAACTAAAATACAATAAAACGTTTTGTCTTCCAAAAAAAAAAAAATAAGCAGAAAAAGTCCTTCATTTAGTCAAGCCTCACATCATACCACTGACGTTAATTACCAATATTACAACAAATATTCGATAATTTCCTATTTTACAATAAATAAAATTCAAAATAATGGAAATGGAAAATTAATGGATTTTTGTTTGCTCTCTCTCTCTCATATCTCTTGTCTTCTTGCCATTGAGAACATGTCATGGAGAAATTATGTGTCTGGAGACTTTTCGTTTTTCCACAATCTTGTTGTGTCTTCAGGATACTCCCACAACTGCTGTAGAAATCTATAAAGAAAACAATTGCATGACAAAAAACAAAAAAAGAAAACAAAACTTATTACTGACTGGTAATAAACTGTTGCTTTTACTTCATTTATCATTCGTTATGTTATGCCACGTAGTTGTTTGCTAATAAAGTGTGACCAACTGTTTAAGTTACGGGGGACTGATAAAAATCAAGTGAAGTATAGAAATTACAATACATGCACACATAATTGTGCATTATAACCCTTTATGCAGCATTACGACCTAGCTTCTCACACCACAATTTTATACATCAGTGGCGGGCCCTACAGTTTAAAGTCGACTCCTACCGACAGGTTTTTAAGAAAGTTTTCATGGCAATTTTATTTACGCTCTGAGTTCTTGCTAGAAATCTGCTGAGAGACAGTAGCCGAACAAATATTTTTTTATATTTCGTTTCGACCTGGGGTTTGAACCGTGGCCTCACATTTAATAAGCCAACAGACTACCTACTAGACTCCGATGACTATTCATAGAAATTACAATACAGTACTTAATTACTTTTTATTTCTTGTAAAGAGAAACATTACATACTTACATACTAGATTGATCATTACAATCCTTTAGTCGGGAAGCTTATCACACAACCCATGTTGTAAGTAACAATTTTATTCATGAGTGGTGATACCTACAGATTAACATCGAATCCTAATGAAAGATTCTTAAGAAACTTTTTATGACAATTCTCTTCACTTTTAAAGTTTTTGCGTCCAACACATCTGGTCGCCGAATTGCTAAACTGCAGTGTCCAGCACGATAAGCGAACGGTTCGCAGTCTAATGGCACAGACAGCGCTATTGACAATCTCCATCTGTCCTACCCGTATTACTACAGAAGCTGCCATGTTGGGAAAGAATCGAAATTGATACAACGCCTTATATGTACATGAGCACCCTGTACTGCAAAACAAACGTCATCGGTTTTTGGGTGAAAAAACATTTGAAAATCTGGGCATGCTGAAGAACGTGCCACTAAGGGAACTGGCAGATTTCATCCAAAGCTCGCGGTGGTTCAAACCCATCACTAACAGATCATGACAAGGGGGTGAAGTTGTCTGTGAGTAGCAGGCTATCCGCTAACCTAACCTAACCTAAAGTCCAGCCCAGGAAAGAACATATGATGTCTAGTACAGTTGATAACGAGACGTACTGGTTGGACCCAAACTAAACGCTCTATTGGGACATAATCTTGTCTGTGATACACGAACAAAAACGGTTACACATACAGTGGAGCTTTTTTACCACAGATTTTTGTGTTTTACGACGGCTAGGTTTTCTGGTTCTCTTCGCGATGTCTAAGTTAAGACTTGAACCACGGGTTCTCGTCTAATAAGCAAACACACTATCCACCACACAACGGCGTCTACATTAATAATGGCTTCCCTTTTCTTCTATTTTCTCTTTATTTCAAACAAATTTAAGAAAATAGTTGGTCCCATTTGTTAAAATCTGAGGCTTTTCTGTGGCGTCTGTATTAATTGTTTGGCTGGTATTATTTTTTTTTTGCCCTTTTGTGGCAAGAATAAATGTAAGGAGATGGTAAATAATTGCGTTGCGGACTATGATGTCAGCTTAGCGTACTTCTATGTTAGTTTGAAAGAGTGTTACTTAAGCGTATTACTTCCTTAGTGTTCCCTAGTTTTGTTGTAATTTATGTCATTATAGTCATTAGCTTATGCGCGTTTTTTTTCATTATCTTTTCCATACACTTTCCTTTATCTACGCTTACTACTATATTTGCAGAGTTTATATAAAAAAACAACAAAATTTGTAATGCAAAACTGTCAATAATTTGATAAACGATGTACTAACACTAACCACTCTCTTCGTTCGTGACGGTACATACATACATAAGTATTGTATGCTAGTAATAGCGTTGTTGAATAATTGGGTTCGAGATAATGTTGGTGTGTAGAGGAATCGCCAATTCAGAATCTCTTCCTATAATCACTGTTCTGCAATACTACTATAAAAGTTAATAGGACTTCTTATAAACAAATGCACGACCTAACTTTACCTAAGGACCTATATGGATCGGCTTTTTCTTGTTTAGGGCCTTTATTACAACTTGCCGTTAAAGTTGGGTTTAGTTAAAGGTAACCTTAGCTAAAGTGAACTTTAAAGTTACTTTCGTTTCGTTATGACAACCTAATGATAAAATAAAGTGAACTTTTTCAAAAATATGGCAGTGCCGGAGCAATGTCGATAACACTGCTCATTTAAACAAGTTTTTTTAAACGCATTGACAACGATGGGCTTCGTTTTTTTTGTTGTACTTGCACATTTTGTTTACACATTGAAAATAATAATATGGCAAGTTCAGACATAAAATGAACTTTAAAAGTTAAAGATAATATGATCCCTTTAGCTTAAAGCTCACTTCTACTTTATTGTCCACTTATAATAATGAAAAACAATTTATCTGTCCATTAAAATCCTCTCTTTAGTTAACAGTAAGTTGTAATAATGGCACTTAGAGGAGTATTTGGTATCACTAAAGAGGGCATTCTGCCTAAAGCTATCGTTTTCTAGAATAAAATTTGTAATGAATTCCACATCTCCTTGAGAACGTCTTTGGCCAGCCCTTAATTGTCAACGGCTAAAAAACATTTGGTTCGTCGCTACGTGTCACATGGTTGAGACAATTCACATGAGAAAATTTCACTTTTTGGCATGGATTTTAGGCTGCATCCATTTAACAACGAGCACTAGAGGGCACTTGTTACTAACTTCCTTGGATATTAATTGTATAACGGAGAACAACATGTTGTTTCAACAAGACATGTTAAATACTGTGCACGAACGATTTGAGAGCATAATCATCACACGTAATAGTGATGCGAAGATGACCACCGAGATCGTGCTTCGACTTCTTAAATCACAAAGCAAACATATCCCATAACATCGTTCAAATACCGCCTGATTTATGCGTCATATTCATGGAAAATTGAATATTTTGAATGCGCCGCACACAGGAATACAGTGGCAGACATTTCAACGCTATTATAATTGGCCATTACAACTTTACAGTCAGGATTACAACCTAGTTCCTTACACCGGAGCCTACAGTTTAAAGTTTACTTCGAATGACATATTTGTGAAAAAGTTTTCATGGCAATTTTATTCAGTCTCAGAATTTTTGCCAGAAATTTGCTGAGAGGAAGTCGCCGAAGAAATATTTTTTCAAATTGTTAGGGATTTCTGATCTTAGTTTTGAACCACTTCCTTACGCCTAATAAGCTAACGATGTTATATTCCACACATAATGGCATCAGTAGGTCTTTCAAACGAATAAAAAATTACGATAATATCTCAAACACACACTTTGTTTTAGTTGAATGTAAAAACAGGAAATGTTTGACGACCATTAGATGCATGAATATCTTGTTAAGTTTTAAGCCTTTTAAAAACGTTTAAAATAAGAGTTCGTAGATTGCAATTGAAATAAAAATAAATTTGTGTTTAGTTTTAAATAAAATTCTTTATTGTTCGTACAATTCTTTGTGCCACTGTTCAAAACTTGATGTAAACAACAATAATTTACTCAGTTTGTTATTCTTCTTTACATTCTTTAGAGTAAACACTAACAATTGTTCGGCAGATGCTTATAGCGGAGATCTTCAAACCACGATTATTCTATTCACACGCAATGCGTCTTTACACAAAACTGTCTGAATTTTTATTGAGTCCGTTGACTGCTTTGTGTTGACTTTTATATCGCAGGGTAAACAGTATGATGAATGCTCTTGAATGACTTCGCGAAATCTCTATAAATGTAAACATGTTGTTAACGTTATTGTTGTTTGTGTATTTTGTTTACATTTGTCCTTGCAGTGTTGTTGTTGCCTGTTTGTTTACTTGTTTATCCCTTTTTTATACTGATGTTGTTGCTATATTTTTGTTTATTTGTTGATCATGTAAACAAGTCCATCGTTTTTGTGTTTGCAACTTTTTGTTTATCATTTTAATGTTAAACGATGTAACACCATTTCCATTTTCGTAACAATGTGATTAGTCCGACGATTCCGTATATAAAAATTGAAGTTGTCCTACAAATTATGTTTTTAATAACTACTACTCATCACTGTCACCATCACCATCACCACCACTATGTCCACATTGTCGTAATGTCGACACATTGATGAGAACTTGTAGCACAAAACGTTGTCGTGGAAATAATTTCCATGTCATATGACAACTTGACTTGCGACTGTTAAATGTTGTGTTGGTTTTCCCCATTTGAATAATGTATTCATGTGTAAATTTTCCAAAAACGTCTGTGCTAACTGTCTATTCACATTTATTCATGTATGTACATATGTGTTAATGTAAGTAAGTAAGTGAGTAAGTGAGTGAGTGAATGTACGTGATGTTCACACTTGAAAGAGATGTCTTTAAGGCACTGGCTGTCACAATATTTTTGTCATCAATTTAATGTCAATTTCAGCGATGTTTGGACGCTTTTTTTACAATTTTTTTTTTAATAATTAATAACACTGTTCTTGGTATTGGTGTAAATAATAATTAAGTATAATTAATTTTTTAATAATTAAATATAATTAATTTTTAAAGTTGTATTGAAAAAAAGTAACCTAAGCAGTATAAGAGAATTTTGTTTTTAGGTCTGGACAGAGAGTTAAGAAGCCAATTCGGCTATGAGATGAAATATAACAGGCCCCATTACATATAAGGTACAAGGAAGAACACAAAAGACATCTACAATCGATGGCTACATCAATGGACAACTGTCTAGGGGTTAACATTTCAGGTTTTTTACAATGAATTGAATTTCCACAGTGGTCTTGTAGAGCTGATGCTCAGTAAAAAGGTTCCAATATTAAACTTTCTTTTAGGCTGCCTAACCACTACAGTGTTTTCCAAGCAGTGGTCATGGCAATTTTGAAAGCTTGATTAAGTCCCGAACGTAGTTTTAAAATCCGTTCTTGTCCATGAATGCTGAGGATTTCTGAGAGAAATTTTGAATCATTCAAGAGGTAACACTCCTTATTCTCCCTTTCGTACTCCCTCTCCTTTTTCCCCATCCTCTCCTATATCCTCTTATTTAAAGGGCGTTCTGTACAATGGGCCAACTTGACCTCCGGGTACTGTCCTTGTCTCATTTGACAAGTACACGTCCTCAAACCTAAACCTAAACCAAAGAGATAACACCTATATGGGCACCAGAACATAGAGATATCGTCGGAATTGCATTGCTGGCCAGTTGGCCAAGACCAGTACAGAGCTTGCAATTTCCGATATATTACTGGGTAAACGTATTCCGATTGCTTTCTCCAGATATATGTATGTCTAGCTCGTTTTCTGTATCTCTATGGCTTCAGTCATTTTCTACGTACATACATACATACATTTTTGGTTATTACAACCCTTCAGTCAGGATTACGACCTATTTTTTCATACCACTTTTGTGGTTGGCATTAATTTGTATACATGAGTGCCGGGACTTACAGTTTAAAGTAGTTTTTGCCAAAAATCTGCTGGGAGGAGAAAATTTCTTTCATATTTTGTCTGACCTGTGGTTTGAACCGTGGTCTCACGTCTATCAAGCCAACGCACTACTTACTTGACTACGACGAATTCAGTTATTAGAACGCATGATTGTTAAGATTTTTTGTATGTTTTTTCTTTGCCTTTCCTTTGCCTACTGTATTGGTCATTACAACCCATTTGCCAGATTTCCGACTTAGCTTCTCACACCACTTATGTTGTGTGTGTTAATTTTTATACATGAGTGGCGGTACCTGCAGTTTAAAATCATCTCCGAATTATAGATTTTTGAGATGTTTTTCATGGCAATTTGATTTACTTTCACAGTTTTTGACAGAAGATTGCTGCGGGGAACTCGCCGAACAAATATTTTTCAAATTTCATCTTGTTTGAGAAGTCTGAGTCTTGTTTCAGAAGCTAAATCCTTGCCGGAGTTCAACAATGAATAGTTTTTCGCTACTCATAAGCACTCATGAAATTTTTAATATAAGTGAGTCAACAATATTGAAATTTGAATACGTATGCGTACTCACTACAACGTTGACTTATAGGTATGAGTACAATGAGTATGAGTAAAACGTTGACATCAAACTCATATCATTCGAAATATGTTTGATTCATAAGCTACTCATTCAGATTCATAACTTTAGAAAAATACTTATTCGAGTGACTTAAATCATTCATCAAAATTTACAGTCTTAGTTGTTGTTGTATTTACAAAAAAAGAAAGCAGACACATAAGAAAACACAACCTTTTTTTAGTGTTCGTATGGGAATCATACTTATTTTGTGATTCTTGTAAATGTTGAGTCATGGAGAGACGAAATCAACAACATCATAAGTGTTGTTAACTACGAATATAAGAGTACTTCAAACTTTGAATATGAGTAGAGGTTCCATGACACATATTAAAATAAGTAAGAATTCTACTCATATTTTTAATACTCGTTGCTGATTTCTGGTCTCTACCTCTTAGACTACAGTGATCTTCTCATCTATTCTATACAATCTTTGTCATAATAGTTTGCAAAACATTTGGTATCTCAGTTCCTTATGCGTGCTGTTCTAGCAAGGTTTTGTTGGCTTTTTGAATGCTTTAAATTGTTTTTTATGTGGTTTCTGTATATTGGTTGACTTGAAATTGGCCAGTTTTAGAACCACATTTGAAAATGGCCTTAAAGACTGTCTCTTTAGGTAAAATATCTCTGAGAAAACTATCCTTTAACTCTCCTTTCCTTTAAAATTATAACTTAAATGCTTATCCTGGTAAATATTTACAAAATTCCAATGATATAAACGGAGTATTTTTTTGTGAGCAAAAAGTTTTTTTGGTGTCCCTTTGGCTTTCTTTATGGGCATTTACTACCCAACATACAAATGATTATGCGCTGATACAATATATTCCCATTGCTTGTTAGCATTTACTTTGTTTTTCTATTAAAACGATTCCTATTTCCAACTCTCTTTTATTCTACAATTTCCCTCTTTGTCTTCTTGCAGGTTTGTTTTTCTTTAAATCTTTTCATTTAGCAGTGAGTGACCTTATCATATCGCTGCTATAAACTCTTCTTTCTCTTCTGCAGTTTGCCAAAAAATGCAACACTTTCACAGCTTTTTCCCCTGAGTGATTCTAATTCTAATACTCCGTGAAAATCTTGGTGAAATTACTTCTCTATGCAGTAGTCTTTTCATTCGTTTCAGTTGAGTTTCTTTTTGGCAAATTATTTTTCTTGATTTCAATCGCTTGTCCCTAGTGGAGACTCATCAGCTTGATTGTAAAAGAAATTTTGTTTGCTTCCTAAATGGAAGGACACAAGGCGAAGTATACACTATATAAAGTGTTACTTAATTAGAATATAAGGAAAGTATAGTAGGTAGTGTGAGGCCATGGTTCAAACCTCAAACCACACATCTCCGACAGTAAACGAAACATGAAAAAATATTTCTTAGATTTCTGGCAAAACGTCTGAGAGCCGAACTAAAATTGCCTCGACAAGCTTTTCAAAAATCTGTCGTTCGGATTAGACATTAAACTGAAGGTTCAGCCACCCATGTATAAGATATATACACACAACTTGAGTGGTGTGAGTAGCTAGGTTGTAATCCTGGCTAAAGGGTTGTAATATAAACGAAAAAAACGTGTGATTATTAGTCACCAAAAAAAATTTTTTTAAATTTTTTCCAATAATTTCACCCACGAAAAACTACGCAACGCACCCCGTATCAATTAAACGTACTCTACCCGAACAACGCAAAATCAAAAAAATTTTTCCTCTGTTATCACGTTGCAATTAAAATAATTCTCAACATTATTTAAAACAAAAATAAATTAAAATCGTAACCAAAATACATATTTTTTTGGCTTGTAATTATAATTCCAATGAATTTCTAAGGTTTTGCTCATTTTAAATGAAATATTTTTTCAATGTTTACTACGCATTAGGGAATATGCTTGCTTGGCCAAATGGTGCCAATTTAAAATAAATTTTTAATGAAATTATTTTCGTGGCACAAATATGATTTTAAAGTATTGAAATGTGTTGTAATTGTGTATAAAATGGTTCCATTATGATTGAAACCAAACATTTTTCTTGCAATAGATGTTGCAGTCAGAAGCTCTTGATGTTGTGGGTATGAAAATTTAGTGTGAAATTCCGTGTTCTTAAGACAGTGCCAGAAATACTTCACTTCATCTGACCTCCTCATATATTAACGCCACTTATATCCGTGCGAAATACAACACTCATGTATGGACTGGTGGCTCGAAGTCTATTTTGAAGCTTCTCGACGACATACAGCAACAGGGCGAAGATGCTCATTAATGACGGTATAGTATACAACACCATTGAATCATTGGGTCATCGTCGCAATAGGGATTGTGTTTCACTCTTCTATCGCTGCTACAACTGATTTTGTTCGAATGAAATAAGGGAAAGTTGTTCTGGAGTATCATGTATTTGTCTTTCTCGCTGTATCCATTCGTTTGTGGTGCGTTTGGCCAGTGCATCGCACACATCATTACGGACTAAATTCGTTCTTTAGCAATGAGTATTCAAAAAGACGAGTAAAACCGAATTATACTCATAATTTCTGATACTTATCCGCTTTCATACTTATTTTAATATCATGGAACCTCTACTCATATTCAAAGTTTGAAGTACTCATCATGATGTTGTTGAATTCGATTCTCCATAACTCAACATTTACAAGAATCACAAAATAAGTATGATTCGTATACGAACACTAAAATAATCACTAGAAGGTTGAATGTTTGCTTTGCTTGCTGTCTCTGTCTTTTATGCCTATGTGTCTTTTTCTTTTTTTTACAAATGCAACAACAACTAAGACTGTAAATTTTGATGAATGATTTGAGTCACTCGTATCATTTACAAGTATTTTTCCAAAGTTATGAATGTAAATAAGCAGGCTTATGAATCAAACATATTTCGAATGGTATGAGTTTGATGTCAACGTTGTAGTTATACTCATTGCAACCTGTATTTATAAATCGACGTTGTAGTGAGTATGAATGAATCAGAGTAGTTAAATTTCAATATTGTTGAGTGCTTATGAGTAGCGAAAACACGAATGATTGCTGATCTCTGGTCGGGATATTCGTATGTAGAACTCCCTTCCTGTAGAGGTCTTTCCTATGACTTATGATATAAAGAGATTGAAATCTAGTGTCTACAAACCTCCCTCTTTCCTCTTTCCCATATTGGATTTTTCTAGTTGCGACACAATACACTGCGTGAGTAGGGGCCATACCCTGAGTGTTGGTCGTACAAAAGAAAAAATTTTTTTCACAATATGAGTCAGTATTGTTTGTGCGATTTTGTCCGCCCTAAACAAAACTTAGATTGCTTCTCTAACGGGTTAAATAATCATTATTCCTCTTTTATGCTGAAAAATGTCGGATGGTTAGTATTCAAGCTCTTATTAAGAAGATGCAACATCCCACTCATCAGTAAGTTATCTCTCCATATTCCTCATTACCAAAGTTGTCGTAGTCTAGTAGTTAGTGTCTTGGCTTACTAGACGAGAGCTTGTGGATCATACCCATGCTGAGACATCTCGATTTCGTTTAACCTCTTCCTCTCTACAGTATTCCGCCAAAAACAAAAATTGACATGAACAGCATGTGCCTCGGGGTTTATTTCACGTGGATCTTATGTGAGCTGACCATCTGTTCGTGCTGTTTGACACAGTGAATGCAGTCTGAGACAGGCTGGTCGTTACAATCCTTTAGTCTGGATTACAATCAAGCTTCTCTCATGTGTTAATTTTATACTTGCGGAACCTACAGTTTAAACTCGACTTCGTACAACAGATTTTTTGAAAAACTTTTCTTGGCAATTTTATTTAACGCTCAGAGTTTTTGCCAGAAATCTGCTGAGAGGAGGGAAGTCGCTGAAGATATATTTTTTCATATTTCGTTTAGATCGAGAAGTCTCGTCACCTCACGTGTAATAAGCCAACACAATACTAACTAGACTACGTCGACTTTCGCTTGTAGAGATCATTTAAAGTGGCATTCAAATTAGCACGTACTTAGCATAATTTTTTTGAAACTCCATGTCGCTGGACCACCAGTTTGCCTCCTCTATCATAACTTTAGATATCGTAACCTTGGCACTAACCAATCCAAATAGCAATTGAAACAAATTTTTAGTCGGAAATGTTCTCCTAACTAGCAACCTGCTAGCAGTGCCTTGAAATATGTTTTTCAGTTTCTTTCAATTTTGTTAAGAAGTTTTTGCTGTGCTTAGTCATGAGATTCTTTAAACCTTAAATTGGGATTGAATAACTGCAAGATATGATAGACTACGGTGACTTGGAAAGTGATATGTTAGGCCATACTGGCATACTTATGAAATTTTCAATTTCTCTTTCTTATCTTATTTGCACTTTAAATTTATAAAATTTTCCATATTCGCTGATTGATTTGTGTTCAAAAGTAATTGAATTTATTTACTTGACGGCCTCCGCATGCAGACTTTTTATGTCCATCTTTATTATGAGTATTAAAAAATTTCGAATTTATTATATTTATTTCGGCTTTTATAGTCTTGAAGTAGACAACTGTTGACAACATTTTTATCATGTATTCTACTAAATCTATAATAACATGTGAATGCCAGTTGCAAGTTCAATTAATAACCACAATAATCGTTTAGAAAGGATACTGTCCCCTCTTTTATTTACGAAATGGTCAAGTTTTATGTCTTAATGATTAGTGCAGTTGCCTATAAAAGAGGTGCTAAAATTGAAGAGTGAAATATTGTTTGCCAGTAAAGAAATAAATTGAGTTGTCAGCTGCCGCTTGCCAGGGCGTTAAGGCATTAATTAAAAATTGCCGTCTCCTATTACAGGTTTTGTCGTGAAAACCCAAATGCTAGACACCAGCTAATTTACAAAGACTTACAAGTCTTTGGACATTATTTACAGCGACAACAACTGTGTGAAGTTAGCACACAGGAAACGTGTGCTATATGGATGACAGTTAATGTCTGATGTAAATTAAAAAGGTGTGAACGTAATTTAAATGAATTTTTTATATGCAAAATAATGGACAAAACAATTACCCAAGATCTTAACAAACCTGTATGTTTGTTATACAAGGAAAAAAACTCTGAATGTAAAATAAAATTTTCATGAAAACTTTCTCCAAAATCTGTCCTTCAGCGACGAAAATAAACTGTAGGTCTCACTGATTATAAATAAAATGAATACACACAACATAAGTGGTGTGAGAAACTAGGTTTTAATCTTGACTGAAGGGTTGTAATGAACAATTAAGTAAGTAAGTAAGCACTATAGGTTCACACTGACGCGTTTTTGCCTTTTTAAAAGCGTTTAAAATATGAGTTCGTTGATTGCAAACAAAATAAAAATAAATTTGTGTTTAGTTTTAGATAAATTCTTAATTGTTCGCACTATTTTATGTGCCACTGTTCACAACTTTATGTTACAACAACAATTTACTTAGTTCGTTATTCTTCTTTACACTTCTGCTTGCGTAAGCACTAACAACTGTTCGGTAGAACTTTACAACGACGATCCTCAAAACACGACTGTTCTTTTCACACGCAACGCGTCTTCACACAAGACTGACTGAATTCTTACTACTCGTTGCCTGCTTTGTCTTGCATTTTTTATATGCCTACGTAAACAGTCTGATGAAGGTTCTTGAAGTCGAACGTTTGTGATTTCGCTTTCTCGAGAACTCTATCGCGACCTCATTGTTGTTTGTGTATTTTGTACACATTGCTTGTTGTTGCGTTCTCGCTTACTTGTCTATACCCTTTTCTTTCATACTGATGTTGTTGATTTACTTGTAACAAGTTCGTTGTATTTGTTTGTGCAGCTTTTGCTCATTTTAATGTTAAACGATGTTACACCGTTTCCATTTTCGTAACAATATTCTTTGCGAGCAATATTTGCCCGGCGATGACTTTCACGGCAAGCACTATAGATGGATGATTATTAACTTCTTTTGGCCTGCATTTGGCCATGACACCAAACACATGTGGTTGTAACAACACATGTCATATGACATATTCGGCAAAAAGTAAGGTAATGTGAACTGGCAACCAACATCATGCCATATGACCTCGTTTGAAAGTGGAGTTTTCTTATGTCGCATGTGTATTCGAATAAGTCGCAAAAATAACCAATGCCATCGGTCAAAATCAGAGTGATTTATGCGCCAAAGTCATGGAAAATTTGACATTTCTAATGCGCTCCACCTAGAGGCTGTGAAGGCTATAATATTCCTCTCACAATGGCATCAATAGGTTTTACAAACGCATAAAATATTCTTATGATATCTCCCAAAATATTGTTTGTAATTATAATTTCTGCAAGTATTTTATTTTGTTTCTATTTTCGATATTTTTAAAATTGTAATTCGCTCTACCGCAATGCAGATATGAGAACACCTACCCAGTATCCATACATACTCAAACATGTGACAGTACTGCAGCCAGTCTAAATAAAACACAGAAAAAAAACCTTTCCAACTGTCTGTTAAAGCGTTCCATTTGCAAAGCCTTGCCTTGCCTGCGGTTGATTTTTGTTGCACTGAAAATGTGCAATGCGTATGTGAATATGATTTCATGCAAATTTTGTTTGTCAGTTTATTTGGGTTCGTTTGCAAATATTTAACATTTCATAACTTATAACAGTTCCTGTCATTCAATCAAACATTTTCAAGTCAATTAAAATTTCATTTAATTTTTCACTCATATCAGAAGAGAAAAATTAAAATATTTTAAAACAAAATTATGCGACTTTATTTAAAGCCACAGAATTATAAAAAAATAATTTTTAAAAGAAAAAATCGTTTTTCACTCCTCCATATGAACGCTGGTCCATTGTAGTTGTGTTGCTTGAGAGCCAAAGCAACAGGCCTTCACTGCTAATTTTTCGAACAACAGTGTCTTCAACAACGAAAGTCATTTCTTACACGGTGGTTACGTAGAAATCCAAAATGACTGCGTATGGAGTTTGAAGACCTCAGCCGTGATTTTGGAAAAGATATTGTTACGAAAATGAAAAATCTAGATACTAAAGTTTTGCTTTTACATCGCTTAACATTAAAATTATAAACAAAAGCTACCAAAAAAAAACAATATAGTAAACAAACCTGTTTACAAATTATCGTAGTGCTTAATATGACAACAAACACCAGCATAAAAAAATTTTAAACAATTAAACAAAAGTACAACAACAAACACTACAAGTATAAATGTAAACAAAATACACAAAAAACAACAATAATGAATCTAAACAATGATGTTTACATTTATAGAGATTTCGAGAAGTCCCGAATATTCGCCTTCAAGAACATTCATCAGACTGTTTACCCTGCCATATAAAAGGTAAAGCAAAGCAGGCAAATGAGTTAGAGAAGTTCAGACAGTCTTGTGTGAAGAGGCGGTACATTTGAAGAGAGTAATTGTAGTTTGAAGATCTCCGTAACAAAGATCTGTCGAATAATTGTACAGTGATTGTTATTGTTTATGCAAAGGGTATAAACAGAGGAATAATAAAGAAAGGCAATTGTTGTTGTTTACATCAAGCTGTGAACAGTGGCACACAGAATTGTGCGAATAATAAAGAATTCTAATTTAAACTAAACACAAATTTATTTTTATTTTATTCGCAATACATACATACATACATTATTGGTCATTACAACCCTTCAATCAGAATTACGACCTAGCTTCTCACATCACTTATGCCGTGTGTGTTAATTTTATCCATAAGTGGCGGGACCTACAGTTTAAAGTTGACCCCGAACGACAGATTTTTTTGCGAAACTTTTTTTTGGCAATTTTATTTCATTCTCAGAGTTTTTGCCAGAAGAGAGGAAATCGTCGTAGAAATATTTTTTCAAATTTCGGCTTGTTGGAGATGTCTGACCTGGGGTTTGAACCGCGGCTTCACGTTTAATACGCCTACATAATATTTATAAGACCACGGCGACTATCGCCCGTACAGAGCATTAGAGCATTAAAAGTGCCAAGAGCTGTGAGGCACGTACCGAAAAGACATGAAAATATATGTTGTCAAATCACATGGTTGCCTTCTCTATTGTATTGTTTTACTATCGTAATCTTGCCACTAACCCAACCAAAGAGTACTCCTTACAATTGGAATAAATTTTTAGGCAGAAATGTTCTCCTGTTTTTGCTGTGCTCAGTCATAAGAATCTTGAAACCTTAAATTGGTTTTGATGACTACAAAATTTCACTTAGAAGTGCCTCGTAACTACCGCGATACCCTACAAGTCTTTTCAATAACCCTAAGGCAGACAAGATATTGTTCTATTGGACAAAGGACAGTAGTAACTAGAGTGACAGTCCTTGAGGTCAGTGATGTATTTAGCAAGGATTTTTCAGCAAATAATAAATTTGAATTGCCATGTAGTTGCACTCCTTTGATTTCATTACTTTATATTGCAAACAAAAAAAAAATTTCGTCTTCACTTCAAATTCAACGCTCAGGAATTTATGCAAATGAAATGGCAGTCGATTACTTAAACTATGAGTATAACCGCTTTAATATTCACGAGTATTGAGTAGGTTTTCTCTCATTTAAAATAATGATGTTTGTTGTTGTTGTTGATAGCTAACGCTGCTACTGCTGCGTTTCTTCAGGCTTTAGGTTACTTTGCGTAGAAGAACCTCACTGACAGGCACGTAGGAGATGTTTGTTGCATACGTCACATACGAGAAATGGAAGCAAGCCGTAAGTGTAGCAATTTCTAACAATTTCTCTGTAATTATCACGTACGACAACAACAAAGTGTGAATTTTTAAAATAGTTGCGCTGCAATTTAAACCAATCGTTGGAGTATAGTTTTCTAATGGACGCTCTACTATAATATGCTTTAGTTGAACAGCATGATCTAGTTTTAAATGTACAAATAAAGGAATAAAAATAAATACGTAGAATTGAAATCGCCAACAAGTGCACTAAATTTGGACGTGCTCTCGATATACTGGATGATCTGAAATGCTTGGGCTTGAATAAAATTTTAAATCCACACATTGACAGCGTATGCAGACAGTCAGCTGTCCTGTTCAACAGTGCACTCTATTCCACTTCTACCAAGGCAAACTGCTACTCAACTAAAAATTTCTTGTCTAAAGGTTCAAAAGTCCGCAATGGAACCATTGAAGTTCTTCCTAAAGAAAGGGTTGGCTCTGGTATCAATATTGTTTCGTTTTAACCTTTTAAAAACGTTTAAAATATGAGCTCGTAGATTGCAAATAAAATAAAAATAAATTTGTGTTTAATTTTAACTAAAATTCTTTATTATTCGCACAGTTCTGTGTGCCACAGTTCACAACTTTATGTAACCAACAACAATTGCCTTTTTTGTTAATCCTCTGTTTATACCCTTTGCATAAACAATAACAATTACTAGACAATAATTCGACAAATCTTTGTAACGGAGATGTTCAAATAACGGTTACTCTCTTCAGGCACACGTCGTCTTTACACACGACTGACCGAACTTCACTAACTCAATCGACTGCTGCCTTTCATATGGCAGAGTAAACAGACTGATGAATGTTCTTGAAGGTGAATGTTCATGACTTGGCCTTCCCGAAATCTCTATTTATTTTTGTAGTGTTGTTTGTATACTTTTGTTTACTTGTTTTCCATTTTTTATGCTGGTGTTTCTTGTTATATTAAATACTACGATAATTTGTAAACAGGTTTGTTTACTGCATTGTTTGGTTTTTGTAGCTTTTGTTTATAATTTTAATATTAAGCGATGTAAAAACAAAACACCAGTATCTAGTTTTCATTTTCGTAACAATATTAAGGGTTCTGATATTAAACTTTCCTATAGGTTGCCTACAATGTTCTCCAATCGGAGATCATAGTCATTCTGAAAGCGTTACAATGCTTATTGGGTGGCAGCAGTTTCCATAAAAATCTCTTGAAATAATCGAATTGAATTTCTCCAGAATATGTCGAATCAATATAGGGTAAGCTCTATATCGATTCCCGCACAGAGGGATATCATTAGAATTTGTATTGCTTATGAGCTGGCCTGGACTGGTATGAAGATTGCAATCTCCGACACCACCACCTTCTGCATAACTTAAAGTCTTTATGCTCGAAGACGATATTAAAATGACATTAAAATGCCTTAAATGCCATGACTTGATGGAAGAGAAGGGTCGTCAAAACATATGTTATGCGAGCTTTATGCTTTCTGAGGTGATGTTATTAGTTCCAGTCGCCATAGTCTAGTAGGTAGAGTATTGGCTTATTAAAGGTGAGGCCATGGTTCAGACATCTCCAATAAAGCCAAATATGAGAAAATATTTCTTCGGCAACTTCCACTCAACAGGCTTATGGGGAAAAATCTGAATGCAAAATTAAATTCCCATGAAAAAGTTTCTCAAAAATCTGGCGTACAGAGTGGACTTTAAACTGTAGATACCGCCACCCGTTAATAAAATTAACAATTAACTGACTGAAGGATTGTAATGACTAATTATGTATGTATATATGTATGAGCGATAAAAATCATTTCATGAAATCATGGGCATCACATGTAGACGACTTGCCCCTTTACACATTTTCTTGTGGAGGTTCCTTAAGTCGCTGGTGTAGCGAATAGGCTACGAATAACAGCGGCCCTTAAAGCCAAGATAACAGTTGCCATCGTAAAAATTCAGTCTGATTTATATGCCAGAGTCAAGGAAAATTGGATCTTAGAGAAGCCATGGCGGCAACTGAACGATGTTATCATATTTCACACATAACGGCATCAGTAGGTCTTACAAACAAATAAAAACTTTCGATGCTACCACACAAACACACTTAGTTTTAGTTACAGTAAAATATAGTAAACCCCTTATAAAAGACCCAGTACAATTTATTGGATACAATTTTCATTCTTTTGCGTTGGTCTTATTGGTAAATCACAAGAGCAAAATAATTAAACTGTCGATGGCAATTAAGGGTTGTCTTTCCCCATTAACTTTAGTTTTCATCATAGTACAACAACACTAATTGCTTGTCATGGAAATTATTTTCAACGGCAGACGTCTCAACAGCAACAGCCAATGTCAGTCAATAAACAACAGCCATTTCCTGGAAGAAATACATACAGCCTGTACATAAGAAATGAAAGGTCAAGGCTAACATTTAATGCTTATGTTGTAGTTTCGTAGTGAAGTTTACACTCAGCTTTAAAAAGTTTTTTTCATTACTAGATGAGCAAATTAAGCTGACACTGTAAAAAATTTATGAGAATTATTGTAGATTTTTAGCAAACACTTATTAGTTGCTCGTGTTTGGAAGAACTGCTTATTGTAGGGGAGTATTAAAAAATAAAAATTTAACTTGAAAAATAATGTGATACGGTTTAGTACTGTAAATAATAATAGCAGATGGTGAATGCATTTTAACGCGACAAATAAGGCCATTTAAATGATGATAAGCAACAAGAGTATATTCGACAAAGACTGTAAAGGGTTACAGGAAGGTAACAGTGATGATGAAACAATTTTCATTTAAAATTATTACAGAGGAATGCGAAGCTGACGTAAATCCAGATTATTGCGACGTCGAATAAATCCATTTACCAGAATATAACCTGAAAAAAGAAACGGAAGATAACAAAACACTCGCTCAAATTCCCTATGAAAGTGGAAGAGGCTATTTTAGCAAAGACGGAACAATTTAGTCTTAACACCACATACTGCTAGATTCCGTGTTCATAATATTGTTACGTTTTTGTCTTTTAAAACGTTTGAAATATGACCTCGTAGATTGCAAATAAATATAAAAATAAATCTATGTTCAGTTTTAAATTATTTCTTTATTGTTCACAAAATTCTGTGCACCACTGTTCACAACTTGATATAAACAAAAACAATCGTTTTGTTTGTTATTCCTCTGTATACACACTTTGCATAAACAATAACAACTACTAGACAATTTGTTTGATTGATTTTTATAAAAGCGATCTTCAAACCAAGATTACTTTTTTCCAACACCGCGTCTTCACACAAGACTAACTGAATTTTTACTGACTCCGTTGCCTGCTTTTATACCGTAGGATGCTCTTGAAGGACCATGACTTCAACTTCAGGAAATCTCTATAAATGTAAACATGTTGTTTACGTTATTGTTGTTTCTGTATTTTGTTTACGTTTGGCCTTGCAGTGTTGATGTTGCCTTTTTGTTTACTTTTTTACTTGTTTATCCCCTTTTTTATACTGGTTTTTTGTTGGTATTTTTTTGTTTACTTATTTATCATGTAAACAAGTTCATTGTTTTTGTTTTTGTAGCTTTTGTTTACAATTTTAATGATGTGAAAACAAAACAGCATTTCCATTTTCGTAACAATATTTTAATTTATTGGGAACCCTCAGATCTTATGGATCAAACCCCAGGTCCAATATCTGCAACTAAACGAAAAATATTTCTTTAGCAACTTCTTTTCAGCAGATTTCTATATTTCAGAATTGACTTTAAACTGTAGGTCCTGCCGCTCATAGATCAAATTAATACACAGAACATAGTGGTATGCAACCCATGCTCTGACTAACTTACTCGATGAGTTTGATGGAATTCAGTCAGTATAGGGACTGCGCTAACCTGTAGCGTACTCAAGTGTGCTTTGGTAAACAAAGCTACCACTCTAACCCAACGTAACCTAACAGAAGTGGCGTGAGATGCTAGACGTACATATGTGCTACGTATGTACAATTTAATTGTTATTTGTTTTCAAATACATACCCAGGTATGCGGCTGTTAACGTAAAGGGTTCGAAAATGATTTGACAAATTTTCTTCAAACTTCAATGTGTTAGATAGAAATTTCAGAAAGATATGAAAGCCACTTTCGGAGTTACAGTGTTGTTAAAATTCAAAACATAACCGTTTATGCAGAATAAATGAATTTAATTTTCTCTGGGTGTCACCCCTACAGCGTATGAGTAATATTAATTGAAATCAACACATCGTGTGTAACTCATAAGTCTCGGCTGTCAAAAACTACATTTTTTTTCTTCGATTTTTAAATTTCAATGCAACAAATATTTTAATTGAATCATATTAACTACAATCCCTAGAGCATATTTGGAAATTTAAAAGTTCAAATTTGAAAATGCAATAAAACAAAAACGCTTACAAGAAAACGTTGCAGTCAGACGCTACGCGGGCCATTGTCGAGAACTATAGAGAGAAGAGAAGGGATGAGACACGCCTTTTCAGAAGCAAGAAGAGGGAACAGGAAAGGCGTGAGCGTGAGGAAGTCGAGATGTCTAGATGTAGGGTTGACGCTCGAAAATTCTATCAAAAGGTTAAACGTCTAACCGAGGGTTATAAACCCGGAGCGTCTTCCTGCAAAGATGAGAATGGAAACATGATAACAGATCCGCAGGGAGTGCTGATGTTATGGAGGAAACACTTCTCTACTCTGCTAAAAGACGATGACGACACCAATATCGTCTTTACAGATGATGTTCCGAACCCGATCGATTATGACGGCGTGGAGATTCCTAGCCATGAATTGTTTAAGACCGGATGAAATGAGTTGGTAGGGCGCATGCACCAGCTTATTTATAAAATATGACTAGAGGAAAGTATGCCCAATGATTGGAACCTCAGTGTCCTCTGTGCTGTCCTGAAAAAGGGAGACCCTACTATAAGCGCCAACTACAATCTATCGCATATAAGGTTCTTAGAGGCGTATTGTGTGAACGACTGAAGCCACTCGTCAAAACACTGATAGGACCTTATCGGTGAGGCTTCAGACCTGGCAAGTCCACCATCGGTCAGATCTTCACACTACGCCAAATCCTGGAAAAGACCCACGAAAAACAAGTCGACACACACCATCTTTTTGTCAACTATAAGTCAGCCTTCGATAGCCCCATAAGGAGAAGGGTTTTTGGTGCAATATCTGAGCTCGGTATACCTGCGAAGCTGATAAGGCTATGCAGAATGGCGATGAGCAATTTCTGCAGCTCCGTCAAGGTAGGAACGGACCTCTCCGAACTTTTTGATACCGTGCGAGGTTTCAGCCAAGGCGATCCCTTATCATGTAACTTCTTCAACTTCGTCATGCGGTGGACGGGAGTGCATCGCAATGGCACTATTTTCAAAAAAGCGTCCAGCTGCTTGCGTACGCTGACGATATTGACATTATAGGGCGTACCAAGCGAGAGGTTACTTCTGCCTTTAGTTCTATTGAATGGGAGTCTACTAAGATGGGTCTGGCAGTAAATGAGGGCAAAACAAAATATATGTTATCGACAAGTAGAGACGTGCGGCGTACTGATTCTCAGATTACGGCCGATAACTATACAATTTGTTTATACTATAACCATACAATTTTCGTGCACTTTTTCGAGTGTATGGGTCATATTTTGGAGATGGTTTGTCGGCATAACACTTTCCGATAACGGAAAATAATCCAACGGTGTCAAAACGCACCTTCTTGGCGGCCAATTGACATCACCATCTCGCCGAATTAAACGGCTATCCAACATTTGACGTAATAAATCAATTGTGACATGAGATGTGCAGCAAGTTGTTTCATACTGTTGAAACCAAATGAAATTTGTGACAGAATAAAATGACATAGGTATTGCCCGATTCGAAATAACCGATACTTCAAATTTAAAGCGATAGATGGCCCACCCGATATATCAAGTATTTCCTTCCAATTTTTATAAAATTATTCCAATCAACTTTTAAATAATTTATTAGAAACAAAATCTAACTTCGATTACAATAAAAACCACATAAAATTTTTAATTTCTTTATTTATTTCGTATTTATTTTATTTAATTGCATTTGGCGTTGCTTGTTTTCTTTAATTATTTTTTCTATTTCGGTACATACAATTAAAAATCGATTTTAGCGAAGGAGTCAACACTTGATATTGAATTTCGTTGTTATTATTGCTTACAGAGTAGGGTAGTGCAATGGTCTGGCCACAGTAAATTTGGAGCTATAACTCTCACTTACTAACTCTGCTACCATATCTCCTTGAGTGTACTGCTGTTCATTTTCATTGTCTGGAGAAAGGTAACTCTAGTACGTGGCTTATTAGCTACTAAATCAGCGCATTCCGGTCTCCGAATACAAATATTTCATGTCGTTCGTGTCGGCATCAGTGCAGTCGAGATGGGGCTGAATATTAGTGGCAACAGTTGTTGTTATGGGGTTGAACTCTTCTGTTGGTGAGTGGTAGTCTTTGTGGTGTACTGTACTAATTAAAGGCGCCATATGTTGTCGACGACTAATACATGCTAGAAAGAGGAAAAAGACATAGAAATGTTGATAAAATTACTACTAAGTTAAATTTTTTATATAATGTTTGTTATTATAAACATTGAATAAAAATGAACGCTTTTAAGACTTTAAGCAATTGTTCAAAAACGAAATAAATTAAGTTTTATGTTTATGAATATAATGCTATAAACACATAACTGAAAGGAATTTTAAAATTAAAAGAACATGTTTAGTTAACCCTATAAAAACTCTAATAGCAGTTTAGGTTTCAATAGAAAAATAGAAAATTGTTCAGTATTTAGTTAAACTACGAGACAGCAGTTAAGTATTGAATTATTGCCTTAAGGTTATTGAAAAGACTTGTAGGTTACATGCCACTTGTACAATGGATCAATTCGACCTCCGGGTACTGTACTTGTCTTTACTGATAAGTACACGTCCTCTAACCTACAAGCCATTTATAAGTGAACTCTTGCAGTTATTCAATCAAATTTAAGGTTTCAAGATTCTTATGTCGGAGCACAGCTTAAACTTCTTAACGAAATGGAAAGAAACTAAGCAACATATTTCAAGGCACTAGTAGCATATTGCAGGTTAGGAGAACATTTACGCCTACAAGGTTACAAGTTTAGAATAACATTTCCGCCTAAAAATTTATTTTAATTGGCTTAGTTCGTGACAAGGTTACGACAGTAGAAAATACAATAGAGGTGGCAATCTGATGATTTGGCAACATGTGGTTTCAAGTCGTCATAGTCTAGTAAGTATTGTGTTGGCTTTTTAGACGTGAGGCCACGACTCAAACTTCATCTACAGCAAAGCGAAATATGAAAAAATATTTCTTTTGGTGATTTGCTCTCAGCAGATTTCTGGCAAAAACTCTGATATAATTGCCATGAAAAGTTTCTCAAAAATCTGTCGTTCAGAGTCAGTTTTAAACTGTAGGTTCCATCACTCGTGTAAACAATTAAACGTACACAACATAAGTGGTGTGAGATGCTAGATCGTAACCATCATTAAAGCGTTCTAATGACCAACTATGTATGTATGCGTGTATGCTCTGCAAACTGATATTATTATTATTATTATTATCCACAAAATATTAGGAACTCGATTTAATACAAGTTGGGCAATGACATAAAAAACGTTCCATCGCTTGATATTGATAAATACTATCAATTCAGACACATAAGCAAAAAAACTGAGCAGCAAGCAGGGCAAACACACAACCTTCTAGTAAGTATTTTAGTGTTCGTACGCGATTCATACTTATTTTGTGATTCGTGTATACGTTGAGTTATGGAGAGTCAAAATCAACAACATCATAACGTGTTGTTAAGTATGACTATGATTTGTACTTCGAACTTTGAATATGAGTAGAGATTCCATGATATTAAAGAAGTATGAATGCGTATAAGCTTCAAAAATTATGAGTATGATTCGATTCTACTCATCTTATTGAATACTCATTGCAGACCTCTGATTCACGCACACCCGCACATGTAAATTGTGTGTTATACTATGACCAAATATTTTTCCCTTGGGTTTAATATGCTCAGTAGAGAAAGAATAAGCTATGTTTGTGTAAAGAAATGTAATTAACCGCAGCAGCGAGAACAGAAAATGAAAGGAAAAATACAAATGAAAACACAATGAAAACATAGACTTCATAGACTACTTATCTATATTAGTCATCGATCCATCCAACAATGCAAAGGATTCATCGAAATACAGACAAACATTGAGTGGAGGAAAGGACGCAAATAAAATTGCTGTGATGGGTGTGATAAACAGAAATTAGTATTAAGCCTCAAGGGAAATGTGTAGACATACTACAATGTTATGGATATAACCAGAACCAGACACACTTATGGTTTCAATAAGAGTATCTAAAATATTAATAAAACTGATAACATTATCCAATAGAAACTATATGAACAGAAAAATATGAAAAATATATAGACGCCAAATTTTGGTCATAAGTATTTTCATAAGAAATATTGTGAGCGTCAAAAGAAACTGTATACTATGGCTAAAATTCTAATAAACGACAAACCCGACGTTTACTACCTAAGGAGAGTGTCCTAAAAAATTGTTTAAATATTAAAAACTGGCAATTAAACAAGTTGAAAATAAGAACAACGGTAATGTATTGTTATGTTTTTACCTTTTAAAAACATTTTTAGTTTTAATTATAATTCTTCATTATTCCCACAATTACGTGTGCCACTGTTCACAACTTGATGTAACAACAACAATTGCTTTGTTATTCCTCTGTTTATACCCTTTACATAAACAATAACAATTACTAGACAATTATTCGACAGATTTTTGTAACGGAGATCTAAGACTAACTGAACTTTACTACCTCAGTTGTTTGCTTTGCCTTGCCTTTTTTATGGCAAAGTAAACAGTCTGATGAATGTTCTTGAATGCGAATGTTCATGACTTCGTCTTCTCGAAATCTCTATAAATGTAAAACAATGATGTTTACATTTATTATTATACTGCAGTTTGTGTATTTTTGTTTACTTGTTTACCATTTTCTATGCTGGTGTTTGTTGTATTAAGCAGTTCGATAATTTGTAAACAGGTTTGTTTACCGCATTGTTTTGTTTTTGTAGCTTTTGTTTATAATTTTAATGTTAAGCGATGTAAAAGAAAATCACCAGTATCTAGATTTTTCATTTTCATAACAGTATAGTTTTTTGACGCTCACTGTATATTTAATAATTCTTGCAGGTTAACCCCCTTACCCAGCTAGCTGTGTTTATAAATACATGACTATTATTTCTTCTCAAGAATGATTGACATGCTTCGCAATGCATTGCCTTGTTATTTCATGGCTTTGCAAATGATTTTATCGCATTAACATTAACTTAACTGTTATTCTTTCATAGAATATCTATTAAAAAGTTATTGTAACTCTTAAATTAAAATATTTTCTCATTAAAATCGTAAAATATAATCAAATATTTAATTTCTTTCTTAAAGAAAATTAAAAATTATTTTTCCAGATTTTACAATTCCATTTAAAAAGATAAACTCAGCACAGCAAACAGGATTTTCACTAGAACTACTTATACTTTGAAAAAATGTTATTAAAATTTCTGTGTATTCAATGGTAATAAAGACAAGTACTCTACGTACGTGAATTCAAGTGAGTTTGAAGCCACACTTAAACCGGTTTGAAGCCACACTATAGATCAGCTAGATCATCATTGCTAGTGATATATCAGCCTGTGGTTAAAGCAAAAATAAGTGGAAAATAATAAATCAGGGAAACAAAATGCTTATCTGGTAATTAATAGCTGCAGATAATAGGGAAGGAAAAAACACCAAGAAGTGATATCAGTTCAGGTGACTTTAAGATTTACTTGCGTGCTTTGGACAGTCACCCCTTCTTGTTTAGTTTTTTAATATTTTATATAAAAAAAGCAGAAAATAGGAAAACATCTTAAACAAGAGCAAATCCAAAATCGAATTTATATGCTGCTGAATATTTTAAACCACATATGCTAAGTTATAATCACCCGGTTGCGATTTATTTAGCTTTCGGGGCTGGACACTTCTTTTTAATATCCGTTTGTTTTTAACAAATAAAAAATTCTGCTAAAATAGCGCCTGACTAAAAAAACTGGACTCAAAGAAGAATAATTTAAAGTGCAACACTGGACTTTTAACATACAACACTGGCCTGTTAACTTATAGCACTGGCTCAAGCATGAAAATGGGCTCACACTTTTTGGAATTTCAAGCCAAAAGAAAAAACAAGAAAAAAACTGAAAAAATTAGGAATACAACAAGCACAAAAACTCTGTCCGATAAATGTAGCTTATTTTTCTATCATATGCGCCTGTTTCATGCTATAAATTTAACACGCAAGTTAAAGTTCAAGAAGCGTCGTAGTCTAGTAGGTGGTGTGTTGGCTTATTAGACATGAGGCCGTGGTTCGAACCCCATGTCAGACATCTCAATGAAACGAGAGACAAAAAAATATTTCTTTCGGAGGCGACTTCCTCTCAGCAGTCTTCTGGCAAAAACTCTGCCAGTAAATAAAATTGCCAAGAAAAGTTTGTTAACAGACAGCCACAAGAGTGAACTAAACCGGCTTTGGGGCAGCAAAATAAAATAAAAATAAATAATTTATTTTAAGAATGACGGCGACATCATAACTGTAGATGGGCATGCGCTCTCATACATTCTGTCAAATATATGTTACAAGACCACCCGGGGAAGATACCTGCATTGATTTACATTTTTTGACAAACTGTAGGTCCCGCCACTCATATATAAAATTAACACTCACAATATGTATGGTGATCCTGACTGAAGGTGTGTAATGATCAATTAAGTAAATAGAAGCCTAATAGATTCTCTTCACAAAATCAGAAGAGTGTTACAGCTTTCCTTTAACAGAACAGCTTAGAGGGCTTGTAAATGTCCTCTAAGCACTGATACTAGCTTGTGCCTATCTATTCTATCTTGCGCCAATTCATCAAATAAGTTCAGTAACACAACTAAAAAAGCATACGTTGCCACATAATTAGTCTTTGAGAAAAAGGGAGATTTTTTATCTCTCAGAGGTGTGCTATGCAAGTCAGCGTTGAAAATATGTGTCCTTAGTAGCACATTTACCGGCAACAACACATGCTTGAATGTCTTATGCTATGTTCAAAATGAGGCCGCTAAAACTAGGTCACTAGGCGAATGTAGTTAGGAATACACTTGGTTGTTCAAACGTTGGAGCTGAAAGTATTGATCGGCGCAACACTGATCGCGCAGATATTACTTAATACTTCAGCCAGGAGGACAACATAGCTTCGCACATCGCTTGTGCATTTTATCCATGAGGAGCTGGACCTACATTTTAAAGTCGACTCCGAAAGACAGATTTTTTTATGGTGACATAAAGGCAGGCTCATTTTTATATAATCCTTTTGCAGTGCAGATTTTCTCTCTTATTTGGCCCGTATATTATATTATAATTTGTTTTGTAAAAATTTAATTGCAGTTATTTTGTTGCTAATAATTTTGAGAGAAATTACTTTTTTTTTAATTCTATTTTTCTCTAATTTTTTTTACATACAGTGAGCGTCAAAAGAGACAATACATTAAAAAAATATACAATACTAAATTACCGTTATTTTTATTTTAAAATTGTTTCATTGCCCGTTTTTAATTTTGAAACAAACAAAAAATTACAAAAAATTTCGAAATATTGTCAAAATTTTTCGTTCACTCTTCTTAAGTGGTAAAAGTTGAGTTTGGTGATTGTTAGAATTTTATCCATAGTATTGTACAGTTTCTTTTGATGTTCACTGTACTTTTATGAAGGAGTACTAGGACTCTCATTTGCTATTTATACTTAATTACAATTGTTTATAACAACTTTTTTTTTTCAACTTTATTTTTATTATAATTTTTAAATAATTTTTCAAACATAGTTTTTATTTTCATAAGTATTTGTTTTTAATTCAATTATAAAAATTTTTTATTTTTTAAAATTTTTTTTTTGAATTTTTTGTTTGTTTTTTGCCAATCATTTCTTATTTACCATTTTATTTATTTTTGTTTACGCAATTATTCTTTTTTAAATTTTTATTTCAGTTAATTGTTTCCCCTTCATAGCAAAAGAATTGCGGAAAATGTGCACTGTTTTCGTTTCTTTTGTAGGCCAAAAGCGAAACTTTTGGCCCCCAATTTCAGTTCCGTTTCGTTAGAATTTTTATCCCGATTTACGTAAAATCTTTGGTGTTGTATAAACAGCAAACATTTCACATAACTTTTGCCACACGAATACCAAATTGTTTGAATATCCCGTCAATACTGAATTCACTTTGTTTATCAAATTATGAATTGAGCACATATGTCCGATTCAACGAGTATGAGTTGTAGTGTAGTGTAGAGCTTAAACATGTGTGTGTAATCGGTTCAAAGAAAATATTTATTTCATTCACACATACACAAGTGAGCACCTGCACTCACATGGGGTTCTCCCTCAGCTATTGTTTGCTTTTATGTGGAATGTATTCGAAACTCCATTGCTTGTGTTACACAAGTTGTGTATATTCAGTGTGACCAGATTAACGTTATGAGAGCAAAAATCTAGTCAAACTGTATATAACAACACATGTGAATATAGTTCAGTTGTATTCATTTTTCGATACCGTCTAGAAAGCTACAGTATTAAAAAACAAGTACCACAGAGAGTTTATTTCCAAACATTTTAATAAGCAAGAGAGTTTTTATTTCTTCATTCTCTGTCCTCTAAGCTTTTGTTTGATGTTTTGTATGTGTATTTAGTTTTGTAAGCTTCTGTTTATTAGAAGTTAGTGGCAGTTTGAGCAAACAAGTAATTTTAGTTTCTTCTCTTCTATAAAATTTTAGAGCGTTTCTTTACAGATGTTTTTGAAAAACATTTCTATAGGAAGTGAGCGAGAGTGAGAGTGAAAAATTAAGTAAGAGATTTAAATTATCTCTTCCACAAGAATTCTAAACAAGTGCTTGTGCTTTATTTTCTTTACATTTTATTTTAACTCTTTAGTGTCTCATGCGCTTTTCATTTGTGCTTTTAATTTGGTATTTAATAGCTTGTTTCTGTAAGACGAATGGTTTTAGATAAGCGTGTGTTTATATGCAAAGCACAAACAAAATTAAAAGCTACTTTAATATGCAGGAAACCATTGACAAAATAGAACATTATTGATGTTAAATGTTGCAGTTTGTGATATACAAACTTTGTGAACCAACTTGTCTATGTATTTTGATTAAAATTCAATGTAAATTTATCACAATCCTGTTGTAAACATTTCTTTTACAGACAAATAAATGTAAATAAGCTGACTGGAGTTCAACTGAGAGGCATAAAATATTATTATAGTTCATATACATTAACACTCTTAACTCTGACATAATGGAGCCATGTTATATAGCAGCTTTTAATATAATAAACAAATAAACAACACGTTGCTTTACCTTCGTTTTATTAGAGCAATGCATTCAAACAAAATGTTTAACTTGAAACTGTTACATGGTGGGATAATGTAGTCAAACGATGCAAATTTACAGAATATGTGTCTTAACATTGCTTTATACTGAGAGCATCTCTCTTAACTTGTTGATTGTTGAAAGTTTTCTTATGTTAAACTTGAACAAGACAACAATGTTAAAGAGTATTATATTCGACTGTATTGCAACATGTTGATATTATATTGACAGCTTATTCAACTTGTTTATATAATGTTCTCTGTAAGTTTAAAATGTTCGATTGTTATTAAAGAAAGCAACATGTTGATAATCATATTTAAAGTAGTTTAACGGAAAGTTTTTGAACAATGGTGGCATAATGTTAAATAATGAGTATTCCAACATGTTGTTATGTTCCTTATTTAAAGAAATTTCTGTTGTTACATTCAATCTGTTATACACCATAAACAAGAGAATGATACATGCTTTCCTAAAACTTTTAGTGAATGTAACTTGATTTATATAAAAACAATGTTGCCAAGCAGTTGGTTTATTTGTAAATAAATATAAAGAAGTATGATTAAAGCATCTTTAAATGCATACTAAGCTTTGTTGTAACTGCTAATTGCAATTAAAAATTTCTCAAAAAATCTGTCTTTCAGAGTCGGCTTTCAACTGTAGAGCCAGCTACTAATTAATAAAATTGACACACACGGGCGGTGTGCGAAGCTATGTTTTAATATATAAATATTAATAATTAAGTAATATCTGCGCGATCAGTGTTGCACCGATCAATGCTTTCAGATTTAGCGGCCTCATTTCGAACATAGCATAAGACATTCGAGCAAGCACAGGAATGTTGTTGCCGTTGCTACTAAGGACACATATTTTCAGCTCCGCGCCGGAGACATACATTTGTATACACTTCTCGTGATTTAACTCTTGGAAATAAAAAATCTCCCTTTTTTTCAAAGAGTAATTATGTGGCAACGTATGCTTCCTAAGTTGTGTTATCAAAATTATTTGATGAATATGCGTAAGATAGAATATATACGCACAAACTAGTATCAATGCTTAGAGAACATTCACATGCCCTCTAAGCTGTTCTGTTAAAGGAAAGCGCTAGCTCTAGCACTCTCCTGATTTTGGGAATCTATTAGGCTTCTATTTATTTAATTGATCATTACACACCTTTAGTCAGGATCACAAAGTTGCTTCTTACACCACCCAAGTTGTGTGTGTTAAGTTTATACTTGAATGGCGGGGTATCTACAGTTTAATGTCTACTTCGAAAGACAGATTTTTCAGAAACTCTTTCATGGCAATTTTTATTTACCTTAGAGTTTTTGCCAGAAATATGCTGAGAGGATGTTGCCGAAAGAAATATTTCTTTCATATTTCGTTTTGTGCGAGATGTCTGACCTGGGGTTTGACTGCGGCTTCACGTCTGATAAGCCAACACACTACCTACTAGACTACAGTAAGAAATTCTGCTTACATCGCCTTAAAAGATTACATTTGACTAAAGAGAAATGCTTCTAGAGAGTACGCTACAATATGGTATTACTGCACTGCAAAGATTTTTCCAATTTGCTAACGATAAACGTCCCCAATTGAAAATTCACACCAAAAAACAAGGACTTCATTGTGATGCATCTGCCGCTCTTGGATTTCATGTGGATTGATATCGTCCCCAATTCGACAATTTTGTTAGTTTACATACACATTTATCTAGAAATGGCTTCATGGCTGATTTAAAACCACATTCAGTGATCACATTCCATGGTCTATGATCTTTCCCTTCCGTCCATAGTGATTTGGTAAGACCGATTTAATATGTGACATCTAATTTGACAGATGTAACTTTAACAATATGGCCGTTATCAACTATCAAAGTACAGAAGTCCCGATACAAAAAGGCAACTTTTTAAGAAGATAAATAAACTTCGTCTTACTAAAGAGAATGCATTTTTTGTTTTGAAAAAGTTTCCGAAATATTTTTGCACTTCGCCCTATCCTTACTTTAAACTGTACAGTTCGCTTGTATTTAAAGCTTCTTGCTCACCTCTCTTACTCTGCCGTTTAAGATAAACATCTTAATATTTCAGAGTTACTTCTTTTTGTTTTTGTCTACTCTTCTTTCAAGTAAACAGTGCCTTTAAATGCCTTTAAAATATTCTTCAGTGAATGAAATTTTTATTTTCCTTTTTTGTTTTTTATGGTCAAGATTAATACCATGTTTAAAGGCGTAGAGTGTAAACTGATATGGGGTGTTGGGTTTATATTATACGCCAGATTAATTGACGTTCTTAACCATCTCGAAATGTGAAACAAAGGAAAAAATTAATTAAAACTTTAAAGACATCATTAAGCTGTGAAAAAGGGTGTTAAATAACGAAAACGAGTTTTTCTTTTTACAAACTGTTGTTGTTAACTTGCAAAGAAAGATTTCAAAGTTAATTTTCTGTGATAATTACAGACAGTAGTCAAGATTAAAGATAAGAAATATAAATTCAAGGCAACATTTCTGTGACACCAAACAAATTACGGGAAATGTTAAAAAAAAACATTTGTAAACTTTTAGTTTTTTTTTTGAGATTTATTCTTAAATTGTTAAAACCATTGTAAATCCTTTTGACAAGCTTAAGGAAACACATGTAACACATCTAGCTTCTCATACTACTTAAGTTGCGTGCATTAATTTCATACACAAGTGGCAGGACCTACCTAGCGGCTGCGCTGGCTTGGCCATGTCGTTCGAATGAAAGAGGATGCTCCGGCGAGACGGGTATTTGATGCGGAGATCTGCGTCGGAGAAGATTGTTTGCAACGGAGATGCAATATTTCTCTTTGTTGCAACCTGAACTCTCTAACAAGGATCTCAGCAGTCTTCTGGTAAAAACTCTGAGAGTCAAATAAAATTGCCATCAAAGAAATCTGTCGTGTTTGAACGTAGATCCCACCACTCATGTATCAAACGTAAGTTGTGTGAGAAGGGATGTAATATGTATGTATGCATGTATTTATGTATGTATATCTAACAAGGACAATATTTGTTAAATTATTTGACATTCTTTTGAAGTCGCCGTAGTCTGGTAGTTAGTGTGTTAGCTTATTAGACGTGAAACCACGGTTCAAACCCCAGGTCAGACATCTCTAACAAAAAAATGAAAAAAAATATTTGTTCAGCGAGTTCTTCTCTGCAGATTTCTGGCAACAAATCTGTAAATAAAAAAATGCCATGAAATGTTTCTTAACATTGAACTGTAGGTACCGCCACTCATGTATAAAATTAACACACACAATATAAGTGGTGTTGGTAATGACCAATTATGTACATATTGTTACGTTTTTACCTTTTATAAACGTTTGAAATTTGAGCTCGTAGATTGCAAATAAAAATAAAAATACATTTGTGTGCTGGGTGCCCTGGTAGTAAAGTGTGTAATCTGCGAGACTATTAGGGAGAGGGTCGTGGGATCGATTCCCACCAGAGTCTGGTCTGTGACACTACACCGAGCATATGGACAAAGTTACTCAGCTCGTATATAATTGGAATATAATTTGTAATTGTATTGTAATAAATAAATAAATAAATAAAATAAATAAATTTGTGTTCAGTTTTAATTAATTTCTTTATTGTTTGCACAATTTTGTGTGCCACTGCTCACAACTTGATGTAAACAACAACAATTGCTTTGTTTTGTTATTCCTCTTTGCACTGTTTTGCCTAAACAATAACAATTGTTCGATAGGTACTTACAACGGAGATCTTCAAACCACGTTTACTTTCTTCAAACATCGTGTCTTTACACAAGACTGACTGCCGATATCCGAGTCATGCCACTGTCCAGTCGCCCAGAGACGTTTACTTATTTTAGCAGCCACTCCCCTACAGAAGATGTCGAGCGGAAGGAGGCCCAAAATTATTTCCAGTGCCGACGTAGGTGTAGTGCGCAAGGCACTACTAATGATAATACAGGCAGATCTCTGCAATCGCTGTATTAATTTCTAATTAGTCTTCTTTTCAAGGGATTCCCACCAAACTAGGTATCCATAGGTCAAGATAGGTCTGACCACGGCTGTGTAGATCCAGTGAGTCATCCTAGGTCCTAGGCCCCATTTTCTCCCCAACACTCTGTTTCCAGCATTCAGGACAATAGAAGCCTTTTTAATTCTGTTAATGATGTTCGATTTCCAAGACAGCTTCCTATCCAGAATGAGTCCTACAAAGTGTGCCTCTTGTTTGAGTTTCAGTTCCGCTCCGTTCAGTTTCAGTGGACGAAAAATCGGTGGCTTGTCCTTCTCGTGAAGAGTACTACTTCCGTTTTCACCGGGTTAACACCCAATCCACGATCAGATGCCCACACGCAGATACTCCTCAGAGCCAGTTGTATTCTATATCTGATAGTGTCGACAAATCTTCCGGAGATCACAAGAACAATATCATCCGCATAGGCAATTGCCTCACATCCATTTTGTTCCAGTATCACTGGTAGCTCATTCATCACCAGACCTTGTGGAGTTCTCCTCCCTATAGCCCTGGTCGTTTCTGAGCCCCAAGTGCGGGGTAGATTGTTCTTTCAAAGTAGCTTAGATATCCAGTTCAGCATAGTGGTCTGTATACCTAGCATTGCCAGCGCCCTGGATATAGCGCAAAGTTCCACATTATTGAAGGCTCCTTCGATGTCCAGGAAAGTAGCCAGAGTGTATTCCTTCTGTGCCAGCGATTTCTCAATTCTGCATACCAGGCTATGCAGGGCAGTCTCAACAGACCTTCCCTTATTGTATGCGTGTTGTCTCCCTGAAAGGAGATTTCCATCCAAGGTCTGACGCAGATTCACATCTACGAGTCTCTCAATGGTTTTCAATAAGAAGGAGGATAGACTTATGGGTCTGAATTCCTTGGGTGTAGTATGAGAGTTTATTCCAGCTTTCGGTATGAAGACTACCCCTACTTTACACCATTCCGACGGTATATGGACCATCCGAATACTGGCGACAAACATCGCCCCAAGCATTCCGATGTGTTTCATTTTCAGACGTTGCAAGAGGGCCGGATATATGCCGTCCGGTCCCGGAGATTTAAACGGTTTAAATCCGTCTATCGCCCATTTTATCGCGTCCACGGACATGATCGAATAGTAGTCCCACTGTGATTCACTCCCCGAAACAGTTGTCAGCGTATGCGAACCCTGTCCCGGTGGAAAGTGGGTGTCCACAAGAAGATCCAAAGTTTCCTTCTCAGAGTTGGTCCATGAGCCATCCTCCCTTTGCAGCACACTAGGTATAAAGGATGATGTCGAGAGAATTCTCCTTAGCCTAGAAGTTTCGTTGATAGTGATCATGTAAACAAGTTCATTTTTTTGTTTTTGTAGCTTTTGTTTTCGTAACAATATGTTGACACTTCTGAAACTGATTTTTTCAAGGAATGTGAAGTTCTAAGACCTTACCCCAGGACTTTATAAAAATAATTTGGCTGCGCAGCTTGAGTTTCCAATTAAACAATTCGTTGAATGTTTGTAATTTCAAGGTAATGAGGACAGTAATATTTGTCTTCTTCAGAGATATTTATTTCGAGTAGAGCATAACATAGCGACTATTTGCCCTGAATTTACTGCCTTTAAATATTGAATGCTTTTTGTTGTGCATTTATTTGTTTATTGACGTACCTTTTCGTTGCCGATTTCTGTCATTGGTTTATTTGTGAATTTCTTATGTAAACAATCATGGCATATGCTTCATTTTAAACGACCTAAAATCCGTTTCAAATGCTCAGAGATTAAAATCAAAAACTGAAATAAAACTGATTTCCGATAACTGATAAGAATGCTTGTCAATTTCTTTCAATCGTTGAGGTTTGGCAGATTTTTTTCATTTTATTTCACTGCTTCGTTGTTTTTTGTATTCAGAAGTTCTTCTTTTTTTATTTTTATCTTTCGAAATACAAATAAAAAATTTTGTTTCTTTCTTTTGGCCATCAGTTCATTGCACTTTTTGGAAGACCAATAAGCAGCCAAAGACAGGAACAAATAAAAAGCAATGTGATGTCATTGTACGTTTTTAAATGGATTTTATTGTACCATGATATTGTTTTGCCTCTTTCGGTACATTTTGTATGGTATTTTTTGTTTTTGTTTTCGCCTTTTCTTTTTATTTAATTTTGCCTTACCTGTGTCAGAAATTTGTTGTTCAAATTAGTTTTTCGTTAGATTATTCGTCTGTCATATGATGATAATTCTATTTGATTACATTTATTTGTAGAGCTGGTATATAATAAAGGTTCTGTCATTAGATTTGAATATCATTTTTTTGTACAACCAACACTCAGGGGATGGCCCCTACATATGCAGTGCATTGCGTTGGAACTAGGAAAATATGCTATGTGAAGCAGAAAAGAGTGAGTAGTGTTTGTGTACACTAGATTTGAATCTCTTTGTATCATAAGTGACAGGAAAGACCACAACAGGAAGGGAGTTCCACATACGACTAGTCCGGCTAACGAACGAATTTTGTCGACAACCAACGAATGTGCTCTATGAGAATGACAAGTGTTACGTGGGAATACAGGATTCACGGAAAGAAGTTCCCTTATTGCGCTCGAGCAAAATCCGTTGTATTAGCGATTGAACATTGAAACACAAGCCACATTGCGACGATGCTTTAATTAATCAATAGAGTTGGATCCCATAACGCCATTAAAGAGCACCCTCTTATATGGGGTCGAAAATCCTCATGCATGAGAGTTGTATTCCATTCTCGCGCTGTATATGTATGATCTGATGTAGTGAAATATTTCTTACACCATCTTAAAAGACCAAGATACTTGAATGCTTCTTTTAATACTTGTGGTGGTTCTAGCGAACATTACACGGAATTCTCAGGACCAAAACATCGAGACCTGCTGACTCTTATAGATACAGATGATGGAAAATTATTGCTGGGCTCTTTTTCGTATTTGAAAACGACCCTATTCATTCGAATCCATTTGGAGATTGACCGTATGTCGGATGAGATGTCATTCATGTCCTACAGTTAAAAGAATAGGAATGACAAATATTGCTCTCCTATTTATATGGAATGTAATGTACTTTTAATAGTCCTCACATAATGCAAAGAATTTTTTGGTTTTAAAGTCATCAAAATTCCTGTAAAATATATTACTTCATCAAACTCGTATTTCTTCTATCAATCATGGTAGCACATTATAAATACATTCTAAAAATTCTAAAAATAATTTACAGAAGCAGAAATAATACCATGACTTTATTGCAACGTCATGCCAAAGATCATCATCATCATACATTACCCGCAGCAGTAGTATATATGGTATCTAGGGAATATATTTTGAAGTAGTACGTGACATTTTTGAATTTATTAACGATTTTTGCAACAGCAGAATTTTTTTCTCAAAGTTAAGTCATATTTTTTTTTGTGCTCCATACAGTCTGCTTTTCTATTGCAGCAAACATTTGCACCACACCGCTCAAGTAGGAGAAGTTGTCAATGCAGGCTAACATATTATCGAATCAGGTGAAATTGCCATATTATTTAACAACATATGCAAATAATAAATTTGTTTTATAAGAATTGATGTTCTGCTCAAGTAACGTACCAAACGCTTGGCCCACTTTACAATAGTCATAATCCTTCTGCCGGGAAGGCTATTTACAATGCAGTGGTTAAATTCGTGTCTACCAGTACAGTAACCGATCGACCAATACCCGTGTTTCGACGTAATGCAAACAATACCGAAAACATAGTCGCTGTCCATGAAAATTTGCAGGAAAATCAGAGGCAGGTGATTCAGCGTCCTTCACATAACCCAATTGACCCAGAAACATAAGGTAAACTTCAGTGAATGTTTGCTGAATAGGCTCTGGAGCTGGGTACATTAGTGAGACAACACAATGAGTTAGATAATATGGACAAGAATGACATGTAGTTTTAACAACACAACATAAGTGGTGCGAGAAGCTGGGTCGTAATCCTGACTGAAGGGTACCACTTTAAAGACGCAGAAAGTCGTCAATTACCTTGGCATTCGATTGGACCCTAAACTGACGTTCTCAGATCCAAGGGTCTTTAAGGAAAAAAGACTAATTAAATCAAATGTACGATAAGTGGCGCACACAAAAAAATTTTTTGGAAGAGTTTTTCACAACAATCATACTTTTTTCTAACATTTAGCTGAGTTTGCATTTGTTTATCTCTTTTTAAATGGTTGCCACTGCATCTTCATCTTTTAATTTTCCCACAGATTTTTCTGGAATTTATATTTTTCTATTTCGTTATGGTGGGGCACAAGCGTTTTCCCGTCACACACATTGTTTTGATAATTACAGTTTCAAGTGCTCACAATTATTGTGTATTTTTTTTCTCTTTTGAGTAGAAGTACTTAAGTTTATTGCAGCACATAAGTTCTTAAGCGCTTGTTAGACACTTCACTCGAAAGATAGTCCCTTGAAATGTTAGAAAAACTCATTTTAAGAATTTTGATTGTCCATCATTTACTGTAGCAAAAGAATTGTTTGTTTGCCTTATAAGCGAATTGCATTTGTCTTTCTCATGGGCATGATGAAGCGCTCGTCTGGTTGTAAATATTTATTAACCGTTAAACACAAACAACTTTAATCCTTGCAAATCGATTATAAAAATTATTTGCATTACATTTCATTTCGTTCATTTCGTTTCTTATGTTTCTATTCCACATGTTAAATGCAGAGTTTGTTCAAGACTTTTGCTTGTCTAAACTAGAGTCAGAAAATAAAACAGAAAATAATCGCGTAGATTCTTACTAAATGGCCAGCAACGGTTGCTACACAACAGATATCACGGCGACAGAACGTGACCCTTGTATTTTACGCACAACTACTTGTTGTTTTTCATGCGAATGACTGAATGAATGCAAGTATGATCGAACAAATGTTGCAATAGCAAGAAGGGAGACGACAAACTGAGCAGACCATTTCCAATTGCAAGTGTTAAACGTTTTGTTTAAATTTTTTAGCTGATATGGCAAATTGTAGGCACATGTGTGGCATTTAATTTCAGAAGAGAAATTTCAACGAAATATTTTTAGTTTTATTTAAAATTCATTGATTGCCAATGCATTACTGAGCTGTAAATGTAAGGCGGCGAGTAAAAAGCGGCAATTTTGTTACTTAATACATACCTACTTACAGCCATAATTGATCAGGATTACGACTTTGTTTCTCACACCACTCATGTTGTGTACGTGCTAATTTTATACATGAGTGGCGAGACCTACAGTCGACTCCGAACGACAGATTTTTTGAGAAATTTTTCATGGCAATTTTATTTCACTCTCAGAGTTTTCTTCTTCATTAAGTATGTCAACGGAATGCAAAATCTATCGAAAGAATGAGAAGCCGTCGACTTCACGTCTCTCACTAGAACTCAGCCTGTCGCCGACTGCAACTTGGGGTATTTTGTCTTAGTTTGGGCCCGCACTCGCACAAGAACTACCCTAAGAACTGAAGTTAAACGACCATTAGCAACGAAGTATATTCACGTAATGAGCCCTGAAGCAGTCAGCAACTGTCACTAATTTTCATTGAAAACTGATCACCAACTACTGGGTCGATATCTATCAACATGAGATCCAAGAGCGTCCAATGCATTCCACTGTTGGGTGTGGATTTTTGGCTGGTATTCATCGGTTCAATACTTCTTTGAGAAGGACGCTGGCCAGTTCATGAATGTTTACAGCGAGTACTGTAAGTAGATGATTACCAACTTCTTTTACCAAGAATTGGATCATCTAGACACCAAAGACATGTGGTTTCAATAGAATGGCCCTAGTTGTTGACAATTTTATTTGTCCACGTACCTATTCATACGGAAATGGGTCCCGGGTTAAAATAAGCTAATAACGGTACATTGCATGTACAAAGCACTTCAGGTTGATAAAATAATTTTATTATTTGCACAAGTATTGCTGGATGCTGTATCCACCCACAGACTGAATAAATGGCAACTAATTAGGTAGTCACCGTGGTCTAGTAGGTAGTGTGTTAGCTTATTATACGTAAGGCTACGGTACAAACCCCTGGACAGACATCTCAACGAAATATAAAAAAATATCTCTTCGGCGACTTCCTTTCAGCAAATTTCTGCCAAAAACTCTGAGGGAGTAAATAAAAAATTGTCATGAAAAGTTTCTCAAAAAAATATGTCGTTACGAGTCTACCTTAAACTGTAGGTTCCGCTGCTCATGCATAAAATTAACGCACAAAACATAAGTGGGGCGAGAAGCAAGATTCTAATCCCGGCTAAAGGGTTGTAATGACTATGACTGCATTCACTGTGTCAAACAGACGAACACGATTGCCAGTTCACATCAGATCAACGTAAGATAAACCCCGAGGGACATGCGGATACTAAAGAGAGGAAGACGTTAAAAAAAATCGAGATGTCTCAGCGTGGGTATGAACTACGAGCTCTGGTCTAATAAGCCAAGGCACTAACTCCTAGACAACGACGACATTCATAGCCAGGAATATGGAGAGTTAATGCTGATATCTTACTGAGGAGTCTCCTTAATAAAAGCTTGAATACTAATATTAGTCGAAGTCTTTCTAGGATAATGTGACATTTTTCAGCATAAAAGGGAAAGAACGATTACTCAACCCGTTAGGGAAGCTATCTAAGTTATGTTTAGTGCCGACAAAATCACACAGGCAATATTGACTCATATTGTGATGCAAATTTTTGTTTTTGTACGACCAACATACGCATGCAGTATATTATGACAGCAACAGTATATTATGATCAACAGTAAGGGAGTTCTACAGACGAATATCCCGACTAAAGAATGAATTTTGTCTGTAAGACAGTATGCGACACATAACGTACATAATTGGTCATTACAACCCTTCTAGTCAGGATTACGACCTAGTTTCTCACATCACTTGTGTTGTGTGTGTTAATTTTATACATGAGTGGCGGGACCTACAGTTTAAAGACGACTCCGAACGACCGATTTTTGTGAAACTTTCCATGGCAATTTTATTTACTCTCAGAGTTTTTACCAGAAATTTGCTGAAAGGAAGTCGCCGAAGATATACTTTTTGTATTTTTGTTTTTATGTCTGGCCTGGGGCTAGAATCCTGGCTTTACGTTTAATAAGACAACACAATACCTACTATATTACGGCGACTTCAGTGTGCAGTATACGAACCACTAGTTAATCGACCATAAACGGATGGGCTCGGCGATAAAGACATATGTTACGTTACATGATACTCGAAAACAAGTTCTCTTATTTATTTCGAACAAAGTCCAAAAACAGTGAAACACATGCCATATTACGACGATGATCCAATGAATCAATAGAGTTGTATGCCCTGCCGTCATTAATGAGCACCTTCGCCCTGCTACTGTATGCCGTCGAGAAGCCTCAAAATAGATTTCGAGGTACTGGTCGATACATGAGTTTTGTATTCCACTCTCACGGATATGAGTGGTATTAATATGTGAGGAGATCAGATGAAGTGAAGTATTTCTTGCACTCTATTAAGAACAGCGAACATCACACTGAATTTACACTTTTATTCACAACAACAACACATTTCAATATTATAAAACAATATTTGTGCCACGAAAATAATTTCATTAAAAATGTGTTTAAAATTAGCACCATTGGGCCAAGCAAGCATATTCCCTAATGCGTAGTAAACATTGAAAAAGTATTTCGTTTAAAATGATCAAAAATTCATTGGAATTGTAATTACAGGCCAAAAAAATGTTTGGAAATTATTTTAATTGCATCGTGATAATAGAGAAAAATTTTTTAAAAATTAACACACACCATATGTGGCGTGAGAAGCTAGGTTGTAATCCTGACTGAATGGTGGTAATGACCAATTACTTAAGAAACACAAAATGAAAGGAACCCGACCACATGAATCCTCTCAACATACATACATATGTACCTCGAACATATTTTTGATAAGAAACTCAAAAAGAAAGGAACACGACCACATGAATCCTCCCAACATACATATGTACCTCGAACATATTTTTTATGGTGACTTTCCCTTAGATAGTCCGTACTTCAATTTCTAATTTTAGGAAACAGTGTAGCATCTCTCGCCGGCAATGCATGTCAAAACAATAGCGGTTTGCCCATTTCAGTGTTTAAAAATGAAACGTTTTTCTTCTAAGTCTATTCAGTTTTTTCTTTACCTATGCCTTCCGTTATTGTTGTTGTTGCTGTGGTTGCGGTGTAATAAGAGGTGCAAATATTAGCAGTGAACGTATACGTACAACAATAAAAACTACAGAAAACTAGTCATACCTCCTGGAAAAAAACACGCATTCACTGTCAAAATCAATAAAATTTCGTCCTTTAACGGACTACTCCAGGCAACAAACAAATGAAAGAATAACAACAGAAGCATTGTAAAAAAATTACAACAAAAATACTTTGTTGTTGCAAATAGTAAAACAAAAAACATTGTGCATGTGGCCCGCTATTGTATTGAAAAATCGGGCTTACAGTTACTGATTCTGCACTTATATCATGGCAATCTTTTAGTGATGCATTTCCCTTTACTGTTTGTTTATTTCAATGTACCATGTTTTTTGCCAGCAACTGTATTGTGTGACACAATGAAATTGAAAACTAAAAATGAACACAATTGAATGCATTCTACGAAACAGTTGCAATACAATTGCGTCCACCCTTTCATGGTCGTATGACATTGTTATTGTTTTTCTGCTGTTTTTGAAAGCAATCGCCAAAACAAGCCCTTGTTGCCTTAACCATAACGCTTTACGTCCGTCGTCACGACAAAATTTTACAATTAGGTGTCGTCAATAAATGTTTCAAGATCATAAAATCTTGCCTGTTTACCGAGTGGTATTGTTTGCCGTTGGAAGGCGGGGGCTTAGGGAAAATATGAAGTGAAATATGAACGTTGAAAATTAACAGAAATAGAAACGCATAATGAGTAGGTAGGATTGTAAAGGCTATGAAATGATTTACAAGACTATTTTTTGCTAAAATATATGTATATTTTTAGTGAGCACTTTATACTTAAATGAGATTTATTTAGAATGGGAATCATTTCGAAATCAATATGTAGATTCTGTCATGATAAGGATCAGAACACAATCTTTGGACCTGTGGGACATTAATACATTCCGGGGGGAAAATACTTTCCATTGCAGAGAAGTAAATTACCATTGTTGTCACGGAACTGCAGCCTGAAATTTTAAGCCTTGGAGGAGCCATTATTAGGCTTGGAGGAGGCATTTCAAGGCGAATCCGAACGACAGATTTTTGAGAAATTTTCCATGGCAATTTTATTTACTCTAAGAGTTTTTGCCAGAAATCTGCTGAGAGGAAGTCGCCGAAGAAATACTTATTGTATTTTATTTTGATGTCTGGCCTGGTGCTCGAACCCTGGTTTTTCGTCTAATAAGCCAACACACTACCTTCTAGACCACGGCGACTTTTACAATTATTACGTGTAATAATTCTTACAGAGCATTTGCTTGTTTTTAACAAATTTAACGTCTTCTATTCCGAATTGCAACTCGCAATAATCTTCCACAGTACATTTTAAATTACTGACCAATTGTGCCACCAAATTTGAAGGTACGGTACTATGTTATTTGACCATGTACGCATGCATACATGTATCATTGTGGGTTTTATATGAGCAACATATTTGCGTTTCAAATACGGCCCCATAAATTTTTAACAGCAAATGCAGTTGTTTTGCTTGGCTTTGCATTTCGTAGGTGGTGGGTGGCATATTTTAAACGAATTTAGTTTCGGGTCAATACGTACGCACTCACGCTTATTTACGTCGACTAAATGTCAACACTTTCTCTCCAATTTTTCAATTTTTCGTAAAAGGTTTTGCAATTTGTTTCTCGTTAAACTGTAACTTTGTGTACTTCGGTGCTGTTGTGTTAGCAGCTGCTGGGCAAACAAATAAGAGTGTCTTAACAGTGTGACAAAGAAACTTACTGGCAAGTTATTTGCAGCAAATGCCATACGCATGTGGTTATTTAAAGGAATTTAATTGAATCTGTAAGATTTGAAAACTGTTAAACACACATAATTGGTTTTAAAAATGACATGTAAATTCATTCTCCAGCCAATTTTTACTTTAAAAAATATTCTGTATGATTGATTTAAACATATGCGTGTATATTCAATGAATTATGAATCAATGAATGAATAAATAAATGAACGTACAAATAAAGATGACACATTGGCGCCACATTAACAATTGACATGCAAATGTCATAAATTTCAAAATGGCATACCATTAAAGCTCTCTCTCTCGTAGGCATTGAATACTGTGATGTACATAAATAAACAATTTATTTTCTTTACAATTATATAAATATAAAATATATAAAATAAAATAAAATATATAAAAATATTATATATATACAACAATTTATTTATTTCATTTTCCCGTTATTGGCAATACATTGGAGTGGTAGCTTTAAATACCAAAGCTCAGTTGAGCACTCATAGGGGCCTGTTTTAACGCCACAGGTAAGCGCATTCCCTGTATTGTATGAGTTCCACAAAACTCATCGAAGATGTTGGTCATCGCGAAATGTTAGTATCGGTTAAATATTGTTAATAAAATGGAAATGGTGTTTTGCTTTTACCTCGTTTAATATTAAAATTGTAAACAAAAAGCTAACAAAAACAATGAATTTGTTTACATGATAAACAAGTAAACAAAAATATACCAACAAAACCACAGTATAAAAAAAAGATAATAAGTAAACAAAAATACAGCAACATACATCAGCATAAAAAAGTGATAAACAAGTAAACAAAGATGCAACAACCGACACTACAAAAACAAACGTAAACAAAATACACAAACAACAATTATGTAAACAACATGTTTACATTTATAGAGATTTCGTTAAGACAATGTCATTCACCTTTAAGAGCATTCATCAGACTGTTTCTCCTACCATATAAAAGGCAAGGCAAAGAATGTCTTCTGTGAAGACGCGATGCGTTTGAAGATGTCCGTTAGAAAGATCAGTCGAACAATTGTTTAGTGATTGTTATTGTTTATGCAAAGGGTATTTTTATTTATTTTATGTCACATACAACAAGAAATTAATCTTTTAAATTACAGTATGTGATTATATAATGATTACAAAAAATAGAAAAGATATTATACAACAAAATAAAAGTACAAAAACAATATCAAAATATTAATAAGTACAAACAAGAATACAAATATATGGATGTACATATGTAATAATTTTACTTTAAAATTTTGAGAATAACATTTTTTTACACACAGTTACTAAAGTATACATACGGTTAAAAAATTTGCTTTTAACACAAAGCAATGATGCTTCAAACACATCATACAGTCCACTTAAGCAGCCAACCAAATGCATAATCATGAAGGCCATGACAACTAATCTTAGGTTAAAATATTGACTTTAATTTCGCCTCTACATGACGTCATGAAATATAAATAATATATATAATGAATATAAATTTGTTTTGCTTGTAAATTTTTTTTTTGGTATTTAATTTGTCAAATGTCATATGGTCGCCAACGCAATGACACTCCTACAAAATTATAAATCAGAAAAATAGAAAAATGCTGCTCCATTCTAATCAAGAATAATAATGCTGGGTGCGTTGGTTGATATATAAAAATCACATACCATACATGAAAAACAGTCCCTCAAAAATGTTGCCATATAAACCAAATTCATTTGACTTGGTCGGTAACTCCCACTTTCAAGTTTTTTTCTGTATTGCCAGTAAAACAATGTCAAACGCATGGCTATGCCACTGACATTGTGACACAGTAGATGTTGCAAACGAAAAAAAAATAAAAAAAATTGGTACGGTAATGAAAATAGAAGAGAAGAATTATTTCTAAAAGATCTTTGCCACAGTCAACCGCCTTCAGAGATGAATTTGTGTTGATAGAAGAAGTCAACAAGAATGATGACAATGTCGTGCTGTTTCCCATGTTTACTAACATTTTCAAGCATTGTTATCAATGTCGTCTCTAATGAATATATGAAGGACTTGTGTGATTAGTTTTCCCGGGTTGTTTTTCTTTTATGCTGGCCACCCATTGTTATTAACTTTTTTTGATCCCTTAGGATCATAAAAAATTAATGCCAAAACAGCAAAAACTTTTTACAAATGCGAATTTAATGGATTTTTGACATTTTGTCATGTAATAAAGCACAAATACAAGCCATTTTTAAGAAGAAATATTACTTTCGGTAAAAGAAACTCAGCAGTCTTCTGGCTATTTATGTGAGACTAAATAAAACTGCCATGGAAAGTTCCTTAAATCGTTTTATCGTTCGGGGTCAACGTACAACTGTAGGTACTGCTACTCATCTTTAACATCAGCATACACAACATGGGTGCTGTGAACAGCTAGGTTGTAATCCTGACTGAAGCATTTATTTATACCATATTTATACCAGTACAAACAAACGGTCCTGAAACTGTGCTGGTCTCAATAGTCATCGGAATTTTTGTATAAACCGTGCCCCAATTTTGTGGATCTAATAACCCAAGTGCAGATAGGGAATTAGGACACTATTAGGTGACTCTTTTTAATATAAAAATAAATCTATACTCACTTGAAACCAGTAGAGCAATGAGTCATGTAGGCTCATTCAATTTTTCAGCATAATTCTAGGTCACAATGTAGATAGGTACGTATATTAGTCGCCGTAATCTGGTATGTTAACTTATTATACGTGAGGCCACGATTTAAGCACCAGTTCAGATATTTATAACAACGAAACGAAATATGAACAAATATTTCTTCGACAACCGCCTCTCAACAGATTTCTGGCAAAGACTCTGCAAATAAATAAAAAATTGCCATGAAAAAGTTTTTCAAAAAAATCTGTCGTTCGAAATCGACTTTAAATTTTAGCTCTCGCCATTCAAGTATAAAATTAACCCATACAGCATAAGTGGTGGAAGAAGCTACTTCGTAACTCTGACTGAAGGGTTGTAATGACCAATTATGATTATGCATGTATGTGTGAACGTATGTAGGTTGCAACAGAGGAGACCAAGCAAGAATGTCATGCCTATATTCATACACCTAAGTCTTGGTAGGCTTACTGTACGTTAACCATTAAGGGACTCCAACTAAAGTTTAAAACAAACTTTCAGTTCCTAAAATTTTGGAAAAGTTTTGGCAATTGCATAAAAAGTGCTCCATCGTTTCGATATACAGTGATCGTCAAAATAAAGTAAACACCTTAAAATCTTGTAGAAACAATTTTATTATATTTACTTTGATGACAAAGTTTTGGAAAAAAATTTACATAATTTATAAATAACTTAAGAGTATTAAAATTCATTAACGAGAAATTGAAAAACTAAGAAACTTAACAAATTAATTCACTTTTAGCGGAAATGTACCATATTTTTCGCATCAAAATAAAGTAAACAGATGTATTAAAATTGTCTAAAAAATTTTATTTAATATTTTGTTTGTAATCCTTTTGACTTTATCACAGCTGATAATCTTCTAGGCAATGAATCAACAAGTTTTTTCGTAAAATCAGGTGGAATTTTATTCCATTTGTCCTGTAAAACTGCCTTCAGGAAATATTTCTGTCTCTAATTTTCTTGTCTAGATATTCCCAAAGGTGCTCGATGGGATTAAGGTCTGGGGATTGGGGTGAATGATCCAGAGTTTTTAGACAGTGATGAAGCAACCACTCTTTCACAGTTTTGGAGGTATGCTTAGGATCATTGTCCTATTGAAACATCCAGTTTTGTGGTAGTTCTAATTTCTCTAGACTAGGGACTACATTTTGCTTCAAAATATCTAGATAATCTTCCTTTTTCATTGTAGATTCTATAAATACCAGATTACCAACCCCTGATGCCGCCATAGATCCCCAGGCCATTACTGATCCTCCGCCGTGCTTTACCGTCTTTGTGACATGTTTATTGCTTCGTTTTTATTTCGCCATATTTTAGGTGGTTTTTTTATACAAAATATCTCAAACTTGCTTTCATCAGTGATGATATTATGAATGAATTATGTAACATATTTTTTTAAACTCTATCATTATCTCAAGATTATGTGGTGTTTACTTTATTTTGTCGCTCACGTATATACCAGAGGTCAGCAATGAATCGTTTTTTCGCTACTCATAAGCACTCATGAAATTTTGAATATAAGTGAGTCAACAATATTGAAATTTAACTACTTTGATTTATAAGTATGAGTACAATGAGTATGAATACAACATTGACATCAAACTCATACCGTTCCAAATATGTTTGATTCATAAGCCTACTCATTCAGATTCATAATTTTAGAAAAAAACTTATAATACTTATAAATGATTCGAGTGACTCGAATCATTCATCAAAATTGTTGTTACATTTACAAAAAAAGAATAAGACAAAGACAACAAGCAACACAATCACACAACCTTCTAGTGAGTATTGTAGTGTTCGTACGCGATTCATACTTATTTTATGATTCTTGTAAATGTTGAGTCATGGAAAGTCGAAATCAACAACATCATACGTGTTGTTAAGTATGAGTATGATGAGTACTTCAAACTTTGAATATGAGTAGTATGAGTATAATATTAAAATAAGTATGAATGCGTATAAGTATCAGAAATTATGAGTATGATTCGATTCTACTCATCTTTTTGATTCATTGTTTTCATAACTTTCCACCTCACTAATACAGTGCGTGGTATCACGAGTGTACCATGGGTGTGCTCATCAGTTTGTTAAAATACTCATGGTTTTCTCTTTGTCGTAATTGGCCCCGAGTATCTTTTTGTAATCCTTCCCTTCTGCCTCGTTGTACTGCCTCATAGTCGATGTTACGTATCCTCTCAATTTCTTAGCTTTGTCTACCATGGCATGAGATTGTCCAAGCTGATTCGCTTCCATATTTCAATCAAGCTTTCCAGATTATCCTTGACCCAAATAAACATTCCCTAATCATACATACTCTTGCTTGAAACATCGTATTTTGTGGTTCAGTAGGCGGAGACTCGGTTTGATTGCAGATCCTTATAAAGCAACAAGTACCCATGAGTGTCTGCACAATACATCCATTTGGCCAAGACTGTCGATCAGGCATCAAGGTGACGCAATTGCCCGCAAGCGTATACTGTCGAATAATTATGCATTAAGTGAGTAGCCATCGAATATCCTAAATTTTCTGTGATAACACGGTATGTGGCTCTGGTTGATAGGTAAAATTGTATTCTGAATGTCATTTTGTTTTCCAGAAATTCTAGAGGAAACGAGGTAATGCAACATAAAGCAAAATAGTTAAACGACAGGCGAAGGGACAGACAATTGAAATGAGAAGTACACAAGACAACAACAACAACAAATGTACAAAAAGCTTACATTATACAACAACAGTGCAGCACAAAAAAAACATAAAAAATCACATTAAATACTTGAAGAAAAATATTTAAATAAAACAAACCACACACACATTTGCTGGACATTTAAATTGTGACACAGCATGCATGAAATACTGTAACACATACAAATTACATGCAACTGTATTTAGACAAAGAGCCGACAGCTACTTTATCTCCATCTCTGGTATCTTAAATACGAATCAAACATAAATAGGCATTGCACAGCAACATACTCTTAGAAGCAGTACCCGTAGTATGGTTTGTTTAATCCAAGAAACTTGACTACTTGTTTCTCTTTTTCTGTCTTGTCTGACAAACGGTTTATTTCTATTCTTTTGCTGTTTAATGGTTTGCTTTGGTACTCATTTTTGTATAATAACAATGCAACTCCTTTTTTCCTTTTCTGTTGTAACGGATAAGAAAAAAGCTTAAAATCTACAGAGGTAAGCTTCCAAAAAATCTGCTCAACAAAAAACGGATGGACGTTTATGTCCGTCCATTTTCATCTTAGATTTGTGATTGATGGTTCAAAGCAATTGTTAACATTATTTTTAACAGTTTCCAGTAGTTTCTTTCAACAGTACGCTATAGAAAGCCAATATATTTGAATTGAAAATTATTTGCCTTCCATCTTTTGGCTCTTAATCTTGTTTTTAAGATTTCTTCGAAAATATTTCTTTACGTCTGTCAGTCCAATCCAATAAATAACACAGCATTTCTAGGAGTAAAGCCCCGGTTAGCCACACGTCCACGGAACGTACGTTTGTTTTGAACATATTGTTACGTATTTATCTTTTAAAAACGTTTAAAATATGACCTCGTAGATTTCAAATAAAAATAAAAATAAATTTGTATTTAGTTTTAATAAAAATTTTTATTGTTCGCCCAATTCTGTGTGCCACTGTTCACAACTTGATGTAAACAACAACTATTGCTTTATTTGTTATTTCTTCTTGCACTGTTTTGAGTAAACAACAACAATTGTTCGACAGATCTTTGTAACAGAGATCTTCAAACCACGACTATTCTCTTCAAACACACCGCGTCTTCACACAAGACTTAAGCCCTTGTTATGCTACCGTAACGGAATGTAACCGCAACAGTGAGAAACAGCTGATCGTTTTTATTATGTATAAAGCAATACGAATGTTTATAGAAATGTAATGTAACGTAACCGGAACGTAAGAATCTGTAAAAAATAGAATTTTCTTACATATTTACGTGACATCTGTTTAGCAGTGTTAACAACATGTCAATATTAAAAACCATCAAGACTGAAAATTGAAATTATGAACAGAATTCACTCTTTAAATAAAACTTCACATATTTTAAAAACCCAAATTATAATTTATTTCATTATTAACTTTTATAATTTAAAATAAAAATAAACACTTTCGACAACAAAGCGCGAGCATCTTTTTTTCATCTATTGTAAACTCACATGGTATAAGAAATATACCATGGTAAACTTATTTAAACAGCTGATTATTGATATTTTTTGTTATTATTTTGGCGGATAGACGATCAGCTGTTTAGTTTTATATTTACCAAGCTCATTTACTAGACCTTTTTTCATGGTAAATTTAACAGAGCGTTGTATATTTGAAATGAATGCATTTTGTTGTTGCGTTGATGTAAATGTAGTATTTATACTATACCTACCATACTTACCAAGCCTACAAGGGTACTTTACTACCAAGAGTGAAAAACGCTACTATTTTACTATTACATTATGTAGGTAGTGTTTATTTTTATTTTAAATTAGAAAAATATAGTTATCCATTTTAACTAATTAAAGCGTTCGAAAAGCATTTCACTTTACTTTTATTAGAGAATATAAATACGTTTTAACGTTCGTACAAATTTGGTTTCCGAAATACCTGACCTGTTTCTGTAAAATAAACGATTTCACTTGCTTGTCTATTTATATGGAAAATACAATCAAATGCAATCAATTTTGTGTCTGTTTTCCTCAACACAAACTAAATTGAGTGTTTTTGTTTGAGAGAAAGTGAAATTGTTTGTCTTACAGAAACAGTACATAAAACTTTTAATAAGTAGCTTTAAATAAATATAAAATCGTTGAAAGGAATCAAAAAACTCTGTAGTGATAACACTGGTTAACAGCTGAATTAAAGTAAAACAAAAGCCACCATATTAAAAGTGATAAAAAGAGTGAAAACGAAGTTTTTAAAATCTTAAATTAATATTAAGTTTGTTTAAAAAACAATAATAAATATAATAAAATAAAAACTCAAACCCAAAAATAATTTTTGTCTTTTAGTTTTTGCAATTTTTATTTCTTTATTTGTTTTTGTTTATTTCTTCTATTGTTTTGTTTAGCTAAAAACATATGATTACGTTTTTACCTTCTATAATTGCTCTTACATTGTTACGTTCCAGGCACATTACTGTTACATTGCGTTACATTACGTTCCGGTAGCATAACTGGGGCTTAACTGTACTTTTAGTAACTCCGTTGCGTGCTTGTCTTTGCCTTTTATATGACAACGTAAATAGCTTCGCCTTTTCGAAATGTCTATGAATGTAAACATCGTTGTTTCATTATTGTTGTTTGTGTATTTTTCTTTACGTTTATACTTGCAGTGTTTCTTATTGCATTTTTGTTTACTTGTTTACCATGTAAACAAGTTCATTGTTTTTGTTTTTTGTAGCTTTTATTTATAATTTTAATGTTAAATGATGTAAAAGCAAAACACCATTTCCATTTTCGTAACAATATAAAGAGCGGTATCAATACTTAAATTAAATCACCGTACGGTAATTACTCTCATTGCTTTTCGTATTCTAAAAACGAACGTACGTTCCGTTACGTTCCACTGACGTTTGACTAACCGGGGCTTAATTCTAGAACTGTCGAAATCAGTTCCTGTTATTTACTTTGGTTACTCACATTATCATTTTTTTTAACGATTTATAATCTTTCATTTTACAGAAGGTTTCTTGAGCCATTTCTTTACACAAAAAACTGAACGCGCGGGTCAACCTTTGTTTGTTTGGAATTATACGGTCGGTATAAATACATACATATATGGTCATTACAACCCTTAAGTCAGCACTATGAGCTAGCCTCTCACACCACTAATGTTGTGTGTGATAATTTCATATATGAGTGGCGTGACCTACAGTTTAAATTCGACTCCGAATGACCGATTTTTTTGAGAAACTTTCCTTGGCAATTTAATATTTACTCCCAAAGCTTTTGCCAGATATCTACTGAGAGGAAATCGCCTAATGTCTGACCTAGAGTTTGAACCATGGCCTTACGTCTACTAAGCTAACACACTACCTACGTGACTACGACGACTTCGGTTGGCATATTTTATCAAAAATATAGTGTATCGAGTGGTTTTCCCAGTTCAAAAATGGGAATTTTGATTCCTGGCAGATGCAAGAAGAGCTTGCATAATCATTCGATGTCACTGAAGTAGCCATAAAGTGTGTGTAGAAGACATCATCAAAAATTTTTATTTGTTTGATAGTTGCACCACCGCTTCCCTGGGTGGAGCGCATCCGAAATGTTAAATTTTCCATGGCTCTGGTACGTAGGTTTAGCTTTAGGTTAGAGGACGTGTACTTGAAAATTGAGACAAGTATAACACCCGGAAGTCCAGTTGACACATTGTACAACGTCCTAAAGGGGAGAGGATAATAGAGGAGATAGGGAAAAAGGAGAGGAAATAGGAAAGGAAATTACACAGATACATTCAGATGATACATAAATCAAGTTGAGATTTATCAATGGCATGGGATATTATGGCTTTGAGTACCTCCGTGGTTTGTGACCGCATATCATTGCTACTTGAGAAAACACCACAAGGAAAAGTCAGACGAGGCCAAATCACATATTTTTGGTCGCCAGTTTATATCACCACCATTTGATCGCTTTTGTATAGTATCCAATGTGGCAAAGCTTCGTTCTGTTAAAACCACATGTCTTTAGTGTCCTGGTCTCTTATAGCTCGTTCTCAAAGTAAACTACACCTATGATGCCGCAACTTCTACAGCAAACAGAAACTTTTTGGAGATGCGTTAGACAGTCTTGCAGTCTTCACCTACTCATTCATTCAGAAATGGAATATGATTTTTTGACAGAAATTAAGGTCAGATGACAACTGCTTCAGAGCCATTCACTGCGTAGGGTCACCCATGGCGGTAAATAATGGGCACCCATGACAAGCAATTTGATAGATGTTAGTTTCAACAAGATAGCCGTTATCAAGTGCCAAAGTTCGGAAGTCCCTGTTGGAAACAAAGTCCATCCCAGACCATGGAAACTAAACGAAATTTAAAAAATTATTTCTTTGGCGAATTCCTCCCTCAGCATTCTTCTGGCAAAACTTTTTGAGAGTTAATCAAATTACCATGAAAAGTAGGTCCCGCTATTCTTGGATAAAATTAACAAATACAACATGGATGAAGGTTGTAATCCTGATCCTTTATTGTAATAACCAATTACGTATGTACATTCGAACAGTCAGTTTTTTGAAATTTCATTGTAATAGTACGAATTACATCGTAAGAATCCAATTATGATGACCATAATTATCCCGTAATGCCTAACAAGCGGCCGTTTTCAGTCACCTCTATTGTAGTAAACTTTTACGCGATATTCGGCAGTTGAAAGATATTTAACCGACATTAAATATCGCGCCAATAAATTTTTTCAATGAGTTTTGTGAAATTCGTTCAGTACAGGGAATGCGCTTACCTATGGCGTTAAAACATGCCCCTATGCGTGCTCAAGTGAGCTTTGGATTCAAAGCTACCACTTCAACTTAACTTCCAATAATGGTAAGTAAAGTATGTAAAAGAGTGGATATTATCATGGTAATGAACTTGGAAAATCAACCTTTGCCTTATACAAGTTATAGTCAGAGTCCAATGTGCATTTTAGTGGCGCATGAAGTGGAATGCAAAAATGAATCTAACAGTCTGACACCATACTAGACCACAGGAATATTTGTCTGAAAACACAATTTTGAATGATGTTGAATGATTTAATGAGTTTCAAAATAAAAGTTCATCCTACGTTGCTAGAATATGATGATGATGATGATGTATATGTATGGCAAATAGTGATACAATCATGCAGCCGTACATGACAGACAATCGTTATTATTTGAAAAAAAAAATGATTTTTTTCTACACAAAATTAAATGCAGAATAGCAGACAGAATTAATAAGTGGAAAAGCAATAGAAGATGAATATCTCACAAAACAAAAGAGAGAATAGGAAAAAGAGTAAAAACTTTTATTTCAAACAATTTAAATACAATGAAAAGCAAAAGATTTATTGTCTCTCAACTCTTGCTATACAAAATACTTGAAATGAGGGATGAATGGAAATGAGTATGTGTGTGTGACCATGCATTTTCTACTTTGATTTGCTTTTCCTGGGAAACTTATTTTTTAAATAAAAATTAATGAAGATTTTTCATTAAACTCTGATACGACTGAATAACATGGCAACATCAATTGAATTTTTTTTTGTATTTATTTCTTTTTCTGATAAATGATGAACTGTTGATGAATTAAGGAAAATCGAAATAAAATTGTTAAAATCCATGTAAAATATGAAAAAAAACTTTTGAGAAATTTTTCATGGCTTTTTTGAAAACCATTTTGAATGTAAATGTCACACACATCATATTTAAGAAATAAATAAAAAATACGAAAGAGCCCCAACGAAAGAAGAATGGAAAAGAAAAAAGTTTCATGCTTAAAAAAGAAGAAAAAAGATGAATTTAAATAAATAAGATGGACCGACTGATTAAACAATGCATGGGTGTAATAAAACAGCAGGCAGGCTTACATATTGCATGACTGAACACAAAAAAAAAATTAAAGTTTTTATGCAGTTATAAGTCAGGACTGATGTATTCATGTGAAGTAAGCAAATAAAAACATATTTCGAATCTGTAGAGTCTGCAATATAATAGAGCACACACACTCACCCATACAAATTTAAGACAATAGATTGAATAAAATCCGTCGTAAGACTAGCTTTTTAGCTAACGAACAATGCTAGTCACTTAGAACTTTTACATCTTCAGTCAGGATTACAGTTTTAAGTTACAGTTTTAAGTCGATTCCGAAGGACAGATTTTTTGTGGAACTTTTCATGGCAATTTGATTTACTCTCAGAGTTATTGCCGGAAATCTACTGAAGGGTAGGCGCTGAAGAAATATTTTTCATATGTCGTTTTGTTTGAGATGCTCGACCAGGGGTTTGAATCGTGGTCTCACGTCTAATAAACAATTCACTACCTACTAGACTATGGTGACTACATTAACTACGAGTTAAGTCTCTAGATCGTCTGATAATGTTTAAATCGTTTGATAATTAAAATGAATTGTTCAGAAATAATCTCACTTTCCAGCGAGAAATTAAGCTCAACTCGAAGGCATTTGGCTACCAATAACTTAATCTGGGGTACTCATTCAGCACGAGTAGCTAAACTTCTTCAAGATGGAACAACTGTGCTTATCGTCACGAAAGACACCTTAAATCTCGAGCAGCGCATCTTATGTTGGCTTATTAGACGTGAGGCCATGACTTAAGCCCCAGGTCAGACATCACGAACAAAACGAAACGTGAAAAAATACTTCTTCGGCAACTTCCTCTCAGCAGTTTTCTGACAAAAACTCTAAGAATAAAATAAATTTGACATCTGTCGTTCGCAGTCGACTTTAAACTGTGGGTCCCGCCATTCATTTATAAAATTAACACACACTCCTTTAGTGGTGTGAGAAGCTAGGTCGTAATCCTGACTGATGAGTTGTAATGACCAAATATGTGTGTATGTATGTATATGGTACGATTTAAGCGATGTAGGTACGAATCCTCTTTATGTTGTAATAATTTGTTGTTAATTGGCCATTAACCACCCGATTATCGGATTTCGGCCTGCTTTAGCACATCCTCCCAGGCGCTTTAGCTCTTTGTGCGCCTTCGCCAGAGCGTTCTCAATTTGGTCCATTCAACGTTGACATGTTAGGCTTCTCCGCCGACTTTTGAAAATTTCCACATTAAATGCACGCCTCACCGGGTTATCCTCTTTCATCCGAAGAGCATGGTTAAGCCAGCACAGTTGCTGTATGTTAACGCGCTGCACATCGCGCATGTCGTGCAGGAGCAAATACAGCTCAATGTTGGAGCGGATGTGGAAATCATCGCCAACTCGTAATGGTCAAAAAATAATACATAACATACATAATTGGCCATTACAATCCTTCAATCAGGATTACGATCTAGCTTCTCACACCACTTATGTAGTGTGGGTTAATTTTATACACAAGTGGCGGGACCTACAGTTTAAAGTCGACTCAGATGGGCAGATTTTTTGAGAAACTTTTCTTGGCAATTTTACTTATTCTCAAATTTTTTGCCAAAAATCTACTAAAAGGAAGCCGTCGAAGAAAAATATTTTTGTTGGAGATATCTGACCTGGGGCTTAAAACGTCGCCTCACGCTTAATAAGCCAACACACTAACTACTAGACTACGGTGGATATTTCTCTCGAATACTCTCAAGGATGCTGCATCAGCGCTTAATAGCGTACATGCTTTTGCGTCATAAAGAAAGGAAAGGATAAGCGACTTGTAGTGTATAAGTTTCATCGTACCAGGGAGGACTCTGCTACTCAATTGCCTATGGAAACCATCGTAACATCTGTTGACAAGAGGGATGCTATGTTTGATCCCCACGCTGACAATATTTTGGCCAATAAACTTGCAATAGCTTGCTTCACGGAAAATTCAAATGAATTCCTATGAATGAATATGATATTGGTGATCCTCTGCAGAGAGGCAAGCAAATCGGCTCACAAGAACTCCATCATTGGCAACAGCAAGTTTACTTGCAGAGGCACCAGATAGATCTGGCCTAACATGGATATATGTTGAAGAGAACTTGCATTGAACCTGACCAGATTACATCTAAAGAACTTTATAGCAGCGGTAACGGGGGGTGTTTACGCCTGGAGATTGGGAATACCCCATAACGCCTTTTGCAGAATCTACAACAATAAGGAGGAAGAGGAGACCATATAAAATATTCTCCGTCATCAAGGCAGACGTTGAAGAAATAATTTTGTTGTTAATCGGACCTGGGGATTGAGCCCCAACACACTCTTTACTAGAGTACGATTACTTACATCAAGTTTAAACACTCCAAATGAATCGAGGAGAATTTACGTCACGTTTCCTTATTGTTTTCTACGTTAATCTGATATAAATTTATTGATTATTTTTTTCAACAGGCTAACGAAGTGACTGCTGGTCTTAGTCCCCCATATACTAACAATTTTCTCATCATAGAATGACAGTAACTGAGTATCCTTACCGGACATTTTGATGCAAAAGATTTTCACTAGATTTCTACAGAGCATTTCTGATGATGATGAAATGTCTGACCTGGGGTTTGAAGCATAGCCAACACACTACTTCGTAGTAGGTAGACTTTAAATCGTATTATTCACAACATTCAAATCGAGTCCCTATGCCTTCATACACCTAAAACTGAAATTTGTGTATGGAAATGATGCTCTTGCAACAGTGAACGAATTACATTGCCAGTGTAAACACTTTTCGTTTTTTATATACACATACATATATTTATTATTTATTTGTATAGTAAACAATACTATTTAATGCAAATTTTTATTGTTATTGTTTTCATTTTATCATGAATTTTTCTTGGTGTTGCATTGCACGTCCGCTCTGTTAAAATACTTGCCATGCCAACAAATCACTTTAAATGTGGTTTCAACAAAAAACAAAAGCAAAAACAAAGAAGTAACAAAACCCAGTATATGGCAGCATAAATATTTAATCTCTCGTTCCATTTTATTTCTCCTTGCAATCATGAACTTGGGGTTTGTTTTTTAAAATTTATCCAGAATGTTCAAAATTGTTTCAATGCAAATGAATTCGCTTTAAATGGTTCAATAAAAATTAACAATTTTTATGGTCTGGCATCCTTTCTTAGCCGTTTTAAATTCGTTATAGCCGAAAATAATTAAAAACGCCCATTTTTTCCATAAATCAATAGGCATAAATCAATAGTTGACAGTAAATAACACCGGCTGTCGTTTACACTCTTAAATAAGTTTACCGCAAAAATAGTTTAAATACCGCGTCTGTTTATTTTTCTTTTTTTTTTTTGTTCCGAAGATTCATTTTAATTGGTTAGTAAAGTTTAATCTTTTAAACCTAAAGAGGTAAAGAATTAAGAGCCCTAAGGCTGTTTAAATACAATTTAAATCGAAAAGCAGAAGTCGTCGTAGTCGAGTAGGTAGTGTGTTGGCTTATTAGACGCAAAAGCCTGAGTTCGAGCCCCAGGCCAGGCATCAAAGACAAAATACAAAAAGTATTTTTTCGGCGTCTTCCTCTCAGTAGATTTCTGGCAAAAACTCTGAGAGTAAATAAAAATTGGCATGAAAAGTTTCTCAATAAATACAAATCTGTCGTTCGGAGTCGACTTTAAACTGTAGGTCCCACCACTCATGTATAAAATTAACATACACAACATAAGTGGTGTGAGAAACTAGGACGTTGTACAATGGGTCAATTCGACCTCCGGGTACTGTACTTGTCCTAATTGAAAAGTACACGTCCTCTAACCTAACCTAACCTAAATCGAAATGCATAAGAAGACAAATGGATTCGCAGATTTTTTTGTGTTTGATGTGCTTAAATTCCTTGCAAATGAATTAATTGCTTCAAATACTGGCCCCAGTAGCAGATTGTGCATAGCATTTACCAAGAAGACAGATCCATATTAAAAAAATTGGTTTTGGATTCACAAGTCCTCGCATATGCTTCAAATGAATGTATTCCATTCCAAAGATAAACTCTGATCAGGTTTAACACAAATTTTGATCTATTGTCGCCGTAGTCTAGTAGGTAGTGTATTGGCTTATTAGACTTAAAGACAGGGTTCAACCCCCTGGACAGACATCAAAACAAATACAAAAAGTATTTCTTCGGCTTCTTCGGTCTTCCTGCGGCATCCTCTCAGCAGATTTCTGGTAAAAATTCTGAGAGTAAAATAAAATTGTCATAAAAAGTTTCTCAAAAATCTGTCGTTTGGAGTCGACTGTGAACTGTAGGTCCCGCCACTCATGCATAAAAATTAACGCACACATAGGTGGTGTGAGAAACTAGGTAGTATTCCTGACCGAAGGGTTGTAATGTCCAATTATGTATGCATGTATGTAGTCTTCTGCTAAAAACTCTGAAAGTAAATGAAATTGCTATGAAAACCTTAGCTCAGATATCAAGAGAACGAAATATGAAAAAAATATTGCTCCGGCAAATTCATCTCAGTAAATTTCTTTCAAAAACTGTGCGAGTAAATAAAATTGCCATATCGTTTGAAGTTGGACTCCATCACTCATGAATGAAATTAACACACACAAGTGGTGTGAGAAGCTAAATTGTAATCGTGACTATAGGATTGCAATGCCCAATTGTATATGTATGTATGTATTTAGGTTCTATTAAAATTACCATTGGCCGACACATTCTATCATTAGGTTTTGAGCTCACAAGGATCCTTCAACTCAGGATCCCAAGTACTGAACAATGAGAGAAATTGTCTCATCTTGTTTCTTACCATTAAAATTTCTGCAGAAGTCCTTGTGAGTTATTTCCAGTCTCTCGCAATGTGTTTTCAGAGGCCAGTATGATGTTACATTAACTTTGGGGTTCCTACGAGGAACTCTGGTCTGGTTTAACACAAGTTTTGTTCAGCCCAAGTTCATATCGTTGCAGATCTATCGGGTCCCTTTATAAGTGAGTTCATTACCTCGTCTTTCTTTAAATGAGTGAAATTTGCTCCTCAGCAAAGGAATGCGAATCACACATATGAATTCAATCTAACCAGCCTTTGCAAGTGGGTCAATTTCGTTCTTACCCTTGATGTTGCCATATTCAGGAACCAATATGAGAGCCAGCGCCAAATATTTCGTTTGTACTTCACAGACGGTCATCTTTATTGGACAATCTTAGATGTGGTGAACACGCAATCTAGGGATCTAATAGTCGCTGAATTGTATGTACATACCATTCGATGTACGTTGATACCGGATTCTCACAATGGCAGTCTGTGTAGTTAAAATCATTTTGAATGAACGAGACTGATTTTCTTCACTTACTTAGGGATTGTAAAAAAATCTCTAAGTCAAACTTACCACCTATTTTCCCCTACCACCGATGTTGTGTATGTTAACTTAATCCATAAGAGGCGTGACCTACAGTTTAAAGCCGACTTCAAATGCCAGATTTTCGAAAAACATTTCTTTCCCATTTTATTTTTTACTCCTACAGTTTGTGGCCAGACGACTGCTGAGAGGAACTCACCGCGGAAATATTTGTCATATTTCGTCAGCTGAACTAGTGGTTGGACTACGGACTCGATTTAATAAGCCAACACACGACCTAATAGACCACTGCAGCTATGAGTGAACGAAAAGGTGGAAGTTTATTGGGCTAAATGAGTTGCAGTGAATTAAAGATTTGTTATTAGAAAGTTTCCAATGCTTCCTATGAAAGTCCTACACACTTTGGGTATGACATGAGTATGGCTATCAGAGATCAGCAATGAATATTCAAAAATATGAGTAGAATCGAATCATACTCATAATTTCTGATGCTTATACGCATTCATACTTCTTTTAATACCATACTCATACTACTCAGATTCAAAGTTTGAAGTACTCATGATATTCATAACAGAAATCAGCAATGAGTATTCAAAAAGATGAGTAGAATCGAATCATACTCATAATTTCTGATGCTTATAAGCATTCATACTTCTTTTAATACCATACTCATACTACTCAGATTCAAAGTTTGAAGTACTCATGATATTCATACCAGAAATCAGCAATGAGTATTCAAAAAGATGAGTAGAATCGAATCATACTCATAATTTCTGATATTTATACGCATTCATACTTATTTTAATATCATGGAACCTGTAGTCATATTCAAAGTTTGAAGTGCTCATCATCTTCATACTTAACAACACGTATGATGTTGTTGGTTTCGATTCTCCATAACTCAACATTTACAAGAATTACAAAATAAGTATGATTCGCGTACGAACACTAAAATACTCACTAAAATTTTTTTTTTTTTCAAAATATTTTCCAATATACTTTAAATATTTGTTTCAAAACTAAATATTACTGTGCCCAAGCCTATCCTAAATACTCAAATCCTTTTGAAACAGCAGGGAGTATCGACAGTCAAATAATTTACATACGGCGCCATCGATGACATGCCACAAAAATAAATAAAAGTTGTCCAGAAAATTTATAACCATTTTGGATACAAAATTTGCTCATAAATAAGTCACCGTAAAACTCCCAAAAAATATATGAAATTCAAGTGTTGAAGTGCTGCAAAATCACACACACGCAGAGCGTTAACAAGTTTTCGATTAAAAAAAGGCAAATAAAGGAAAGTTTTTTTGTTTGTATTTCACTTCAATAAAATTTTAAAATAAAGGAATGATTATAAGAGGAAAGTACAGAATTCAACGAGATATGCATTGTTTACTTAGCAATAAGTTTCTTTTTAGCATTCAGAAGTGATGACCCCATAATAAACAATACCACACAATGGTTACCAACTACTCACTCACACATGTGAAACAATAAAATTTCTGCGGAACACTACCTTATGTTTATGAACACTACCGACTATGTTTGAGTTGCAAGAGCATACGTGTTTCTATTTATCACCACAGCTGATTAGCATACATTTGAATGCAACATTTAGCGGCCAAAAATTCTTGGTCTACCATACACGTACCAATCATGAGATCAATGATGATTTAAACTGAATCACATACTTATACTTCCAGTCATTATGATTCCACATGAAAACTTTCGTACCCAAAATAAATCTGAAAATGATGATGATGATGACCGCTATCAGCAGCACGAGCAATATTTGCTTAAATACCACGATTGCAAAACACATTCATTGTATACACCAAACAAATGTTGTTTCTGTTTGTCTTTTTGTTGGTGTTTCGTTTTCGTGTTAACAATTTTTAAATTCAATGGAAAGAAACCGTCCTTATTGAAGATCGCAAAATAAACAACACAACACAGTCATAAATTAAATGATTTGAAATTGAGGGCTTCTTTATATTTGGCAAAAGAAAAAAGAACTGAGGAACACTAAAAAAATTGCATGGAGTGTGATGTCTGAGAAATTTGCAAACGAATATAATTTACCAATAGCTTCACAAAATTAAATTGACTTCAATTTGAGTCCGAGGAACCGAGAGTTTTATTACGCCCTTCCCACCTTCAAATTGAAATGCAACAAAGTGTGTGTGTATGAGAGATATCATCGAAATTGTTTATTTGTTTCAAAGGCCTGTGTGCATATACATACGGTTACGTTTTTATTTTACCCTTTTAAAAACGTTTAAAATATGAGCTCGTAGATTGTAAATAAAACTAATAATTAATTTATGTTCAGTTTTAGATAAATTCTTTATTGTTCGCACAATTCTGTATGCCACTGTTCACAACTTGACGTAAACAACAACAATTTGCTTTTTTGCTATTCTTCTTTACAATCTGCTGCGTAAACACTAACAATTGTTCCACAGATCTTTATAACGGAGATCTTCAAACCACGATTATTCTCTTCACACGCAATGTGTCTAAGTTTTTACTAACCCCGTTGCCTGCTTTGTCTTGCCTTTTACATCGCAGGGTAAATAGTCTGATAAATGCTCTTGAAGGAGAATGACTATGCCTTCGTGAAATCTCTATAAACATGGTGTTTACGTTATTGTTGTTTGTGTATTTTGTTTACGTTTGTCCTTGTAGTGTTGTTGTTGCCTGTTTGTTTACTTGTTTATCCCTTTTTTATACTGCTGTTGTTGCTATATTTTTTTGTGATCATGTAAACAAGTCCATTGTTTTTGTTTTTGCAGCTTTTGTTTATCGTTTTAATGTTAAACGATGACACCATTTGCTTTTTCATAACAATACATACACATCTATATGTAGATAACTAGTCATTACAACCCTTTATTCAGGATTACGGCCCTGTTTCTCTTACCATTTATGTTGTGTGTCTTAATTTTGTGCATGAAAGGCAGGATCTGCAATTTGAAGTCGATTCGAACGACACACCTTTGAAAATCTTTTCATGGCAATTGCTGCTGAGAGGAAGTTGCCGCATAAATATTTCTTCATATTGTCGTTGTGTTGGAGATGTCTGAACCAGGGGTTTGAAACGTGGCCTCACGTTTAATAAGGCAACACACTATCTACAAGACTACGGCGACTATTAGGTCTGCCACGAATTCTCATGGTGAATGGCATTTTCAAAGTTAAATTTTCCATGATTGTGGCGCATAAATCAGGCTGAATTTGAGCGATGGCATGAGTTATGTTGGCTTTGAGAAACATTGTGGTTATGGCTTAGTCGAAAGAAAGAAAACTAACGAGGTCAAACGGCCCTATCGCTGTGGTCAGTTTAAATCGCTTCCACGTGAAATAACCATGCCCTCAAATCACTCGTGCCGGATATCCAATGCGACATGAGCTATGTGGTATGTAGCGCTGTTCTGTTTAAACTGCATATTGTTGGCATCGAGAACTTTCAATTCAGGCTAAAAAAAAGTTGGTAGTCATCAACCTATAATCCTCGTTTCATCCCTGATGGCCTAGTCAATGTCGTTCTCAAAGGAATATAAATCAGCGATGTCGTCGGACTAAAATCCACATCAAACATTAACTTTTTCGGAAGGTATTCGATGTTTTCAAACCTCATCTCAAATTCGAAGGTATATTCACGTAGCCCTTTAACCAACATTGATATTCATGAGTGAAGATAATTGTTCTACGAAAACTGCTCTAGAGTCCGTTAAGCGCACACAAGTCGCTGTATATGATCGTCTGCCTTCAGTTCGTGGTGATTTGGCAAAACAGACTGAATAAATGACATCTAATCTAACTTCAACTGGCTTATTAGACGTGAGGCCACGGTACAAAACAGAGATCAGCAATGAGTATTCAAAAATATGAGTAGAATTGAATCATACTCATAATGTCTGAAACTTATACACATTCATATTTATTTTAATATCATGGGACCTCTACTCATATTCAAACTTTGAAGTACTCATCATGTTCATACTTAACAACACGTATGATGTTGTTGATTTCGACTCTCCATAACTCAACATGTACACGAATCACAAAATAAAAATGATTCGCGTATGAACACTAAAGTGCTCATTAGAAGGTTGTGTATTTGCTTTGCTTGCTGCTCTGTCTTTTTTTTGTTTATGTGTCATTTTACTTTTTTTGAAAATGCAACAACTCGAATCACTCGAATCATTTATAAGTATTTTTCTAAAGTTATGAATCAAAATGAGTAGGCTTATGAATCAAACATATTTCGAATGGTATGAGTTTCAACGTTGTACGCATACTCATTGCAACCTTTACTTATAAATCAGCATTGTAGTGAGTACGAAAGAATCAGAGTTAAGTTTCAATATCGCTGACTCACATTCAAAATTTCATTGAGTGCTTATGAGTAGCAAAAATACCATACATTGCTGATCTATGGTACAAACCCCAGGTAAGGCATTTTGAACTGAACGAAATATAAAAAAATATTTCTTCAGCGACTTCCTTTCAACAGATATGTGGCAAAAACTTTGAGATTAAATAAAATTACCATGAAATGTTTCTTAAAAAATCTGCTGTTCGGAGTCGACTTTAAACTATAGGTCCCACCAATCATGTATAAAATTAAAACAGAACATCATGGATGGTGTTAAAATCTAGGTAGTAATCTTGACTATAGGTTTGTAATAACCAATTATGTTATGGAACACAAAGTTAAAAATCTGCTCTAAACTAATAAGCCTTCATTTATTTTCCGAATATTTAATAAATTCCCTTCAAATGATTTGGTCTTACACCTGTGCTGGAGTTAAATCTCTTTCTGTATGAATCTGTAAATGCGTGTAATTGTCATGTTTAATCACGTGTTCAAATAAATACTTTTGAAAATAATACAAATACTTGGGAAATATTTGCCAACAGCATTATACTGTCTCCATTGTTTTGATTGCATAAGGACAGACATGCTGATGATACAAGTTATAAGCCATTGCGTCAAACAAATTAATTTTATTTGTTTTAACCATTTGACGTCATTCTGATGTTTTTGGGATTATAATTGAGTGCTCTTCGCTGTTGAAGGAGCAGAAACCAAGGAGGGATTAAAGAAGCCTATTTGTTAGACAATATTTATTCGTTTTATTTTTATTTTTTGTTTGAATTGTTTGTTTACTTTTAATCTGTGTTTTGCTATTTTTGTTTTTGTTTTATTTTTATTGTATGTTTTGTTTCTATTTGGTTTTACTATTATTTCTATTATTTTAAGTGGAGTATTTTTTAACACCTGATACAGAGCAAGGGTGTGATGTTTCATTGTAGCGTGTTTCGTGGAGTGTATAAATTTTCCCATTTTCCCTAAAAGTTTTCAAGAATAAAAACATAAAACACACGTTTGTTTATTTTCTACATATTATATTAAAAATGAATTCTTATGATCCCCAATTCCAATTGTAACCAACAAAATATACGCAAATACATAAACAGACATATATAATAGGCAGTGGTGTTGTCGAGCCGGAACGCTCCGGAACGTCGTTCCGGTACTTCCTTTTTGGACAGGAACGCGTTCCGGAACTAAAGATGATTTCTGATTTCGTCAGAATTGGCTGACGTTTTGAAAAAAAAAAAATTAAAAAGAATTGCTGTTTTTTTTCTAGTTTTTGACGAATTTTTATATGTATTTTTATAAACAAGGGTTTGAACCGAACCCGAACCGGAACAAAAACTGGAACGAATCGGCTTGTTTTCCGAACCGTGAACCGGAGACCGGAACGCGTAAAAAAAACCGGTAAAAAAAATTAGCACAACACCAGTGATAATAGGTCATTACAACCCATCTGTCAGCATTACAATTAAGCTTCTTACACCCGCTTATGTTGTGTGTGTTAATTTAATTCAAAGTGGTGGAACTTACAGTTTAAATTCATCTCCAGACGTCAGGTTGAGAAACTTTTAATGGCAATTTGATTTAGTCGCAGAGTTTTTGAAGGAAGATTAGAGGAAATTGCCGAAGTAATATTTTTTCATATTTTGTATTGTTTTCTGCTAAGTTTTGAACCTTAGTGCTTAGACTGCTTAGAGAAAGTCGTCGAACAAATATTTTTTCATATGTCGTTTTGTTGGAGATGTCTGACTTGGGGTTTGTACCCGACGCCTCCGTTCTATAACATTCTAAGTCGAAAAAGTGCGTTTTGAGTTATGAGCTCTCAAAGTTTTCACGCGACATACGACTGTATGTGTATTCTAAGAAGATTTTCCCCTATAACTTCGGAACGGATCGGCGCACCTTAACCAAATTTTGACAGTATTTAAGTTAGAGAACGTAGAATTTAAAAATGCAAGAACATTAAAAACGTTCTAAGTTCACTTAGAATGTTATAGAATGGAGGCGTCGATGTCTAATAAGCCAACACACTGCCTACTAGACTACGGCGACTATAGAACAAAATTTGTGTTAAACCTGATCAAAGTTTACCTTAGGAAAGGGTTACAGGCATTTGGAAGCATATGCGAGGACTTCTGCAGAATTTGCAACGGCGAGCTAATTGGGAACCTGATATGAAGTGTTTTTATTTATTTATTTTTTTTTAATTTTGAGGATTCATCTTGTTGAAGCTACATCTGTCAAAACAGTTATCATTTATTCAGTTATTCTATTCGAGTAAAATACCTCGCGTTTTTTCATTGAAAAATCATATTCAGAGAAGAGACACAACCAAACAATTGTCAAATTCGGGACGAAACAGTTTTAAAAAATTCAACATTCGACTTTATTGTGTAATTTAGATGCGTCGGTAGTAGTTTGATGACATTCTCTGGGATCTATAAACGACTATCATTAAAGAATGTATCCATTGAAAGCGAGATTTAACTCCTGACGCAGACATCTCCAACCAGCAAAAAATATTGTCAAGGAAAGCGTCTAAAAAACCTGTCATACTCAGGCGACTTTAAACTGTGCATAAGAGACACAGTACTGAAGGTGTGTGATTTAAGGTACGTTCATACTGATAACGTGTCTGCTATATGACTTTATGACTGACTTCAGGGTCAAGATATGGAAAGTAGCCCACATCAAGATTTTGCTCTTCATATCTTTTATAACATGAGTGGTTAGTAAATTTTTTTTGCGACTCAACAAATCATTGGTTCTCTGCAACAATCGATGCCATTACCTAGTTGGTTTTATTGCCAGTACTTTGATTTTGGTGGGCTGTGACACAATTTGTTGGCTGTTGTGATGCTGTGACCATATCGTGCTCCTTGTGTCGCTTGTTTGTGTGTCCCTTTAATGTTGGCTCTTTAGTACCGAACTGTGTGAAGCAGTAACTTTCTTTAACACTGTGAATCTTAATCGTCTTCGAAGAGGCATTAGTCTAGTCGGTAGATACGTTGGCATATTAGACAAGAGCCCACTGCGACTACCTTTCAGCAGTTTTATGGCAAAAGGTCCTAGAGTAAATCAAATAGCCATGAAAAGTTTCCGGAAAATCTATCGTTCGAAGGCGACTTTAAACTGTGGGTTCCGCCACTACTGAATAAAATTAACACATACAACATAAGTGATATGAGAAGCTAGGTTTTAATCCTAACTAAAGGCATAATTTATGGGCATTTATTTTTTAAATATGATTTTTAAGATGTGAACGTGTTATATATGATCCATACGATTAATTTTTTAATATTTTTTCCAATAAATCTAGCTAAGGAATGCTGCTGCTTTGCCGTCATAAACCAAAGGCTTAGCTTAGCTCCATAAAAAGTAAAACACTTGAATAAATTTTTGTTAAATACATTTTTTATACAAATTTCTACTTGTGATTTAAAACGCAAAATAATTTGTTTCCAAACTACCTTACCTTCTTTCCTTTCTCTTGCCAATTCCCTCCGTATTCTATAATAAATTTCCTGATGCAAAATCCTTACGTTTTAAAATAAAATACGAATAAAATGTATGGAAAAAATTATTTATTAATATTTACATTGACAGCATTGTTGTAGTTGCAACATGTTGCCAGCGCAAACAACCATCTAAGCAGGCGGCAGGCAATCGTTCCGAGAGAACTAAAAGTTTTTGCAGTCGAGTTTGGTATGTTTTATGGTAACATGCTGACATTAATTGACCACAACAATTTGCAAGTGTAGTAAATTATAATAAAATGGATGCGGTTCGTTATACTCTTTCTCTCTCCCTCCGTCTCTCTTAAAGCATTTTGTTTATATTGCCTTTGCATTTTTGTTGTATTATTTTCATTTTTTTTTCACCATGTTTTTTGCATCTACGCGTGGTTATTTTGTCTGTTGCCTTATAACACACAGGTATTGGTTTTGAAACCTACGCCATCGTTCAACCGATTGTCTGTGTTGTAGCTGTCATTGCCATTGCCATCATCATGCTTGTTATTGTTTATTTTAGTTTTTAAACGTTTGCTCACTAGTGTGTTTCTTTTTTGACGCATTTTTAAAATTTTTGTTTTTAAAATAATCGCTACACTCAAATGGGCTGCTAGTTTCGATTGGTATTTATTGGTCTTGACTTCAACAGAAGCAAACTGATGTAATTTATACGGATTTTAGTAAAGCGTTCGATAAAGTCAATCACAAACTTCTGTTAAGTAAATTGGATTTAATGGGTGTAAATCATAGGAGTTTAAGATGGCTAGAGTCGTATTTGACTAATAGAAAGCAGACTGTATGTGTGAACAATAGCTTATCTAAGTATATTTATGTGCTATCTGGTGTTCCTCATGTAGCCATCTTGGTCCACTTCTTTTTTCGCTGTTTATGAATGATCTTCCCAACATGATTGATTTTGCCAATTTCTTTTTGTGGTGCCAGTACAACATGATGGAGCTGAATATTAAAAAATGCAAATGTATGCGGTGCTCAAGAAATAATTTTATCAAGGTTAATTATTTGCTTGGTGGTCATCAATTGGAGATAATGGACTCTTTTCTTGATCTGGGGATCCTATTGGACACAAAATTAAACTTCAATGACCATATCACTTTGACTGTAAATAAGGCAAGAAGCATCTTGGCTTCACAAAACGTTGGGCAAAAGAATTTTCTGATCCATTTATTACGAAACAGCTTGTCAGACCAATTTTGGAGTATGGATCCATTGTATGGGATCCTCACTATAATGTTTACAGCGAACACATCGAATCTGTGCAGAAACAATTTCTACTCTTCTGTTTGCGTGGCCTTGAATGGAAATATTTGGATTGGCCTTCATATACTAGCAGACTGGCTTTAATAAAACAGCCTACCCTTAAGAGTCGTCGAACAATGTTAAATATATCCTTCATGATTAACCTGATCAATGGCGATATTCGCTGTGCATTTCTGTTAAGTTCTGTTAAATTCAATATTGCTTGTCGTAACTTCCACTGTTATAATTTTATGGCTTAAGGTAAGGCTTATAGCCAGTGAATATAACCTCAGTGAATATAACCGTATAACCTCAACTTTTTAGAGTATAAATCTACAAGTCAAAGCGCAAGCAACAATTAGATTTAAGATTACAGGAATATAATATAGAATCCCGGCTCAACTTAAATTATTTATAAGCTGCGAGAGGAGATTTTATTTCAGAATTCCATAAAGAGGCCTCTTGTTTGATTATCCGCCTGATGGAATCCTTACAGTATTGTTACGAAAATGAAAAAATCTAAAGACTGGTGTTTTGCTTTTACATTGCTTAACATTACAATTATAAACAAATGCTACAAAAAACAAAACCATGCTTACAAATTATCGTACTGCTTAATATAACGACAAACACCAGCATAAAAAAGGTAAACAAGTAAACAAAAGTACAACAACAAACACCATCACAAAAAATGTGAACAAGTAAACAAAAATACAACAACAAACACTAAAAGAATAAATGTAAACAAAATACACAAACAACAATAATGAAACAACGATGTTTACATTTATAGAGATCTCGAGAAGGCGAAGTCACAAACATTCGCCTTCAAGAACGTTCATCAGACTGTTTACGTTGCTATATAAACGGCAAGGCAAAGCAGGCAACGAGTCAATAAATGTTCAGTCAGTCTTGTGCGCGGACGCGATGTGTTTGAAGAGAGTAATCGTGGTTTGAAAATCTACGTTAGTATGATCTGTCGAACAATTGCATAGTAATTGTTTATGCAAAGGGTGTAAAAAGAGGAATAACAAACAAAGCAATTGCTTTTGTTTACATATAGTTGTGAACAGTGTCAAACTGAATCGTACGAATAATAACGAATTTTAATTAAAACTAAACACAAATTTATTTTTATTTTATTTATAATCTACGAGCTCATACTTTAAACGTTTTGTAAAAGATAAAAACTTAACAGTATATAACGATTCAAACATTTTATATTTATATTTTATATTTATATATATATATATTATATATATTTCCTATAGGATGACTAACCACTCAAATGACAGAACTGAGTCTGAGGGAATAAGCCAGTGCCCTTGCCATGAAGAAGCAGAGGTAACAATAACAACATTTATTTGGAAGACAAAGCTAGTAGTTCAGTCACTACTGTGCTCTAAGACATTACGACACGATGACTACCTATACTCGAAGGATGATATATTTAGGGAATTCTAGACAACCTCTGCCATATTTCTCACCAGGAGTAGTCTTCAAACCTGAAAAATCCTAATACAAAATGCACCACTTTTTGCAGCATTATTCAAACTGTTCGTCGTGAACTACTTGGGCAGTACTTGTTAGTATGACTCCTCAATGTTATTCAAACTGTTTTCTGAATAAGCTATTGTTACGTTTAAACCCCGTATAACATAACATACATACATACATAATTGGCCATTACAACCCCTCAGTCAGGATTACGGCCTAGCTTCTCACACCACTCATGTTGTGTGCGTTAATTTTATACGTGAGTGACGGCACCTACAGTTTAACGTCGCCACCGAACGACAGATTTTGGAGAAACTTTTTCATGGCAGGTTTATTTACTCCCAGAGTTTTTGCCCGAAATATGCTGAGAGGAAGTCGCCGAAGAAATATTTTTTTCATATTTCGTTTTGATGTCTGATCTGGGTTACGAACCCGGGCTTTACGTCGAATAAGCCAACACACTGCCTACTAGACTACGGCGTATAATACAACAGTGTTTTACTATTCTCTGGATATATTACTTTACGCTGTTTATTTCCTTCCTTATTTGCACATGGCAACTTCTAGAATCCTACTGTTGATTTGTAATTGTTATTCTTTTGTTTTGAAGTCGCCGTAGGGTAGTAAGTAGTGTGTTGGCTTACTAAATGGGAGGCTCACAACACAGACATCTTGAACAAAATGAAATGAATATGAAGAAAATATTTCTTAGACTTCTTCCTCTCAGCAGATTTCTAGCAAAAACTATGAAAGCAAATAAAAAATTGCCATAAAAAGATTCTCAAAAATCAATATTTTGGAGTCGACTTTAAACTGTAGACCCCACCGCTCATGGATAAAATTAACAAACTCAACATAAGTGGTAATCCTGATTGAAGACTTGTAATGACCAATTATGTATGTAATGTGTGTCACATGATTAATATCGCTTAAGGTTTCCCAGACCTAATGTATGGAGCGGTCAATAGTAGAGGTTGAATGACTGTCAACATTTTTTTTTAATTTTTCCATTATTTTTGTATTATCGTTGAAAAGCTGGTTGTGTCGTTTGTATTTTTGAGCCTACCAACCAAAGTTGATGATATTGAAGATGTTGTTTTTATTATTGGTAAATTTCATTGCTTTTGTTGTTGTCGTTTTTATAAATTTTATCATACTTTGTTCGGTCAGCCTGTATTAATGAATTTTCCAGCGTTTATTTTTATTCACGCCATGTTAGGCACCGCGTAATTTTTTAAAACACGTTCAATTGGCTGCTGCTGACATCATGACATTGCTGCTGCCTCAGTGAAATGTTAACAACAACAACATAAAAGTGTTGATGACAAAACTGTCAACAAGACACTTCAAAAGCAAAATGCCATTAGGCGCTATTGAGGCTTGTTTTTATTTTTTTTATATGCGGATACAGAGCCAAGGATTAAAGCCGGGCACGGTTTGGTAGCTAAGTAGGAAATTGCACAAGTTTTTTTAAAGTGTGCATAATATAGTCCAGAAAAAGAGGCTTAAGATTGACTATATATTGAAGAAGAAATTAATGTTGAGAGTGATTAAAAGCTTACATAAATGGCTTCGCTTAAGGACGAAACTCTTTAAAATATTGAATTAAAAAAACTATAGAGTCTACTCTCAGATAGTTTCAAACTTTGATAGTTGATAGCAGCCATCTTGTTGAAGTTACATCTGTCAAGTTAGATGTCAGAGTCAGATTTTCACAGATTTTTAAATTGAAATTCTGTAGTTCACGACTAGTAAGCTTACATCCTATCCAGCTATTGTTTGCAGATGTAAGAAATTAGTGAAATTAAAATTAAAGCTGCATCTGTCAAGTTAGATGTCATTTATTTAGTCTAACACCATTGGGCGAATATAGCATTCAAGAATACAAGTATGCGTGCTCGCTGAAAAGGTTATCTGGAGCTGTTTGTCTTTTGATTTGAATTTTCATCGGAAAATTCTTGGATGAATAGATAGATCATCCCACTTGAATAAAATATGAACTGGTCATCGAGGCGTTTAAACTTGAATATAAGCTAACTTCAGGTACATATTTAGAACTTAATTTTGGCATAGTACTTGGGCACTTTATAAGACTCCATTGTATCCTTGTGCTTGTCACAACTACGACTCCTGGTTAACAGGAATTGATTCCTACATTTTCTAATGGGTTTCGTACAAACCACCATAACAAGTAGTTTGCAAAGATTTTTATTATTTTATTAAACAAATTTCGTTTATTGTCATTAATTAATAGAGCAAATGATGAGTGGAATTTATGAAAAAAATAAAATCTTTTTCAATTTTTTTTTGCGGTATAGTGATAAACACCATCACAAGTGAATGCGCAAACAGTGGTTTGCGACAAAAGAAAAAAACAGGAAATCTTTAGTATCAACAGATTTGCAAAAAAATCTTGTTCAGATAAATGCAAGCTTCGGTTTAAAGCTAATGAACTGCACAGATAGTATTACAATAAAACAAAAAAACTTTCAATATCTGTCCTTGGCATCAACAGAAAGAGGACAAAATTTGCTATTTATAAACGTACATAAATAATTGGTCATTACAAACCGTCAGTCAGGATTACGACCTAGCTTCTCAAAGCACTTGTGTGTGTTCATTTTATACATGAGTGGCGGTACTTACAGTTTAAAGTCGACTCCGAACGACAGATTTTTGAGAAACTTTGCCAGAGTGTTTGCCAAAAATTTACTGTGAGGCAGCCGCCGAAGAAATATTTCTGTTCATACTTCGTTTTGTTGAAAATGTCTAACCTGGGGTTTGAACCCCGACATCACGTCCAATAAGCCAACACACCTACTAGACTACGGCGACTACAATTTATTTCAGAATATTGACCAGTCTATTAAATTTACTTGAAACAATTTTAGATGATTTCGTAATACTCGGAGAATTCTAAAGCGAAAGGAACCTTACATATATTTTCGAAGATTCCTGCCATATCTGTATGATATATTCGCTTCCTATGCCAACAATAGATTGTTAAAATAGTAGTTATTCCGCTATATACTCATACTTCACTGGCTTATATACTTAGGATGTAGGATTTTAATCGATGAATAAGTGCCAACGCACTCTTACTGAAAACTCTGTTATTGAAGATAAGTATGGAAACCTTATTTACTTACATAATAGCTCGTTACAACCCTTTTTTCAGAAGAACATCATTCAGGGGACGGTCCCTACTCATGGTCCTAGGTATAAGAGTACAGACGGAGTATTGTGTTAGTTTTTGTGAATCTTTTTATATTATAAGTGGCAGGAGGGTTCCACACATGGATAGTCTGGCTAAAGAACAAATGCTTTGACCACTCGACCACAAACGGATATGCCTCTGCCAGAAAGACGAGGGCTACGTAAGGAAATACGATTTTCGGGAACAACTTCCATTATTCTGTTAGAGCAAAATCTGTAGTATGAGCGATAGAACAGTGAAACACAAGTCAGCATTGTGAACTAGTTTGTCACACCAACCATGTTGTGTGTATTAATTGGCACAGTTTCCTTCATCTTCATTTCTTTCTACAAGAGCAAAGATTTTTCCGACAGCGTCCGACACTCCCATTTTTCCAAACACAACAGAAAAAAGATTACCTGTGTGCCACACTGCTTATGCCACCTGGAATATTCTGCACGAGTGCTTTGAGGGCATGGTTATCTCACGTAGAGGTAATGTGAATTGGTCACCGATACCATGCGATTTAACCCCTTTAGACTTTCTCTTGTGGGGAGTTTTTAAGTCACAGGTAAAAGCGAGAAATTCGTAACGAACTACAGCGGTACTCTAATAGATAGTGTGTTGACTTATTAGACGTGAGGCTACGTCGCACATATTCAACAAAAGTATTTCGGCGACTTAAACTCAGCATATTTCTGGTAAAAACTTTGCGAGTAAAGACACTTCTCCACTTCTAACACCAATTGATACGTTTTTACCTTGCAAATAAATTAAAAATAAATTTGTGTTTAGTTTTAATTAAAATTCTTTATTGTTCGCACAATTCTATGTGCCACTGTTCACAACTTGACGTAAACAACAACAACTGCTTTGTTTATTATTCTTCTTTACACTCTTCTACGTAAACAGTAACAATTGTTCGACAGATCTTTATAGCGGAGATCTTCAATGTTATGTATGTATGTATGTAAGTTCTCTTCCTATTGAATAAAAATTGGGTGACCAAGTATATGAAATCAAATCTGATTAAGAACAGTGTAAAGAACAGACGAACCGCTTTTAAGACAGACATACAACGAAGAGAACTTCTTGTCGCATTTTAACAAAAAACTGAAGAAAAAAACAGACATTAGCTGTACTGAAGATACAATTCGAATTCATGCAGTTTGGGGTATATGAGGTAAACAATATTTTAAATATACTTTCGTTTTATAAAGATACACATCACAAAAGACCTGAAGAAAAGTAGTTCCCCGCCAAAAAGTGGCAAACGAAAAAAATCCAATACCAGCAGTGATAACTTTATTTAACGCTATTGTTTCAAAAGAAAGCAAACAAAAAAGTGGGAAATCAACAGAATACAGAGAAGTGAGACAAGAAACGGTAGACAGGCACTAAGAAAACTTATGCAGCAATGACGAATATAGAAATAAGGTGTCGGTTGACTAAAGTCAATGTTGCCGTTTTAATGTCGTTTATAATTTTATTCATGCATCATGAAGTGTCATATTGTGCTCGTAAGACTCATCCTAAAGGCAACAAAAAATTTTTTTGTTTGTTTTTTGGCTGCCTTTTTTAACGCTGCTATTGCTGCAGCACCAAGCTAAGGCCTCATTCTTCACTTTTAACAAAATGTATATGCATTTCGGAGAACAGGTGGGACAACATTAAAGCGATGAAATAAAATTATATTTTGGTGTGTACGATACGCTTTCAGCATCATTGTTTGCATAAACTGATGTGATTATTTGAACAGCTTGCAAACAGCATACTTACTGCAGGTACTTATGTGACAATGTCTGTATTTCTTCTTTAGAATGTCTTCATATTCGTATACAGATAATACAGTTGTATGCTGCATTAAGTTTTAAATAAGAAATGAACATACAATCAAACACATACACCGCGGTGTGTCTAGACCGTTTTTCTTTGACTGTAAAATATGAAAAGCTTAACAACACCATTCTTTTTGAAAAGCATTGTGCGCCATCGATTCTAGATACGGATTATTGATGGGTTGTTCCATGAATTTTTAATTTTTCTGCAAAATCGTAAGAACACATTTCATATGAAGCACCTCTAAATAACTGCACCTTAATACACTGCTCCACATGGAAGCTACATACAGCACAAGTAAATGTAAATCATCTTTAAGACGTTTCTCTCTATAGTAGAAAGCGAGACATTTGGTCATTAATATCAATAGCATACTTGAGAATTTCTTTATTGAAGATAACAAAACAAACTTATGTCCTTACGAACACGGCTGACAGCCGAAAATTCGAATGAATTCATACTTGTGATTGGCATGCCCCTGCAGATGAGGAAGTATACAGTTACGTTTTTACCTTTTGAAAACGTTTAAAATATGAGCTCGTAGATAGCAAATAAAATAAAAATAAATTTTTGTTTAGTTTTAATTAAAATTCTTTATTATTCGCTCAATTCTGTGTGCCACTGTTTACAACTTGATGTAAATAACAACAATTGCTTTTCTTTGTTATTCCTCTGTTTGTACAACAATTACTAGGAAATTATTTGACAGATCTTTGAAACGGAGATCTTCAAACCACGATTACTCTCTTAAAACGCAACTTGTCTTCACACAAGACTGACTGAACTTTACTAACTCAGTCGCCTGCTTTCATTTGCATTTTATATGGCAAAGTAAACAGTCTGATGAATGTTCTTGAAGGCGAACGTTCGCCTTTTCGAAATCTCGATGAATGTAAACATCGTTGTTTACATTTATTATTGTGTTGTGTGTATATTTTTTTACTTGTTTACCATTTTTTTATGCTGATGTTTGTTATTTTATTAAGCAGTACAATAATTTGTAAACAGGTTCGTTTACTGCATTGTTCTGTTTTTGCAGGTTTTTTTATAATTTTAGTGTTAAACGATGTAAATGCAAAACATCAGTATCTAGATTTTTTTCATTTTTGTAACAATACAGTCAAAGAAAAAAGTCTACATACACCACTGTATGTTATAGCGTTGTTAAAGACATTTACAATTAAGAATGTTAAAAAAACTGCAATTTATAGAAAAAGAAAACATCAAAATAAAGTGCTGTATGTTTTTTTGACTGTATGATCTTCACTCATTACTTTTTGGCCATTAAAAACTCGATTAACGGATTTCGGCCTGCCGCAACACATCCCTCCAGGCGCCTTTGCTTCTTCAGCGCCTACGCCAGTTTGTCACACCAATCGATGACAGAGCTTCCTCGATTTGGTCCCTCCAAATCATACAAGGTCGTCCTCTTCGCCGACTTCCGCAGATTCCTGCATCAAATACCCGTCTCGCTGGAGAATCTTCCTCCATACGAACGACATGGCCGAGCCGGCCCAGCCGCTGGATATTAATACGCTGCACAATGTCTATGTCGTTGAGGAGTTCTTACAGCTCACTGTTGGATCGGATGCGGAAATCATCACCAACTTGCACTGGACCGAAGATCTTACGTAAGACTTTTCTCTCGAATACTCTCAAGACTGATGCATCAGTGCTTAATAGGGTCCACGCCTCTGCGTCTTGTAGAGGATTAGTTTTGTCGTACAAGAGAGATCTCTGCTACTCAATTGCCTATTGAGACCTAGTAGCACCTGTTGGCAAGAGTGATCCTGCTCTTGATCTCCAGACTGATATCTTTTAATGGTGGTAACGGCGGAGCCAAGTTAAATAAATTCCTTGACTATATCAAAACTAAAGTTATCGGCCATAATCTGAGAATCACCGCACGTCTCTACTTGTCGATAACATATACTTTGTTTTGACTTCATTTACTGCCAGACCCATCTTAGTAGACGGGCGGTAGGTAGCACTAAAGGAAGCAGTAACATCTCACTTGATACGCCCTATGATATCAATGTCGTCCTTGACAGAGCTTCAGAAATTGCTCAACGTCATTATCAGCTTCGCAGGTATACCGAGCTCAGACATTGCGGCAAAAACACAATCCCTTATAGTCGACAAAAAGATGGTGTGTGTCGACTAGTTTTTCGTTGGTGTTTTCCAGGATTTGGCGTAGTGTTAAGATCTGGTCGATGGTGTACTTGCCAGGTCTGAAGCTGCACTGATAAGGTCCAATCAGTGTTTTGAAATGTACTTGATTCTTCCAAAAAAAAAAGTTCATTTGAAATGATTCATTTGAAGTGATGTTGACTAAAAAAATTGGTTAAAGTCTAGGCTAAAGATGGCTATTGCTTTAAAGAAATGAATTTTTGGAAAGAAAAAAACAGCAAAGCTAGCGTTAGGAAAATCGGTTGGAGATAAAATTTCCTGCAACATACGAAATTATTTTAAAATTTGTAGAATTTTTTTTTTTATTTTCTGTACAGACATACATACATATTCACCCTCTGCAGATTTAAAAAGTGTTTATGAATTCGTTTATTTGAAATATACATTAACCTTGAACGAAATCCATAACGAACGAATGCCAATAAATTAAAACTGACCAGGTTTAATAGTAAAACAAAAAGACATGAAATAAAATCAAACAATGAAAATGCCATCAGTGGCATACGCATAAAAATATCATTTTTTGAATTGCTGGGACCACACACAATACGACGGCAAACAACAGAATTGTAATTCGAATACAACAATCTGTGGAGTACTCTGAGGAAATGTTGATTTTATTTAAATTGAACTCGAAACATATTTTGGTACTGGCCCTGTCAGTGTAATATATCCTACTTTTTGAATTTCGATGCACAGCAGGAGCTACAAGTTGAGCCTCTTCATTAGGGATAAACAATGATGACGGCGCCAAGCCTCTTAAGCTTGTACGTTTACTATTGCATTTGTTGCTATTGCCTCTTTTATGTTCCCCCTTTTGCAGTAGGGAAAGTGAAATGAATGCCTCGTATATGGCAGATTGTTTGTTTACCAACTAAATGACTGCCATCATCGTCAGGCTTATGATTCCTTTTTTTTCCTTTTTCATTTAAATTTTTGGATTTTTTTTTTCTGTGGAGATGTTTTATCATCATTTCAGTGCATAGGCCCAGGTATTTGCGTTTGTTATGTTGTTGTACAGCACGAATTCATACACGCAAATACGAAATGAAACTGTTGACGATATTTTAATTTCATTTTCTTTTCATTATGATTTCCTTTATTTCTGCCTCCTGATATTCTGTTGTTGTAAATTTAATGCCTTTTTTCGTATTCCATTGACTGCTGATTTCATTTCATTTTTGTAATCTCTTGAGTTGTAGATCCTGTGCCCTGTTTTTTTTTTGTCTGTTATAATACTTTACCCCCGGTATGTAGAACATAATTAAAGCCTGTAATCAGTCTTAAATTTCTATAGCCATCGTCGCATATTAATTTTTATGCAATAAATAATCATTATAAAGGCATCGTATTTAAGAGATTATTTTAATGATTACCAAGGTATCGTGGCCGCCATGCTTCAATAGGAAGAATGGAATAACAAAAAGACAACAACAGTTTGGGAAAACACATCTCTTAAGTCCCTTATTATTCCTAATACATATCGGATGTTTATTACCTCCGAGTACCTAAGGCGTGAACAGTCAAGCAGCAATCAAAGCGCTGGCTACGCAGCTCGGCAAATCAAATGGCGTCAGGAGCTGCATGAACTCTCTACGCCGTATACATTGACACAATACCCGCCTCTACTCTGTTCCAAGCCACCGTGGCATAAAGGAAAATGAAAACTCGAATGAACTGAAACGGAAGGTATCGGAGATGTCTAAGGAGGAGACGATAGAGGTGATATAAGTATGTGCCCCTACAAGAATTCTTTTTAAATTGGAAAATGCAGCATTGAATTCGACAAACGCTAGGAGGTCCAATATACCCGACTGTTAAATTTCAAAACTGTTGTGTCCAACAGGAAAACCAAGTAACTACTTAAGTTCGACAAGAGAACGATTTGCACTCTACCAGGAACTCTAACGGGACACTGAGCTATTGGCAATTTCACATGAGGTGAAAGACAGTCATATCCTGCTCATCAGACCCACAGCTCCTGTGGAATACCAAGTCTTTCGGCATGTGTAACTAGAAGGGCAGTGGCCCGTAAGAATCGTCATTGTGCGATGGATAGCTATGCAATTTAAAGACTCAAGTGAGTCGATCTTCTTCCTGTCCATTACATGTACTCTCCTGCTGCCAACGAGATTGAGACTTCTCGTAAAACGAGTGGACAACATATAAATTAACTAAGTTAACCTCAATACCTATACTCTTTAATATGTCGAAGATTGCGAGTTCCGTACCGTTCCTGGCCAGTTCATTAGCAACCAACGATGCCCGAACTCATGTAAGAATTACCTTTAAATGATACGAAATTTCTCTGAGAATTCCTTGGCATTCATGGACAAGAACGGACGTTGAAATTACGTTTGCTAGAAACTTAATCGCAAACTTAAACCCAAGTAAATAAAGTTATCTTCAGGGCAAATCATGTCATTCAGCAAGCCTTAAGTATTTTTCAAAATTGCAATGGCATCTGCTTCGAAAACACTGCAGTGTTCAGGCAATCTGTAAAACGTATTATATTAGGACCCCTAATAGTGTCGCCCCCGCGTTGACCAATTTTATCTATGAGCTCGATGGAATTTGATCAGTACGGGGACTGCGTATAGCCGTGGCGTCACAACGCTCAAGTGAGCTTTTGATATCAAAACTACCACTCCAACCTAACCTAACCTAAGGACCCCTAATACGTATATCACAGACCACCCTTTCACTCATCTTGGAGCCATCAGTGTAAACTACAAGGGTACCATTGGGAATCTTCGGTTGTTCAGGCCAGAGGTCGCTTGTTGAAATTCTAAAAGCGAACGTTATATTCAGAAAGTTATAAAAATCATATAATCGACTCTAATATGCCTAAGTCTTCCTAGAATAGCAGAATGTCCATAGTCCAGGCTAGATCAGGATTTGACTGCATTGAATCTAACTACCAATAGTCCTGGCCACCTCATCAGCACTGTATTTTTCAGCTATATTCCTATCTTCCTTAATCTTGAATAAATCAAAATTTTCTTGAGAAATCCTCGGTGTTCATGCTCAAGGGCGGATGGAAGGAGACCTAATCATATATGAGTTCTTTTCTACCGTTGATTCGAGGATTTCGTTTTGAAAAACACTCGAATTAAAAGTGCTACAAAGGTCAAACTTCACACTGTATAATACAACAGTGTTTATTCGTCGCGATTTTTAATGTTTAATTCCATCTTTCTTATCTTGTACTTCATTCATTTGCAGCGTGGCAACTTCTAGAAACCCTAAGACAATCTGTTATTGTGTTCTTTTGTTTTCCTTTCCAATCTTTCGAAACAAAGGAAAGTTCTAAACCGTAACTAAGTTTGTTTTTTAACAAAACAAATTGAAAAAAAAAATAAAATTCAATACCAAAATTTCCCTATTTTGCCACAATTTGGCAACCCCTTTTTCACAGTGATAAATAAATTGCATGTCTTTAGATCGTGTTTATTAAAACCTTCAGCTAAATATTTATCATTTTTATGCTGATTTCTTTAGTTTTTCTGAATGTTTTATAATTACACAAACACATACATGTAAACCCCATAGACTTAATATATAATTGCCCAGGAGTTTCATATGTCCACAGTAGATTAACGCAAATAATTTTGTATCCATTAATCAGAAAATCATTTTGTTTTTTAACATTTTACCACGGGGATAAGACAAATGAATGAAAGAAGTCTGTGTAAATAAATGGTTCATCAGATTTATGGCATGTAATTAATATTCATCATTAATGATGGCAATTAAGACGAAAAATTTAATTTCATTTGTTTACTAAGTTACGGTAAACCATATGCCAATAAAATGTGTATGTGAAGCATATGTGGAAGCAGGTTTTACGGCATATATCAGGAAAAAAGGAATTTATGATGGAAGACTTTTTCAGTCAAAAGCGAAACAAATAAGTGCTGTGAGGGATAACCGCATTTACAAATTTTCGTTTAGTCAAGCGACCACAATCCTCAAAATTGGCAAGTGAGTAACCGAGACCATTACGACACATTAGGGAGCTTTAACACGATTTCGTTTTTTTGAACTTCTGTTCATGAGGGCAATGAGGGTAATAAGTTGGCGAACCATTTCAAGAAAGCAGTGGTAACTCGGGTTCTACAAATCCTTGAAAAATGGAAGTGAATTTGATGTTTACCCGCCTGCTTTAGGACAAATTGTTCCTAGTCTCTTAGGTTAGAATCTCAAATAAGTTACATACATACATACATAATTGGTCATTATAACCCTTCAGTCAGGATTACGACCTAGTTTCTCACACCACTTATGTTGTGAGTTTTAATTTTATACACGAGTGGAAGGACCTACAGTTTACTCCAAACGACAGATTTTTGAGAAACGTTTTTGTTAGAAATCTGCTAAGAGGAAGCCGCCACAGAAATATTTTTCTTCATACTTCGTTTTGTTTGAGATGTCTGGCATGGGGTTTGAAACGTATGGCCTCTCGTCTAAGAAGCAAATACACTACCTACTAGACTACGATGAGCTGAAATAAGTTGCTTTCGCTAAGTAGAGCAGATTTAAGCCCTTAAGCGTTGTACTTTTGGGAAAATCGGCTTTCTGAAAATGAGTAAAAAATTAAATATTGAGTTTATGGCTTCCGTAGTCTAATAAGTATTGGCTTGACTTTTTACATGACCAATCCAATCTTGAGCGTGAAATAAAAGAAAAAGTATGAATAAATATTTCTCTCGGTAACCCCCTCAATAGCCTCTTTGAATAATCTAATGATCGTGAACTAATTATCAAAGAGAAGCATGATCGCCCGTCCGAATAAATAACCAAATACTACATTAACAATAGCAAATTAAGGTATTACACCTTGATATAGTATATTACCTCTCCACTAAACGTAATGAATCGATTTACGCTTGAGGAACTTTTGAATTTATAGGGCCAACGAGAAACTGCACGATTATGTGGATTTTGCCAAAAAACAAATTATCTTTTCGTATGGAATTCATTTGGTGGGTACAAACAAAATTGCCGTATTTTGGACTCAGAAAACCCATACATGGCCTTACAGAAGCCAGAAGTGCGGCGTGTGTAGCGGAGGCATCACCATATTTCTTTGAAAATGAGGACGGCACAACCATTACAGTCCCCCCCCATACTCTCGAAAAAGTGTACGAATGCTGGTGCTAGACCAAATATTTAAATTTTTGTTCTTCCCTCGGAGGGAAAAAGTATGCATAAGATAAGCTGCACCTACAGTGGACAGCAATAATCTTAGTACGGCAATATATTTTGACAAAAACAAAGTCCTCACAGGCTTAATATTCTTGCACAAAATCCCGATATCACTTCAAGAGAGTATTTAGGAAATCATTTGAAAGAAGGCATACATAATCACTAAATCTCAAACAATAGTCAACCGGAAAACTTGCTCATGGTGCCATCAGAAAACATTAAACAAAATTTGTATATTTAATTACAAATGGGTTAAATGGAGTGCTTGACCTTAAGGGATATTCTACTAAATACAAGGGATAACATTTTCATATATTAGGGCCTTGAATTTTAAATTTACTCAGCGTTCTCCTTGGGGTACCTATGGAGTCATCTGAAACTTTTCCTTATTTTTCTCTTGTTTTATGAAAAACATTAAAAAATTGTTTGTTTTATAATAAAACAGAAATAAATTAATAAAATAAATATAAAAACCTTAATTTTTTATACAAACTGTTAGTTAAAATTCATGAAATTATCAAAATATATTGGAGTACTAAGACTTTTGCTGTCCACTGTACATCTGTGTGCCTAGGCTCTTAAAAGTTTAGAAATTCTTTGTTGTTTTTACTTGAAAAAATAATGAGAACAAGAATTTATTAACACACGAATTTTATTGTTATTATTTTACTTTGCAATTGAATTTAACAAGACCTACAGCAAGCTACGATTTTTGCCTTCTTATCAATATATGTGTACATAGATATGTATATATGTGTATAAAACAAAGCTGTTTTCTGTCATAAGACAATACGTTTATGACAAGTAAAATGGAGGTTTAGCATATTGAACGATGGATGACGGTTTTGAGAGACGCCTATCATTTGACTTGTCAATGTTTCTGTTTTATTTGAACTGATTTTAAGACATCTGCGGCAAAGGAATGTGGGTTGTTTAAGAAATAGTTCAAGGTAGACTTTCTTGTGAGAAAAATTCAAATTTAAAAATAATTTTTATCGTTCAGTGATATTATTAGTAGTCACCGTAGTCTAGTAGATAGACGCAGTGTGTATTTAATAAAATTTCTTCTAGAACTAGGCACCGTAAGTACAATTTTCACGTATATAAGTTTCAAGTCCATTGCCTTTATTAAGACAAAAATAACACAAACTTTGGCAAGCAATCTCAATTAAGTCTCCTAGAAAATTCAACGAAAAGTAGCTTTTGTTGTGCTTATAAATTTTTAAGTTTTTAAAATAAGTTTTGTGAATAGAGGCTCTGTTGCTAATAAAGCCACCAGAAACAGATTGAATATGTGTTGTATACCATTGTTCACTTTGCATGAATGGAAGTGTTTTATATCACATGAGTTTAGCTGGTCCATATGGCGTTATTTGTTTAGAACAGCACCCTAAGATGGGTAATTTATGAAAAACTTCTTATTTTACTCCAGACATTTACTGTGGTACTACGGATTTCATTTATAATATGTATGTAGGATATAAGAAAATTCGTATCTGTTTATGTTAAGTGTGATGCTTTATTTTGTTGTAAAGTAAACTATAGTTCAGCTAATGAACTTTATTTAAGAAGCTTAAAGGCATTGTATGGAAAAGATCATGATCATGATCATGACAACAAAAATTATTACTAACGTAGACATGCATACGGTGTTACGTCTACACACATGATGCATGCAGAAGAGACTCTCTATATGTTGATATACAGTGGAACAAAAACGTACTTTCCTCTAACATTTTAGCAGCGTGGAGCCTAATGTCACAAATATTGTAAAAAACACATAAGAAACGAAAATCGATTGATAGTTCTTCACAAAATGTCACAATTACTTGCTAAATAAAACTGTGAGACCCTCTGGAAGACCCTTTTTGCCTTTGGTTATATGTTACTACTAGCACTCGCCATTACGACGATAAGACCGGGTTAGCAGAGTATTTGAAATTTTAAAATTATAAGGAAAAACAAACCTCTTTGCTCTATTATTTTTTTTTCGAACGTCCCCGGCCTCACACTAACCCACCTTCACCCGACCGCGGAGGGCTCGTCCCCATTACGTCCGGACTGTAGCGGGTAAGGGAAAACTAATGGCAACGAGAACATAAATCAGCTACAGAACTTAATCGCAAGCTGAATAAAGTAACAATAAACAGGAACTACCTATGACAAGAACGAAAATACATTTTTATATAATAATTTACAAATTAATGCCAGCATATAAACTACGTTTTATATTACAAACACTGCAATTAAAATCAATAAAATCATAATATAAGTTAAAATCATTACATAATCTACGAAAAGGAAAATTACATCCATAGTTCGTTCTATAAAAATAGTGCCGTGAAAATCTTGCTGGAATACTGAAATTCAGGTTACAAAGCAAAAACTCAGAATCGATATCACCTTTAACCAGATTAAAAACAAAACAAACCCCTAAAACAGCCCTTCTACGTTCTAAAGTTGGAAGTTTTATCAAACCTAATCTAGCCTCATATGACGGAAACCCATTGGCACAATCCCATCCTAAGCCACGTAAACAGAATAATAAAAACTGCTTCTGCACAGATTCTATTGAATCATTATGACAACGATATTACGGATTCCAAATAGTAGACGCATACGCAAGAATTAATCACATTAGTGGACGAAATTACAACCCCGCGAGAGAAAACCATGCACTTACATTTTTCCAAGTTAAGATCCATTAAATTAATTCTGCACCAAGTTACAAACAAATCTATAGTCAACAATAAATCATCAATAATAAATTATCATCAAAAGTATTAAATAATTTAACGTCGTCAGCATACATCAGAATATTACAATCAGAAATAGCACAAGGAAGATCATTAAGAAACAATAAAAACCGTAAAGGACCCAAATGACTACCCTGCGGAAGTAACATATACAGTCTTAGACAATACATTCCTAAACAATACCCTCTGAGTTCTAAGGGATACCGATTAATTAAAGTCTAAGCCGCCTCAGGTCAGTCATCTCCAAAACGAAATATATATTTCCATGAAAAAGTTTCTCAAAAATCTCTCCTTTGAAAACGACTTTAAACTATAAGTCCCGCTACTCATGTATAAAATTAACACACACAATATAAGTGCTCTGAGAAGCTAGGTCTTAATCAGAGATCAGTAATGAGTATTCAAAAAGATGAGTAGAATCGAATCATATCCACAATTTCTGATACTTATACGCATTCATACTTATTTTAATATCATACTCATACTTCTCATGATCAAAGTTTGAAGTAGTTATCATATTCATACTTAAGAACACGTATGATATTGTTGATTTCGACTCTCCATGACTAAACTTTTAAAAGGATCACAAAATAAGTATGAATCGCGTACGAACACTAAAATATTCACTAAAAGGTTGTGTGTTTGCTCTGCTTGTTGCTCTCTCTTTTTCGCTTATGTGTCCTTTTTCTTTTTTGTAAACGCAACAACAACCAAAACTGTAAATGAATGTTGACGAATGATTCGAGTCACTCGAATAATTTATAAGTATTATAAGAGTATTTTTCTAAAGTTATGAATCTGAATGAGCAGGCTTATGAATCAAACATATTTTGAACATACCTGTTAAGTAATGATTAGTAATCGTAATGATTAATAATTTGATTACTTTTTTTTGAATGGTGAAATAATGATTACAATTACAATTATTTTTGGTTAAAATAGTTAATAATTGATTACGATTACAAAATAATCAAAAAACAATCAGGATTACTGGCGATTAATCTAATAATCAAAAAGAATCAAAAGTAATCCAAAAGTAATCAATTTATTTTCAATAATTACTTTGAATTCTTTTTGAATATTTGAAAAGAATCAAAAAGAGATATTGAAAAAAATTTGATTACTTTTGGATTACTTTTGAATATTTGAAAATAATCAAAAAGAATTATTTAAAACAGTTTGATTATTTTTTAGACTACTTTTGATTATTTTTGATTATGAGACTAATCGCCAGTAATCCATATTATTTTTTGATTCTTTGGTAATCGTAATCAATTAGTAATTCGAAAAAATTTTTCATATAATTATATAATCATTACGATTCTTTTTAAAAAGTAATGTAATTGATTACTAATCGTAATCGAAATTTAACAGGTATGATTTTGAATAGTATTAGTTTGATGTCAATGTTGTACGCATACAACCTGTACTTTTAAATCAACGCTATAGTGAGTATGAATGAATCAGAGTAGTTAAATTTCAATATTGTCGACTCACTTATATTCAAAATTTCATAAGTACTTATTAGTAGCGAAAAAACGATTCATTGCTGATCTCTGGTCGTAACCCTGATTAAAAAATTGTAATGACACACTGTAATCATTTAAAAAGCATATGACAACTCTATTCACTACAGCTCATCATTTTATCTGCGGTATTCATTTAATAGAATGTACGAATATATAGAATTACGTTATTTACGCTTACAGTAGTTGTCTGCTTTTAAATTATGACATAAGAATCACTGCCATATGTAGAATAAGGATATGTGCTACTCCTACAATAGCAATATTCACCCACACATATTCCCATACCTTGTGTGTGTAGCGTAATATAATTTTTATTCAAACAAATATGGATTTAAGCCACTGAACCTTCAACTCTAAAAAAAAGCGAAGTCCATTATGATAGGTTAATTTCTTGTTTTTTTTTTCTTTATTTCTGAAAGGTTTAGAAAATATTTCCAAAAGAAATCTGAAAATTAAAATTTATATGATTTTTTAGGGGAAGTATAGAGACTGTGTGTGTGCACTGTATACAATGCCATCTACAGTTAAGAAGCGTTTAAAAATTAATGCCGCAAAATAGACAATTAGGAAGAGCTATGACTTATGCATGCATTTATTATTCTACTAACAAAGGGCAACGACCTGCACTAAAGTGTATCATATATAAAACTTTACAATATATTAGAATTTTATTTTGGGTCTTTCATTAAAAGCTTTCTATTTTTAGTTTGTGTGAAATATATTTAAAATTTTTTTTGCTTGTTTGCCTATAAATTGCGCTATGTGAGGAACATAACATCGTTCAAATGTCCGCCCCGGCTTCTTTGGTTGAAGTGGATCCAAAATGCTAAATTTCCATGACCCTGGCTCATAAATCAGGCTGAATTTTACCGATGTTGTGGGTTATCTTAGCTTTGATGTATGTTGTCGTCTGTAGTTTATTCGAATGCATAAACTTGCCGTCTGAAGAAATCCTACAAAAAAAACTTTAACTTTGTCAAATCGTACTTTCGGTGGCCATGTTTGATTTTGTTTGTTCACGCACTCATTGAGCCCGAAATGGGCTGATATTTCAATAAAAATTACAGTCAGTCGCCAACTGCTACAGAATTCATTCATACAAACATATGTACATACATACACAAATTACAACCCTTCAGTCAGGATTACAACCAAGCTTCGAACACCACTTATGTTGTACATTTGAGTGACGGAACCTGCAGTTTAAACTCCACTTCGAAGGACTGATTTTTGAGAAACTTTTTCATGGCAATTTTATTTTACTTTCAGAATTTTTGCCAGAAATCTGCTGAGAGAAAGAAGCCAAAGAAATATTTCTTTATATTTCGTTATGTTGGCGATGTCTGAGCTGGGGTTTGACACAAGGCCTCACGTCTAATAAGCCAACACAATTACGGCGACTTCATTGGCGCCTTACGGCTAGTTTTATTGGTCAAAAATTGAAGTGATCGAATAGTCCCTATAATTCTCAGGCTCACAGGCTTTGCAGCATTGTGTCCTGATAATTCATTCTCTTTATCACGGAATATGCATGTTGCGTTCGAAACGATCACCATTGTAAACATGTCTACTCTGAAGTTGCCAACTTCTCTAGAACCCATGCAGTAAACGCAAATTACCCTCCATGGTAATTCGGCAAAACGGTGTGAATACATGACAACTATTTTAATAGATTTAGACATCGTCAGGATATGTGTAGAGACCTTTAAAATTCATGTTATTCAGCCAATATCTCTTAAACACTGTTAAAGCTTTTCTATATGTTTTGTAAAATTGTCGTTTTTATTGTGTTTAATGTCCTTTAACATGTGCCAACAAGACTGCCCATATTCATAGCTATTAGGGGTCGTAAATATTTCAATAAAAATGTAAATTAACTGAACGAACAATTTCATGCTAAAACAGCAGCGAAATTTCTAGGAATACAGCAATGGAAACACAAAGTAATTTATGCCGTTCCAGTTGAAACACAACCAACAACTGTTAAGTGACCCAACCAAGTCTTTAAGAAGAAGAACACAACTTTATGACACTGCGAGTGATATATGTACATATGTATGTACATATATTGTATTCTGTTGTATTTCGAAATAATGAAATAATGTTTCAAGGCTTTCTTATTAACTTACTTTTCTTTGCGATCATAAGTTATTACCATCTTGGGGTCAGTTATTTATGCAAATTTTCATTCATTCTTGAAACTAATGGAAACCGAAAATTCAAAACAAAAAACAACAACATCAATATCATTGTAAAAGAAATCAAACACTTAGAAATTTAATTAAATGTGAGGTTAAGAACGCTCTCTCGCAAGTCATATTTCATGGCATTTTTTCTAATGCTATATGATAACAGACTTTTCGGTCTGTAACGGTCATTTAGAAGTTCAGCAATCACAGAATCACCACGCCGTTCATGTATTAATTTTCAAGATGACCATTTAAATGACATTAAATGGCTTGGTAATCTTTAGGCCTGGTAAACTTCAAGAGTGTGATTAATTGCTGAGATAAACCAACAAATGTTGTCTTTAATGGTTTTCTGTTTTCATTTTTATATTTACAATCTTTTTCTTTTCTTGTTTGCATTGTAATGGCCATATTTGTTGGCAGAAGTAGGATTTCATTTCACTTCTTTATGCCACATACAGTTCCTCCGACTCTTTTTTATTTTCCAGTGACATCTTTGTGTAATTGAAGCCACATTTAATAGGAAACTTGGTAACAAAGTTTAAACACATGTAGCACAATTTAAAACTTGTATGGTAATTAAGCTTATGATTGACAAGAATAATTAACCAAAAGAAAAGGAAAGAAAAAATCAATTCAATATCCTAAAACGCAAATTTAAAGATTTTTCTTTATAAAATGGATGTCAGGAATGATTTTTGTAGCAAATATGCCTCCAAATAGAAAAGTAAGATTCACACTGAAATATATTGGGACCACCAACAGGAACTTCCAAACATTGCCAGTATAATGATCGTCTTTATTATTATTGCATTTATTAATTATTGTTTTGTTAGGTTGTTTATAATGCTATGCCTAACCTCAGCAGTTTTAATTCTTTCCTGAACTGTTTAAGGTGCTGGATGAAAATAGGGAGAAACACGTTGTTAAGTATGTGATTATCAAAATGTTTCTGTCTTTTATTTAAAATTCTTTAACTATTTATACTAATTTCTAATATTTACAATCATTCTGAAAATTATACATTTTGCTCTTTCTATTGCAAAGCATGAATCACTTGCGACAATTACCACGGGATGATTGGTGAAAACCTCACTAAATATTTTTAATAGTTTTACTCATTACTTTATAAATGAGCCACTTTAAAATTATAAATTTCTTTCTGATCATTTCTCTAATCCAAAACATTTATGATCCCTTTAAACTGCTTTGACCCATGTTGTTAATTCTATTGCATTTTCTGTTTTTACATGTGTGGTCTTGTTTGTGTGCCGCTTATTAAGTGTGTCATACTTTTCTATTTCCCTTATCTCTCAAGGTTTATTATTACATTAAACAAAATTTAAAAATTGTGTTAAACATATGTAATTAGAATATTTTTACTTCACTCATTTGTATTTTGTGTATCAAAAATGTGGTGTGTTGTTTATCGTTGTTGTAATACACTACACTAGTTAATAACAGCCATATAGTTAAAGCTACATCTGTCGAGTTAGTTGTCATTTATTCATCCTGTTTTGCCAACTTACCGAACAACAGATTTTTGAGAAATTTTTTCATGGCAATTTTATTTACTCTCAGAATGTTTGCCAGAAATCTGCTGAGAAGAAGTCACCGAAGAAATTTCTTTTCATATTCCTTTTTGTTCAAAATGTCTAACCTGAGGTTATAACCGTGGCTTCACGTATAATAATCCAACACACTATCTACATGGCCTCACTTCTAATAAGCCAGCACACTAGCTGCTAAACTACGGCGACAACTGATCCTAATTTACATTGTAAAATCTATGAAAAAAGGACTCTGGAGCAGTCAGCAACGGACTCAAATATTCATCGAAAAATCTTTTCATTTCTGTATAAATGGGTACGTTAATAAACAAAGTTGTCGAATTGGGAACGATTCCCATCCCCATGAGATTTAATAGCCTCAACGCATTTCGAAAAAATCACTGTTTGGTATAGATTTTCGGCTGGCTGCATCATCTGTCCATTTTTCTGTAAGAACATTGGTCAGGCCATTACCTTCCATGGTGAGCACTATAGATCGACGATTACCAATTTCTTTTAGCTTGTCATATGGTTTCCAAAAGACGACGCTACATCTCACACAGTTCATGCTTAATTGGATATTTTGCACGAGAGATTTGACGGTATGGCCAACTCTAATGGAGGAGGTGTAGACTAGCCATGGAGATCATGCGTTTTGACCTCGTTGGACTTTTTTTGTGAGGTTTTCTTTAGGTGAAAGTGTAAGCGAATAAGCCACGATATAACTCATGTCATTGGTTACATTAAGCCTGATTCATGTGCCAGAGCCATATAAAACAGAACATTACGAATGTACTCTATCCATAGAAGCCGTTGTAGACATTTGAACGTCATGAATATGTCTTCTAAACAAATAAAATATCGATGGTATCTCACGCACACTTTCATTGATTTAAACGTAAAGATAGGAATCGTTAACAGCATAACCTATCTAACTAAAGTCACCAAGTTTACGCTGTTTTTTTTAATACTACGCTAGGGAGCAGAAATGGTGTTACGAATAATTTTTTTTTGAAGTATTGACCATCGTCAACTACAATTTTTCTCAAATTCTTAGCGGAATTCGAATATCATTTTTAAGTATTACGAGCTTTTTTAAAGTCTTCTTATGTGGAGAATTGCTGATTAGACAGCATCGGTATCAAATGAAAGAACATATGGGATATGAAGTTCTTCAATAACCAAGTAATGAAATGCCAAAGACACGTGTAATAAAAAAAAATTACAACCGAGCTCCTTGCACTATACATGTTATGTTTGTTAGTTTTTAGCCACGAGTGGCTTGACCTACAGTGACGTTAAATCATATATAAATTACAGATTTGAGAAACTTTTCTTTGCAATTTTATTTATTCACAGAATTTTTGCCAGACACTGCTCAACGAAAGTTGAGGAAAGAAACAATTTTTCCTCATATTTCTTTACGTTCGAGATGTCTCCACTGGGGCTAGAACCACGGGAGTTCGTCGTATAAGCTAAGAAAGTAGTCAGTGTAGGCTACGACGATTTTAAGAACAAAATTGAAAGTGTAAGGATTAATACATCTTTTATTACATCTATTTGTTTTTACATCGTTTAACATTAAAATTATAAACAAAAGCTACAAAAACAAAACAATGAACTAGTTTACAAATTATCGCACCAGGATAATAAAATGGTAAACAAGTAAACAAAAACATACCAACAACACTACAACGATGTTTCCGTGTATAGAGATTGCGAGAAGGCGACGTCATGAACATTCACCTTCAAGAACATTCATCAGACTGTTTACTTTGCCATAAAAAGGAAAACCAAAGCAGGCGAATAAGTTAGTAAAAGTTCAGTCAGTCTTGTTTGAAGACACGGTGTGTTTGAAGAGAGTAATCGTGGTTTGTTGTTTACATAAAGTTGCGAACAGTGACACACAGTATTTTGCTTATAATAAAGAATTTTAATCAAAACTAAACACAAATTTATTTTTATTTTATTTGCATATAAAATAATATATTTGCTCATATTTTAAACGTTTTTAAAACGTAAAAACGTAACAATATTTTGACTTCCTTTAACATCATTTAGACGCCTCTATTACAACATTTACCTCACCTTTGTGTCTATAACTGTTCGTGTCTTTGTATTCATGTTCGTTAAAAATATGAAATCATTTAATTTTCTGTCGAAACTAATTTCTGTTTTTCTGATAACTGAAATGAAAGTGCATTTAGTATGATGACTTTGCCAGGTATTTGAAATTTAAAATTTTTTCATTCATTGTTTATAAAAAAAATTCTGTGAAAAATGTTTTGTTGTTGTCAAAATAACTTAAAATGACGGTTCTTATACACACAAACACAGTTTCAAATGACCGTTATAAGCTATTTTACAATGTTATCATAATTGCTAAACCACTTACACACACGCACACACACACAAATTTGCAAATTTAATATTTGCATGCAGCATGCAGCATAAAGTTAATGATGTTGTTGTTTTATAATTTCGGTTAAGTGTATATCAGCCAGCTTGTTACCTTGATAGCCGCTGCATTGCGTGGTTAACAATATTTAGCTTTGCAGTGGCCTATGATTGCTGTCTTAACAACTTAACTGCGTATTGTTGATTCTTTTCTTTCTGGTTTTTGCTTTTGTGTGAATAAAATTTACAAGTAATTTGAAATAAATTGTGTTAAAAGGAGTTTCAATCGTGTAAGAGCTTATGTTATGACCGTTAAAGTGAATGCAGTTTTGCCTTAATGAAGACGTTTACTTATAGTAGGAAACTGTAAAAACAAAACTCTTATACAAAAATATTAATTCTGTTAGGAAAATTGAAAAGCTAAATAATTTTCCATCTCTTAACATTAAAATTATAAATAAAAGCTATTAAAAGAAAACAATCAGTAAACAAACCTGTTCGCAAATTATCGTACTGCTTAATATAACAACAAACACCAGCATAAAAAATGGTAACAAGTAACCAAAAATACACGAACAACACTACAATAATAAATGTAAACAACGATGCTTACAACGGTGTTTACATTTGTATAGATTATGAGACGGTTTTTGCTTCAAGACCATTAATCAGACTGTTTACTTTGCCATATAAAAGGCAAGTCAAAGCAGGCGACGGAGTTAGTGAAGTTCAGTCAATTTTGAGTGACGATGCGGTGCGTTTGAAGAGAGTAATCGTGGTTTGAAAATCTCCGTTACTAAGATCTCTCGAAAAATTGTTTAGTAATTGTTATTGTTTATGCAAAGAGTATAAACAGAGGAAAAACAAAGAAAAGCAATTGTTTTGTTCACATCAAGTTGTGAACAGTGGCACACAAAATTGTGAGAATAATAAAAAATTGTAATTAAAACTAAACACAAATTTATATTTTCTTTCAGTTACAATCTACGAGCTCATATTTTAAACGTTTTTAAAAAGTAAGAACTTAACAATACCTTGGCACATTCATCTATATGATGGTAGTTTGTAATTTAAATGTAGATTTTGTTTCTTAAGAATGCTAAAAATGAAAAGAAGAGGAATCCTAAGTAAGTTCTTTTACTCAGGACCACATAAGTAATCATGAATTAAGATTTATATAATCAAACATTTTCTGATGTGCCTAAATGCTGGACCAAAAACAGTACTAAAAATGTTCACCCGTTTTTAGCATAGCTGAATTGGGTACCGTTGTAATACTAACAGTATCTACTCCGTCATACAACTGTAACAACTGGCTGGCATTCCTCCGTCGTGCGTGCTAACAATAAATTCTGGGTGCCAAAGAATCTTTTAACTCATTACAGCTTTTGCAGAAGTCGTTATGAAATATTTCCAGCATCAGGGTATATGTACCAGAGTTGAAGCAATGAGTATTCAAAAAGATGAGTAGAATCGAATCATACACATAACTTCTGATAATCATACGCATTCATACTTATTTTAATATCATACTCGTACTATTCATATTCAAAATTTGAAAAACTTATCATATTCATACTTAACAACACGTATGATGTTGTTCAATTCGACTCTCCACAACTCAAAACTTACAAGAATCACAAAATAAGTATGATTCGCGTATGAACACTAAAGTACTCACTAAAAGGTTGTGTGTTTGTTCTGCTTGCTCTGTCTTTTTTGTTTATGTGTCTTTTTTCCTTTTTTGTAAATGCAACACCAACTAAGACTGTAGTAAATTTTGATGAATGATTTGAGTCACTCGAATCATTTATAAGTATTTTTCTTAAGTTATGAAATTAAATGAGTAGGCTTATGAATCAAACATATTTCGAATGGTATGAGTTTGATGTCAAAGTTGTACGTATACTCATTGCAACCTGCACTTATAAATCTATGTTGTAGTGAGTACGAATGAATCAGAGTAGTTAAATTTCAATATTGTTGGTTCATATATGAATTGCGAAAAAACGATGCATTTCTGATATCGGATATGTACACAGGGGGACAGTATTCCGTTTGAACTGATTGAGACTAAGTTTAACGCAAATTTTACTGCGAACATGTCTTGTTTGCACTTATTTTTTTTTGAGATAAGTTGGGATGGGAATGTCCACCTCATTTATGAATTTATTTGAAATTTTCTGTTGTATCAGCCCTTGCAAGTGCAGCAACTTGCTGTTACCTTTAGTGTCACCATTCTCAAGAACCCACACAAAGGCAATCATAGCATGTTTCGTTATCCCTTCTTTAGACAATATTAGGCCTTCTTGGAGAATCTTAGATTCTCAACGGATTTAATGTGTTCCGCTAAAAATATGTATCTCTCCTTACAATATATTTTTACAGCGACAATCATTTTATACACTATTTCAGCGAGCTACAATCTACGGTTCAGCTGTTCTGAAAAGAAACCACATCTGGGGTATCAAATTCCATTGCTGTAAAGTATATTTAAGTATATGTCACTGTCTAATATGATCCATTAAAAATATTGTTACGTTTTTACCTTTTAAAAACGTATAAAATATGAGCTCGTAGATTGGAAATAAAATAAAAATAAATTTGTGTTTAGTTTTTATAGAATTCTTCATTATTCGCACAATTCTGTGCGCCACTGTTCACAACTTCATCTAAACAACAGCAATTGCCTTTAAACAGAGGAATGACACTATTTATACCAATAACAATTAGTAGACAATTATTCGATAGATCTTTGTAACGGAGATCTTCACACCACTCTTTTCAAACACACTGCGTCTTCACACAAGACTGACTGAACATCACTAACTCAGGCGCCTTCTTTGCCTTGCCTTTTATATGGCAAAGTAAACAGTCTTATAAATGTTCTTGAAGGCGGATGATCATGACTTCGTCTTCTTGAAATCTCTATAATTGTAAACAGGGATCCTTATTTACATTTATTATTGTAGTGTTGTTGGTTATTTTTGTTTACTTGTTTTTTTATGCTGTTTGTGTTATATTAAGCTGTACGATAATTTGGATTGTTTACTGCATTGTTTTGTTTTTGTAGCTTTTTTTTATAATTTTAATCTTAAGCTATGTAAAAGCAAAACAGCAGTATCTAGATTTTTCATTTTCGTAACAGTATAAAATGTGCCTGTTGTATTCGTATAATTTTTGTTTTATATTCTGCGGTTATATCAGAACAAAACCTTTTTATTTTTATTTGAAATTGTTTTTCTTTGCAAATCATCATCACATATAATATTAGAAAACCGTGAAAAAGGCAACAGCATCCTTTGTATCATTTCTTGTCTAATAGAAAATGATTAACGAGTACGATTTATAAAATTGATGATTTTGCGGCAAATGGATTCAATTTTAAACAATTCAACATATATAAACAAATAACAACACCAAACCGAGGCTAACTGAATTTGAAAATCTCTGCGGAATTTTTATGTTTTTTCTTTGAAAAAATTCTTCGTAGTGGATTCATACCTACAAGAGGTATTGGAGATAACTTTGATTTTAGAATTCGTAGTTTTTATACTTCCTAAGCCACGTGGTTTAATTTCGCTCCTCTTATAAAACCATTTATCAAATTCTCCAATGCATTGAATAATCGAAATGATTCATACGTTTGTATATAAATTTATATCGCAAATGTACGTCTTCTTGGGAAAAATTTATTATTTGGTTTCGTTAGGATTTCATGTGTAAATTGTGTTGGCATGGAATTCTACACACGTTTCTTTCTATAATTTGCACAATCGTTGCAATTTTCATTACCTTAATATGTGTTTTATTGCCATGATTATGGCCGCAAGAGTAAATGGAAACACATATGTTAAATGGCTATGGGCGGTAATACATACATACATAATTGGTCATTATTCCTCTTCAGTTAAGATTACAACCTAGCTTTTCACATCACTTATGTGTGTGTGTGTAAATTTTATACATGAGTGGCGGTACACATAGTTTGAAGTCGAATCCGAAACAAAGATTAGTAAAAATCTGTTCAGAAGAAGTCGCTGACGAAATATTTTTTTTTGGATTTCGTTTTGTTGGAGATCAATCGCGGCCTCATGCCTAATAAGATAACACACAACCTACTAGACTAAGGGCGGTAGTGGTATTAAAGAAAGTCAGTTTTTTAACCTCAAAGTTGAGTGGAGGAGTTCGTTGACTAACAGAAAAAATGCTCCAATAATTCTTTGCATTCTTACAAGACAGTGGATGAATATTAACTCGTGCATATTTTAAAATAATCATACTTATCAGCAAACTATTGCTTCTTTGCACGTTTAGGCGCTTACCCTCATATGGGTTCATGGTCACGGGAGCGTTCCAAGTGTCAATAAGGCCAACACACCTACAAAAGCTTGGTGATCCTCTGCACAGAGGCAAACAAATCGGCTCACAAAAACTCCATTCATTAGCAAATGTAAGTGGTTTCATTTACTTGCAAAGGCACCAGATGGATCTGGTCGGACATATAAATATTTTGGAGAGAATTTGCATAGAACCTAACAAGATGACATCTAAGGAACTTTATAGCAGTCGTAACGGATGGGTGTTTACGCCTGGAGACTGGGAATACCTCATAACACCTTTTGCAGAAGAGAAGGACTAAGAGAAGAAAATTTAGTCTACGGCATTGTTTTATTTATTTAATATTACATTAAATATAATTTTTTTATTTAATATTACATTAAATAACACCCATGTAGTTCTTCAAGTGTATCATGCAACATAAAGTTCTATATCACTCAACATCGAATTGAATAAGAACCCAACTTCCACTGTTAAAAAGTTAAATGTTGCCCTCGAAGTCCAATAAAATCTGTTAATACAACTGATGGTTTAGACAATCAACTTTCTAAAGAAATATATTTGATTGAATCACGAGGTGTTACAGGTGGATAGTTATATCCTGCAAATAGTTATCTTGAAACCATTTTGCCCACAAGTGTAGATTGCGAAAAATGTTTTTCAGAGAAAGATGTTTTTGTTCGCATCAAAATTAAGGCTCTTCGATGAAATATTAGTCTTTGATCTTTTTAAAAAATTACTTAAAACAATGAATATAATTACTATATACTTATATTTTGGACACTAAATAGTGTTCTTAAACTAATGTGTTCTTCACTAATGTGTTTATACATACATATATGTTTGTAGGCACAGATGAATTATTTTTATTTTTGTTAATTTACGCTTTTTATCACTTTTTGTTCTGTTTTTTTATTTTATAACATGTGTTTTGTGATAAAGATCAAAAATTAATGAAATTTTTAATAAAACAATTGTTTTTAGATTTTTTATTAGAGAAAATTCCGAAATCCCGGGATATTTCGGGATTTTTCGATCCCGAATTGTCCCGAAAAATCCCGGGATCGGGATTTCAAAATCCCGAATCCCGGGATTTTTAAAATTCAGTCCCGTTTGGCTTCCCTAGTGCCTACATACTAAATCCAGCCCCTTTATTCTTCAACCACTCTCCCCCGCGGGACTGTCGTAAGGTATAACTTCGCGGAGGGCTGGTTAGTTTTAAAGCTTTATCGCACTAAATCAAATTTCATCTCCGTTCCTCCAGCCTTCGGAGTGCTGCATAACTTCAGCCATTCTCTGGCTGCATTGGCTCCATAGAATTCTGGAATTCAACACCTCTTCCATAAGCCGATTTGGTCCAAAACTCGTTTCCCCTGGCCATCTAAATCTGGGGCAGCATGTTAGAGTATGCTTCGCATCTTCCTCCTCATCTACACAGTTTGGGCATATAGGGGAAGTATCATGTCCAAATCTGTGCAGGTACTTCCTGAAGAACCCATGACCAGTTAGGACCTGGGTCCCTTAGCAGTTCAGCTCGCAATGTTCGTTCTTCATCCAAGGGCTTACGTCAGGCGTACAAGGCGAAATGCTCATATTCCCTTTAAATTGTTCTTCCATCGTGACTGAAATTTGTGCATGGAATGTAGCATGTATGTTTGTGTACATGCCTGAGAGAAATTCACATCCGCATAAGACTGTTGTAATGGTTGAGAGATGCCAAACAGGAGGTACAATTATATGACGGACTAGATACTATTGGTGTTAGCATAGCGCCATATAGAACCCAAGTAAGCTAGGTTCATACAAGCCTACATCTAGTTGTGACCAAACTTTTGTACGATATTTCCTTTCTTGTTTTCGTTTGATTATTACTGTTTGTGCATCAATTACATCAGTTGCCTGTAATTTTCGTTTTCCATTTTGTTTAAAATTCAATAGAAAGTAAAGTTATTTTGGCAAAAAAAATGATTTTGCTTTTTAAGTTCGTTTAAAATTTCCAAAAAAATTTAAGACAAGAATATACGAGTAGCTTGCGCAAAATGACATGCAAAACTCTTGACATAAAAACTAAAAAAAAAAAAATAGAAAAAATACTAGAAAGCATAAGAGAATGTTTTTGCGGAAATTGTCTAGAAAATATTTTAAATGACAGATAATGCCAGAAAATATGACATTTGAAGTAAAATTTTGACACACAATCCAATTTTATATATAAACCGTAGTAAACAAAATGTATGTATGTATGGAAATATTCTTTTGAAAAGTTAAACTTCTTTTAAGATTCAATATTTTTGATATGGAAAATCGAAAATATTTTGACATACAATATCCAAAAAACATACATGTCTTGTTAGTACTGACGTCTGTAGATGAAATGCAATTCTTTACCCTTTTTTTTTCTTGATTTGTGTTTGCAGTAAAGCAGTCTCCAATATATGTGTATGCACTACATTTACATTACATTTATTACATGACATTGTAAATATTTTAAGAGCGCATAGCTTCTTTACAGCTGTTAAATAAATTAAATTCGATAGAAGGGTTGCGTAGTGCAAAATAACAGGCTCTGGTCACAGCAATGTTAAGGCAAGAGTTTTGGTTGATATGGAACTCCATTGCATATCTGCAATAACTGCAAATGAGTGGTAAATTATGTACCAAACAAGTCCGCTGCAACAACCTGCATCGCTCAGGTACCAAATTTATTACCTGTCTTAGGATGGCCTCCCATGCGTATTTGAAACGCATCCATTTATCCTTGCCATTAATGATGGACGATACATATTGTGACGTTTTTACCTTTTAAAAACGTTTGAAATATGAGTTCGTAGAAAGTTTAGTATTAATTAAATTCTTTATTGTTTGCACAATTCTGGGTGCCACTGTCCACTTCTTGATGTAAACAACAACAATTGCTTTGTTTGTTATTCTTCTTTTGTGGAAACAATAACAATTGTTCGACAGATCTTTATAATGGAGATCTTCAAACACGATTATTCTCTTCAAACACCGCTCGTCTTCACACAAGGCTGACTGAATTTACTGACTCCATTGCCTGCTTTATCTTGCCTTTTATATGCCAACGTAAACAGTCTGATGAATGACCTTGAAGTCGAATGTTCGTGTCTTCACCTTCTCGAGATCTCTATAAATGTAAACATTGTTGTTATTGTTGTTTGAATATTTTTGTTTATATTTATTCTTTCAGTGTTCGTAGTTGCATTTTTGTTTACTTGTTTATCTCCTTTTTTGTATTGGTTTTTGTTGGTATATTTTTGTTTACTTGTTTATCATGTAAACAAGTTAATTGTTTTTGTAGCTTTTGCTTATAATTTTTATGTAAAACGATGTAAAAGCAAAACACCGTTACCATTTTCGTAATATTTTCTTCTTTTTATGGTCTTGAATCAGCGATTTTTTCATGCACAACTGACTTACTCTCAGCATCAGCTTGTAAGATAAGCCATTCTATCGTTTTGTTTCCAAGAGTTTGACAACAATCAGCCTTTCTGTAAAAACAATACACTTTTCTACATCAGAATATGTCTTTCAAAAGAGAAAGTTAGTTTTAGGTTGCAGTTCCTTTGTTCTGCTGTAGTCTTGTAAGAGTATAATTGTTGATGAATTGTAGGTTAATCAAGTAATTTGAACACGATATTTACCATCACCTTTGGCTCTCATACTAGCAGGTTCAATCTGTGTTATTGCCGTGCAGAGATGCTAGAGTATTTCTACACTACGATCCATTGTACAGGCATCTAGGGTATCTAGGGTATCCCTATATTGTATCTCCCCAAAGTCTTTTCCAAGACAAACTTTAGGTTGGCAATGTCGGAAAGGATAACTTCTCTGCCTAGTCATTGATAAGCACCCAAATGTTTCCTTCCGAAATGTTAATGCTGCACGTTTTTCAAACTGTATAGTCTTAAACATATCTCAAATCTTTTTCTCTTGTAAGTAATCAGCAAAGGCCAAGAGTGTCTTAAACGGATTTAAATTAGGGAGAGTCTTCGCTTTTCTACATCTTTCCTTTAGCCGCGAATTCGTTAACACATCTGCTTGCTCATTAGCATTACTTGCCACCTGATCTGAACCAAGTACTCGGAGGGCGGCCTAACTGCCAGATACTTTTGCTACGTCCCAATCTTAGATGGCTTAGTCAATCGCTTGGAAGATACCCACGAGTTTCACCTTGGCTATCGAATATTTCACTTTAGGCCCCAAGACCTCCATTCCTGTTTCTTTAACTATACCCTGAAACCATATGGTGACGGTCGCTATCTTAAAAAAAGTTTGTAGCTTCGAACTCAATTTACTCGCGTGATTCAGGTTAAGGAGTTAGGAATGGAGGTCACAATGTTCTCATGCGACTGTTCGATTTGTCGCACATTATTTTAAGCATTGCCTTCATAGTTCTGATACTCGCTGTTCAACAGGCTTAATTCCAAAAAAGTTTCTAGCTCCTTTATTGAATAGGTTATCAATTCTTCAGTTACAACAATACATGCTAATCTCTGTATCTTATACAAGTCCATTTCTTATGATTTCAAATTCGTTCTGTTTTTCAAATAATGGCTAACAATTGGCTTGACAATCATGCATATTTGATAACTGGTGGTACCTGCACGTTTGGCGCTTACTTTTTGAAATGCTCACCATGTGGTATTTTTTCCATTACTCCTCTGGGGAGTACATGGCTTCCACAAAGCACCCAATATAAGTTTACTGGCCTGCATTATTCCCAGACATTGCCTCCAATTTCTACTTTATATTGAAAGCACCTTGACGTCGCCATAGTCTAGTAGCTTGCATGTTGGCTTATTAGATATTAAATCCCCAGGTCGGACATCCCTATCAAAAATATTTCTTCAACGATTTCGTTTCAGTAGATATCTGGCAAACACTGAGTTTAAAATTGAGTTGCCATGAAAAATTTCTCAAAAGTATGTCGTTCGGGGTCGACTTTAAACTGTAAGTCGCCCGCCACTCATGTATAAAATTAACACGCACAACATGTGTGAAAAGCTAGGCCGTAATCCTGACTGTGGGATTGTAAGGACTAATTATGTATGTATGTATGTATTGATAGCACCTTATTCAGCATTCGAATATTCTTCCACTTACGAACTTTCTTTTTGAATGATTAGCAGCAAGGGGAGGAGAACGAAAACCAATTTCGAGTTTTTAAATTGTGTGTGGATCTACTGGATGGTGTTGGAGCGTTTAGAACATAACAAATTCACTTTTTGCTACAGATTGCCCAAATCTCGCTACCCAGATGGACATGAATTCAGTTATTTCCAACAATTTCCTCTGTTTTCTTAAGAAGTGATAGAAAACACGCTTCCGGAAATTATTTGTTGTTATTGAATTAATTTCTCTTGAAATTATGAAAAAACTTTTAATGAATTAGTGTAGTGGTGGATAATTAAACATTCTTCTCTTATAATTTTCTGTTGACAATTAAATATTCGGATGCCACCCAACTGTGGTACTTTCAAACTTAATAAAAATAATTTGCATTCTTAGTACTCTTGCCTTGCCTCTTGCAAAATAAATGTTTCTGAAGAAAAACTCTACAATTTGCGAGCATAAAACTGTACAAAATTTATGAGTTCTTGTTATACGTTCATAAAGATAATGTTTCCATTATTCTTCTTTTTTATTTGAATGTAAAAACCAAGAACAACAGAAAATTAAGCAGGAAAACAGAAGCATATTAAGGCAGCAAACACAGATTGTTGAGATCTCTGGGATATGGTTGGGCAATAAAAGTACAAAATTATCATAAAAAGCGTCACAGAGAGAAGCAAAACATATGCTATTGCCCACATATAGCCGAGATACAGTAGTAAACTTAATAGCGTACATTTGCCAAGGGATTTATTAGCGCCCGCTTTTACATTTTCTTATTTCTTGCCACCAGCCAAAGGGACATTTGACTAAAAATAGTTTCTGTTCGGCTTATGACACGATAGGATTTAAAGGCAGCTTTATTAAATGGTTTAGAACCGTAGATTAGTAGCTAGTGTGGTTCAACACCTGGCTTAGCAAACATAACGAAATATGAAAAAAAATATTTTTTCGGCAACTTTCACTCAGCAGTCTTCTGGCAAAAACTCTGAGAATAAATAGAAATTGCTTTAAAAATCTGTTGTTCGAAGATGGCCTTAAACTGTAGGTTCCGACATTTATGAATAACATTAACACTTACAACATGGGTGGTGTGAGAAGCTAGGTCTTAATATTGACCAGATATAAGCAATGATTATTAAAAAAGATGAGTAGATTCGAATCATACTCATAATTTCTGATACTTATACGCAATCATACTTATTTTAATATCATGGAACCTCTACTCATATTTAAAGTTTGAAGTACTCATCATATTCATATCAGAAATCAGCAATGAGTATCCAAAAAGATGAGTAGAAACGAATCGTACTCATAAATTCTGATACTTATTCACATTAATACTTATTTTAACATTATACTCATACTACTCATATTCAAAGTTTGAAGTACTCATCGTACTCATACTTAACAATACGTATGATGTTGTTGATTTCGACTCTCCATGACTCAACATTTACAAGAATCACAAAATATGTATGATTCGCGTACGAATACTAAAATACTCACTAGAAGGTTGTGTGTTTGCTTTGCTTGCTGTCTTTGTTTTTTTGCTTATGTGTCTTTTTCTTTTGTTTGTAAATGCAACAATAACTAAGACTGTAAATTTTGATGAATGATTCAAGACTATCGGGTCATTTATTAGTATTTTTCTAAAGTTATGAATCTAAATGAGTAGTCATATGAATCAAACATATTTCGAATGGTATGAGTTTGACGTCATGAGTTTGAATGCAACCTGTACTTATAAATCAACGTTGTAGTGAGTACGAATGAATCAGAGTAGTTAAATTTTAATATTGTTGACTCACTCAAATTTAAAATTTCATGAGTGCTTATGAGTAGCGCAAAAACGATTCATTGCTGATCTCTGGTCTTAATGTTGACTAAAGGAATCAGCTCTGGATGTTTTAGCAGTAAAAATTTTATATTCTCTTCTATTTTGCAAGTTTTTCACTCAATTCATTCCTTTCCCTAAAATGCTTAAATGAATGTAAGTTTCATAATTTCATCACTAATTTGCTGCAATCGTGCATATTATGACGTATGTTGTTCACACACTCTAAAGGATTTATAATTACTTGTGTACACTTTGTTAAGATTAATTGCCCTTTGAGTCTGACAGGAGTACATTTGTGAAGTGATTGTTTTACATTGGTTTTGAGAGAGAATTTCGAAGAAAAAACATGCCAAAGGGGAGGGGAGCACATGTGCGGCAATTTAAAAATTTCACTGTTTGTTGGTAAAGTCTCGCTAATAGTTCTAAGAATTGGTTTACGATGCTAACAGATGTTGAATTTTTAAATGTATGGAGTAAAGTTTTGTAAATTTATGAGTTTAATTCATGTAATGGCTCATTAGTAGTTCAGCATATATTTGGCAAAATAAAAATTATAAAAAAATAAAGTAAAGTCGGTCGTTGTCGACTTTAGATTGCCATCAAATGTATGCGTCATCGTTATGTTTGGCATGACATCAACATTTATGAGCAGCACAACTTTTTGTTGTCATCTAACATCATGTTCTAACATCATGTTGAGCTCGAAACAACCTCTATGCTGTATATATTTACTCTGAGGCTAAAGTGCCTTAATTTCAAAATTTTGTCGGAAAATCTTTCATTCAAAAACAGTTCAGGTACACTGTTCAGGTACAATGTTGAAACATTCATTTGATGCAAATGAAGCGGGTATTCAGCTGCAAGACTAAATAATCTCGTAGCGAATATCAGGCAAAATGTTTCCTTGTAATTTACACCATACGTTTGTGCGTAACCCTTTGCAATTATCCTCGCCTTAAAGCGCTCAATACAATCTTCAACATCTCTCTACGAAGCAAATACGCATTTACCCTCTTAAAAGACCCACTAACAGCCTCAGGCTGTTCCTGAATAGTCTGATGCATGACTCAGACTTCTTCTTATTGTAAATTTATCTTCCTTTTCACTGACAATACCGTCCACTCCATAGAAGAGTTCTGGACCTATCAATCGCGTAGGAGCTCCCCCCTTCACAAACTCGTGTGCTTGCTCATGGTCGAGAGTCTTTGCCCCTCTTTATCTTCCTTTTCACTGACCATAACGTCCACTCCTTGGAAAAATTCTGCACCCATCAATGGCGTAGGAGCTCCTCTCTTTGCAAACTCGTCTGCTTGCTCATTATTGAGAGTCTTTACCTCTCTTTACCTTCTTTTTCGCAGAGCATACCGTCCATGCCGCAGAAAACATCTGGTCCCATCACTCCTCCAAAGCTCATCTGCTAGCTCATTGTCGAGAATTTCCATACGATCTGGAACCCAGCAGAAGATAACCTTGTTTTTCCTACTTAGCTTCAGCTTCTCCAGACAATCCCATACTATCTTCGATTTAACCTTATACGAGCTGAATGCACCGATGGCATTTCCAGTTAGTATTGCCATGTCTTGCCCTTTATATATTAGTATTGTTACGCAAATCGAAACAACTTAATATTGTTTAACAACAAAAACGATAAACAAAAGCCACACGATACAAATACACACTAACACTAAGAATACAATGAACGTGTTGATTATCTAAACCTGCACACACACATGTACAACGAACCTGGTACCAACAACATGTATGTGACAAAAGGGGGTAGACAACATAAGCAAAGTACACAAACAACAATGTATTAGCAATAGAGCTCTCGAGAAGGCGAAATCACGAACCTTCCACTTCAAGAATGTTCGTTAGACTGGTTCTGCCGGATTATAAAAGGGCTGGACAAAGCAGGCAGCAGTCAAGAATTCATTCAGCCTTGTGTGAAGTTGCGTGTGAACGAAATAAGTCGTGGTTGTAAAGATCTAGCGAATAGTTGTGTGAACTAGTGAATAAAATAGATTATTATTGTTGTATCGTTAAGTTGTATAGGGTGGCACAAAAACTTAGTGTAAAGAATAAAGACTTTAACTGAAATTAAACACATATTTGTTTTTACTTGGTTTGCAATTAACGAACTCATTTTTGAACCGTTTTAAAAAGGTAAAAACGTAACAGTATACTGACCATCTTCTTTGATAAGTTTAATGGAATTCAGTCAGCAACTGAGCCTACCTGTGGCGCAACGAACGGCCACTTGGCGTGCTTCAACCTACCTGCCTATCTACCTGTGCTTCCATTGGCATTGGCTTCCGCTTGGAATATACCCGCAAGATTCTTGCTTCTGTTTAAATATCCTTTTCTGACCCTTGATACCACAACATAGTCCCCCTTTTGAGAGAAAGTATGCATAACACAGATTACTTCATACATTTTGTTTACTAAGTATCGTGGCAAACCATTTCCCAATATCATAGAGTCCACTGGTACTGATCAGGGGCTAGTTAAAGAGGGACTTGTTAGCCGATCGGTTACTTAGGTACGTAATCGAATTAACCAATGAACCTTATTGTTAGCCTTTTTTGTTTCAAAACAATACCGTAGTAGTTATGCTCTGAATGGTAGGTTAGGTTAGGTTGGAGGACATGTACTTGTCAATTTAGACAAGTACAGTACCCGGAGGTCAATTTGACCTATTGTAAGTAACGTCCTTAAGAAGGAAGGATAAAAGAGGTGATAGGAAGAAAAAGAGCGGAAGTAGGAAGGGAGAATGGGAAGCGAAGGAATTACACAGACCAAACAGAACAAAAAAAAACTTCTCAACCAGCTCAAGTTACTAATGAATCTGTGGAAAGCCGTGATGTCGACTCTCAGGACAGAATTCAAATCCTCAAAGAAGCCCTTGCCAGGGGTCATTAACCTCAATCTATCAAGGGCTGGGCAGTTACAGAGGAGGTGCTCGACAGTCTCCAACTCCTTCTCATCGCAACATACCCTGCAGTAGTCCGGCTGGTATCTGTTCCAGATGCCTGTCAGCCACCTAATCTCGGAGTGCCTAAACACTATAATTAACCTTAAACTGGCCTTATCCAAGCCCAGTAGCCAACCAGTTCTCACACTATCTATAGCAGGCCATAGACATCGAGAAACATAACAAACCGATCCATTCCACCAACGCCTCTGCTCTTCCTCCCTTGGGGTCAGGGATGCTCTGAATGCTAATTAAGCGCACAATTTATAATTCTATTTAAATTGAGTTCCTAATGCTGCTAAATTAAATCCTAAATGCATCCCAAATTCTGTTATGCACACCCAGTTAACTACAGAATTAATTCTACTGGCAAAAAAATTTAACCAAAAATGAAAATTTCTTGCCAGAACCTAAAACGTTTCTGGAATACGAAAATATATGTGTGCGCTTTCGTCTTTCGTTTGTATATGCAAATAATTGCAGGCCGGTCAAGTTTATCATGAAAAAGACAAAAAAAACGTAAATTCTACACCTCGATAGTGGTCGTTTGCACAGGAATCTGGTTGAACTGGAGCTGTGTTCCTTTGTAACAAGCATTTTTGCGAAAATACTTTGTTGTACTGGTTTGTACTAGTTTGTACTTTATTTGTGTGGCATGTCATGTACTGTTCTCTCTTCTCTCTATTTTTCTTGCTTTTTTTCTTTATTGGATTTACGAGTACATTTGTTTAATCGTTTGTGCCAATGTTGTATCCAGACAGACAGACAGATAATTGAAAGGTACATTGGTTTTTATTACATGTTAATGTTCTTTAATTAAATGATTAAAAAGGAGAACAAATGAATAACAGAAAAAATGTTCAATGATGTTCACTTTAAGGCCATTAACATGAACGTGTAAAAAGTGAAGGCGATTGGCATACAGCAGCTGTAGAATTTTGACCACCAATTAAATTTTTTTAAAGGTGTTTGTAAAATTATAGCCAAATCACTTTAGCTGGTGGGTATCACAGGTCAACAATGAATCGTTTTTTCGCTACTCATAAGCACTCATGAAATTTTGAATATAAGTGAGTCAATAATATTAAAATTTAACTATTCTGATTCATTCATACTTACTACAACGTTGATTTATAAGTACAGGTTGCAATGAGTATGCTTAAAGCATACTATTTTACTATAAGCATACTCATTCTGATTCATAACTTTAGAAAAATACTTATAATACTTATAAATGATCCGAGTGACTCGAATAATTCAACAAAATTTGCAGTCTTAGTTGTTGTTGCATTTACAAAAAAGGAAAACAGACACATAAGCAAAAAAGACAGAGCAGCAGCATAGCAAACACACAACCTTCTAGTGAGTATTTTAGTGTTCATACGCGAATTATACTTATTTTGTGATTCTTGTATATGTTGAGTTATGGACAAACTTTGAATATGAGTAGAGTTTCCTGGATATTAAAATAAGTATGAATGCGTATAAGTATCAGAAATTATGAGTATAATTCGATTCTGGTCATCTTTTTGAATACTCATTGCTGATCTTTGGTGGGCGTATATTGAATTACTGTTGATATGAGTTAATCGCTGTTTCATGAACAAATGCGGCAATCTAATGATGATCATACATACATACATACATAGATACATTTTTGGCCATTACAACCCTTCAGTCAGGATTACGGACTAGCTCTCACACCACTCATGTTGTGTGCGTTAATTTTATACGTGATTGGTGGGACCTATAGTTTAACGTCAACTCCGAACGAAAGCTTTTTTAGAAAATTTTTCATGGCAGGTTTTATTTACTCTCAGAGTTTTTGCCAGAAATCTCCTGAGAGGAAATCGCCGAAGAAATATTTTGTTTCATATTTCGTTTTCGATGAGATACGATCCCGGGCTTTACGTCTAATAAGCCAACACACTACCTATTAGACTACGGCAACTTCAATGATGATGATGAATGATGATCATAAATCCGATTATTTTCAAAGAAAGTGTTTTCAATTCTGTAGACGATATTTTAACACGAGAATATCCTTTTTTAGGCATCATAATTATATTTAATGTCTGTATAACTACTGCCATAAAGAGTCATGTAATTCTAACCACATACATACATATGTATGTGCATCTGCCATATGCCTCCCACTGTAAATTATGCCATAAAAATGTTACACAATAAAAATTTAATTTAAAGGAAATTAAAACCTCCCCTTGAATTGCAACTTTACGCGGACAAACACTTTAAAACCATAATTTTCTTCACAATAAATAACGCCTCAGGATATCTTAACGTTTGCAATTCATTTTCTTTGGCTTCTTACTTTTCATAACCATCAGTGCAACCATTTCATGAGAATCATCATCCTCATCGGCATAATGTCTAGCATTTGATTCTCCCACCTTGATTTTGTTTTTATTTGTTTCCATTGCTTTTTTAACCATCAATTGATTGGTTTGACTTTTTGATTATTGTCAAGTACTTAAAGACCGAAAGCGCCGTAGCCTATTAGTTAGTATGTGAGGCAACGGTTCAATTCCCAGGCCAGACATCTTCAACAAAACGAAATATGAAAAAATATTTCTGCGGCGACTTCCCCTTAGCAGATTTCTGGCAAGGCATTTTAGAGTAAAAAAAATTGCCATGAAAATTTTCAAAAAAAACCTGTGGTTCGGCCCTCCACTCAAGGATAAAATTCATACACACAACACGCATATATACATACATAATTGGCCATTACAACCCTTCAGTCAAGATTACGGCCTAGCTTCGCACACCACAGTTTAAAGTCGACTTCGAACGAGTTTTTGCCTGTTTTTGCCAGAAATCTGCTCAGAGGAAGCAGCCGAAGAAATATTTTCATATATTTGTGTTGATGTCTGACCTGGGGTTTGAACCGTGTGTGCACGTCTAATAACCCAACACACTACCTACTAGATTACGGCAACAACATGGCTGGTGAATATTTTTTAGTTTCTACGTGCGTATCAGGAATGGTCATTCCTCGATGCGGTTTCCCCATCCTAATTTTCGGTATGTATGGTATAATCCAGATCGAGTGTTAGTGCCTCTTTCTACATCAAGAGAATGTGAGAAGAGAATTAGCATCAGGCTGAGTCATGAATATTGTATTCTTCAGTTACTAGCTCTTAAGTGTCTAAAATATTACCGAGAAAATGTAAGAGATAATCCTTGCAGCCTTGAAGGCATTGTGTGGTGTTTACATGAAATCCATCGTGATAAAACCAGATGCCGAATATCTCTTAACAAAATGAAGAGTCGCTCTACAGGCATTCCCATGACAATCCTGAACAGCCCCACCTCACATCGGCCAAGAATTGTCCAACCCAGCGAAAGCTGTGTGAAGTGGAAGTTGTTTGCCAAGGGGAAGAGTTTCGGACACAGCAGCAGAGTTGTTACAACAACAACTACATTATAAAGGTTTACTGGTAACAGACGGCACGTGTGTGGAATGAAGGAGAAACAAATATCTCACTGTCTATCTAATGTTGCCGCTAAGTTGTAAGTCGCTAAATTAACCATCCGCTTCCCTCCCTGTCCCTATAGAGGATAACATCAGCAACGAACGTCCTTGCCAACTCAAACACAACTCTCTCTTAAGCGATTACAGGATTCAATCCTTACCTCAACATATGACACACAGATGGCTTTGTTTATATTTAACGAACGTTGACAACCCTATCATTCTAGAACTTGTCACAGCCCATTAATCTAATGCTTAGCTGGAAAAATTTTACTGGTCTTATGCCTAGAGCACAAGCTATAAGATGTACTTAAGAGTTAACATTTATAAAATTTAATTGAAGTTTTTAATCAAACTAAGTTATTCAGGTAAAACTAAACATATACATATATATATATATGAAATGAAAACGAAATTTATTACGATATTATCCGCTTTTTGTTATTATAGAACAAGGAGTTAAATGTAGCTGTCTGTATTATAAGAATGTTATTTTGACAAGACTATTTATCTACTTGATGTTGTAGGCAATTGTTTTGAGAGCTCTCCATATATATGGCATCTGGCCTTCTGCAAGACAAAAATAATCACGTAATCAACAAGGGAGTCCATACTGAATTAAAAAGCTCTAATCTATCCTTTGCTTGGAGTTTAAAAAAACTAAGCTGAGCCTTATAATCAGAAACAACTTTTCAACTCGTATAGTAAATCATATTATTAAGATTAAGATTAAGCTTCCGTTCAGAAACATACATACATAATTGATCATTACAACCCTTTAGTCAGGATTACAACCGAGCTTCTCACACCACTTATGTTGAGTGCCTCAATGTTATACGTAAGTGGCCGGACCTACAGCTTAAAGTCGACTCCGAATAACAAATTTTTAAGCAAACTTTCCATGGCGATTTTATTCTACTCTCAGAGTTTTTGCTAGCACTCTGCTGAGAGGAAATCGCTAAAGAAATATTTTTTATATATCGTTCGAGATGTCTAACCTGGGGTTTGAAACGTAGCCTTGCATCTAATGAGCCAGCACACTATGTACTAGGCTACGGCGACTTCAATACTCTGCAGTTGAATATTGTGCAAGAAGATGTAGTTAGTCCACCCAGTGTTGAGTGTAGGGTATAGTGTTGGTTTTACAAAAAAAAAAAATTAAAGCGGACAAAAGGCTGTAATACAACAAGACTGGTTTCACCAAAATAAAAAGGTTTCGATACTCTTGGATTTCTTTTGCTTTATCCAGAGAATATTGGAAACTCCTCTGCTGTCGTTGGAGCTGACAGGAAAAGTTTTTTCCACTTGACACATAACTTGGTATTTCCTTCTAAGATGCATTAACGCCGCATTTGTTCCATATTTGTTTTTCATATTGAGATTTAATCGATTCCTGTCCTAATAAGTGGTCATACAGTGTGCTATGTCCAAATACAAGCCCTGTTATGGTTCTCAGAGTACTTCTGTATAGTTTAACACTTGACTTAAAACTCTACTCAGTGCAATTACCCAACAAAAGTTTAAATTGCCTTCTTTGCCTCTCTACAACTTTACTTTCGCCTGAGTACATCCTTCCAAACAGTTCTTCCTACTGCTGCATCGATGATATAGAAGCCCACTTGTCGCAAGCTCACCAGTTAGTTAATTTCTGTGAACCTCACACAAGGTCATTCCCCATATGGGGATCGGCTTTTTCCTGTTTCGCTAATTCCATCAGGAAATCCCATACTATTCACGATATAACCTTATATAAGCCGAGAAATCGGATGGTTTCGCAACTGAAGGGCAGTCCCATCATTTGCATTTCCTTTTCAAGTTAAAATGTGTATAGCTTTCAGTGGCATAGCTTTTGGTATGATAAACAGCATCGAGTTTCCCCCATAGATTCTAAATATATTGTTACGAAAATAGAAAGGGTTTACATCGTTTAACATTAAAATGATAAACAAAAGCTACAAAAACAATAGACTTGTTTATATGATAAACAAATAAACAAAAATATACCAACAACATAAGTAAAAAAGGCATAAACCAGTAAACAAACAGGCAAAAACAATACTGCAATGGCAAACGTAAACAAAATACACAAACAACAATAACGTAAACAACATGTTTACATTTATAGAGATTTCGCCAAGGCAAAGTCATTCTCTTTCAAGAGCATTCATCAGACTGTTTACTATGCGATATAAAAGGCAAGACAAAGCAGGCAAGGAGTCAGTAAAATTCAGTCAGTGTGAAGACGCGTTGTAATTGTGGTTTGAAGACCTCCGCTATGAAGATCGGTCGAACAATTGTTATTGTTTACGCAAAGCAGTGTAAAGTAGAATAAAAAACAAAGCAATTGTTGTTGTTTACATCAAGTTGTGAACAGTGGTACACAGAATTATGCAAACAACTAACTAATTAAAACTGAACACAAATCTATTTTAATTTTTGTTGCAATCTAGGAGCTCATATTTCAAACGTTTTTAAAAGGTAAAAACATAACAATATAAATAAATTAAAATAAGAACGAATACCTCTGCTCCTGTGCTACTATCTGCACTCATCCCAGCCATATACCACAAAAAGCACGCTTTCTAAAAGAGGATTCATCTACTCTTTGTAATCAGTCTTGATTCACAGCATTTGACGAAATCACAAAGTTTGAGCGTTCAATCCAGAAGACGTTTAAACAGGGAGCTGTCAATCACACTAGCAGTTTCTGGAATCAATTCTGAGAGTAAAAGAGTCAATTGTTGAACTATAGGTCCTGCCACTTATGTATAAAATTAACACAAACAACATGGGTGAAATGAAGTACTAGGTTGTAATCGGCTGCTCATGGAGAAAATAAATGTCCAACATGGGTGATGTGCAAAAGGATGGTCGAGTGACTAAAGGGTTGTAATGACCAGAAAAACTTCGTGTAGTTCTGCATTTCATCATCATGGTGCTTCTGCGCCACTGTGCGACAGCCTGTGTTTACCCCAGGCATGCCATTGCAAGCCTGAAGAGTTCCCCTTATGGTTTTAACATCTAGCAAGCAACTCTAGTCGCCGTAGTCTCGATGGTAGAGTGCTGGTTTATTAGATATACAAAACAAAACAAAACGAAATAAAAAATAGAAAATAGAAAATTTAATAAAGGTGGGGGTGGGGGTGGTTTGTTAATATTGTTTTTTTAATTTTTTTCAAAAAAACTTTCCATTGTGAACTGAGGCTTATCACCATGAAGAGATTTTAAGGTTACATACCCTATTTAAAGTTAAAACTTAAACAATGAACTTTACAGTCCCTTCCAGTCTTTCAATACAAAAATTCAAACGCATATGGCCACTCTAGTAATCCTCTTTAAATATGGCACGCACATGCAATTTTTTTTAAGAAAATTGTAATTCCCCCAGCCGTAGGTGTGAAAATGTGTCATTTAAAGCTAGGATTTTATAGTTGCTGTCATGAAAGTAAGACATTGATATGCACATGCATGCATGCAATATGCTGCTGTGGCCCAACACTTTTATGACACCACAAAGAACTTAAAATTACTTTCAGTTCTTCTTGCCTGTCAGCTTAAGTAAGTGATAAAGTTTACAAAAGAACCGAAGAAAAAGAAAAAACGGAATTTAATTTAAAACGTTTTTGCATAATTAATCTCTTAAGCAGGGGATTTCAATAAAATAATCACACACACTTTCTAATTGAAAAACAATTTTAATGCAAATGCCATGCTCTGTCAACGTGTAAGATGGTGAGCAGGAGGATTTTAAACGCATATTTAATTGAGTATCATTAACTAAAATACAACGAAATATTTACATGAAATATAATGTAATAAACGTGTCATAATTTACGTGACATAAAAGGCATGATAGGAAATAAAAGAAAAATTAAAATTTCTATTCAATTCAAGTGTTTTAAATATCAAGTATGTCATGATAAGTGTAAAGAAAACATGAAATAGCCATTTAGCCATATAAACGATGACAATTAAACATCAATGTAAAGGAGAAACTTAACTCCAAAACATACTGTTACGTTTTTACCTTTTAAAAACGTTTAAAATATGAGCTCGTAGATTGCAAATAAAATAAAAATAAATCTGTGTTTAGTTTTAAATAAACTTCTTTAATATTGTTGGCACAATTCTATGTGCCACTGTTCACAACTTGATGTAAACAACAACAATTGCTTTTCTTTGCTATTCCTCTGTTGACACCCTTTGCATAAACAATAACAATTACTAGACAATTGTTAGACAGATATTTGTAACGGAGATCTTCAAACCACGATCAGACTCTTCAACCACACCGCGTCTTCACACAAGACTGACTGAAGTTCACTGACTCAGTCGCCTGCTCTGCCTTGCCTTTTATGTGGCAAAGTAAACAGTCTGATTAATGTTTCTAAAGGAGACGTTCATGACTGCACCTTCTCGTAAACATCCTTGTTTACATTTATTCATGCTGGTGTTTGTTGTTATATTTTTGTTTACATGTTTATCATTTTTTATGCAGTTGTTTGTTGTCATATTAAACAGTACGATAATTTGTAAACAGGTTAGTTTACTGCATTGTTTTGTTTTTGTTTATAATTTTAATGTTAAGCGTTGTAAAAGCAAAACATCAGTACCTTAACTTTTTTCATTTTCGTAACAATATCATGACTTAAATATGAACACATGCAGCCTCTAAATTGACCAACTTCTTCAACCAGTTTGTTGGAATTCACTCAGTACAAGAACTTGTGACATCACAACGGGCCGCTCTGCATACTCTGTGAGTTTTGATATCAAAGCAACCGCTCAAATCTAACTACCTATAAATGCTCACACTTAGAGTGCAGGATTTCATATTGAACATTAAAATCAATTCACGGATCCTACAGTTTAAAGTTGACTCCGAATGACAACTTTTTGAGAAACTTTTTCATTACAATTTTATTTTGCTCTCAGAGCTTATGCCAGAAAGAAAGAGGCAGTCGCACAAGAAATATTTGTTCATATTTCATTTTATTTGATATGTCTGACCTTTGGATTGAATCGTGACCTCACTGTTAGTTTTTTTATTTTATTTTAGAAAGAAAAACAGCCGCTTGCTCGTTTGACGAATTTTATTGGAATGAATTCAATTTTATAAAAAAGTGGAGTAGAAGTTTTAAAAGGAGAAAGTAGATATGCAGTTGGGTTGTCATCGTGCATTTAATACAAAAAAATAACCAACATACTCCGGCTCAACCCAAATGCATTTACAATACAAAATACTAAAAGACATAACTTTTCTAAAATTGAAATTATTGTTTACATTTTCAAAAGTTCACATGCTCTGGCATGTTTTTGTTTGGTCAATACTTTGGTAAAAATATCTGCTGCATTTTCCTCAGATGAACGTTGAATCTATCCCTGACATAATGGAATCTTATGTCAATATGCTTGCTGCGTTTATGAATAGCTGGGTTTCTAACCAAAAAATTTGCTGCCTGATTATCACAAAAGACGACTGTCGGCTGTCTGATTAGTTCCTCAAATCCAATTTCACCAATAAGGTTTCTTGCAAAAACAACTTCCTTGGCAAAGGGCCACATATTCCGCCTCCATTGAGCTTAGAGCCACTACGGTCTGTTTCTTTGACTCCCAAGAAACCGCACCGCCTGCCAGAAACATTACAAAAGCCGAATATGATTTTCGGTCACACGTATCACATCCCCAATCAGCATCTGTATAACGAGAAAGAATGGATTTGTCTTCATTAAAAGATATTCCATTGTCCGGATGTTTAACAAGATATTTCAATAAATGTTTTGCCACTCGCATATGCTCATCATGAGGGTGAGAGTTGAATTGTGAAAGTTTGGAAACTACATGGGCAATGTCTGGCCTAGATATTACTGCCAAATACATCAGACCACCAATCAAGCTTTGGTACTCACGCCGATCTACTTTACAGTTAATATCATCACATCTCTTTAATACAGCTCCACTCGGCCGAGGTGTTGACACTGGTTTAGAGTTCACCATTTCCCATGTCTTAAGTAACTCGGAAGTATACTGCCTTTGATGAATAAGTATGGGTCCCCTATCGCCCTCTCGTTCGATTTCAAGGCCAAAATAAAAAGAAATTGATCCGCGATCCTCAGCCTCCACATGATCATTAAGTTGATCATATCGTTCATATCGGCTTCAGTTGAAGATGCTATCATCATGTCGTCTACATACAATGCTATTATGCTTATACAATAGCCGTTTCGTCGAAAATATATACAATTGTCCGTTCGACATCGTTGGAACCCCATCTCCGAAAGAATTAGTGACACCTTTCTATTCCATTCCCTTCCGGCCTGACGTAAACCATATAAAGCCTTAATTAGTTTGCATACCTTGTTGTAATGTACAGGATCCTTAAACATAGGTGGCTGTTCCTTAAAAATTTCATCTTCCAGATTGGCATTTAAATATGCAGACACAACGTCTACATGTCTTAGTAATAATTTGTATTGCACCGCGAATGCCAATAAAATTCTTATGGTAGAATGGCGAACCACAGGCGCAAACGTTTCATGGTAATCTACGTTGAGTTTTTGAGTATTTCCCTGAGCCACCAATCTGGCTTTATACTTCTCTATAGTGCCATCTGGTTTGCGTTTAATTGCAAAGACCCACTTCGAACCGATAATGTTTCTTGAGTTAGGTCTTTCAACGAGTATCCAAGTATTGTTCTTAATTAATGAATTATACTCACGTTCCATGGCAACTTTCCATTCCGAGGCATCATCTGAATTTAATGCTTCTGATAATGTAGATGGAATTTCTACTATCGAGTTTAGCATTTCGGTGGCGACTGCTTGCTGCTTTCTTAGACGTTCCGACTGTCGCGTTGAAATAAGCTTTGGCCTTTCACGACCCTTTTTTACCGTCTCTCCAGGTACTGATCCTTCATTGGTCTCTTCCTTTGTATCCTCGGTTGGATCGTTGTCCTCACTGGCCGTTTCGAAGGATTCATTTAGTGAATGAGGTTCATCATTATTTTTATTCTCATTATTATTATTATTCTCGTTTGTTGAGCTTACTATGTTAGCACAAAATTCTTGGTCATCATATTGTTCATTTTGCAATTTCTCAAAGGAATTTTCAAAAAAGATAACATCTCTTGCCTTTACTATCTCGCGCTTTGCGGAATTATATAAACGATATCCTTTTGTCATGGATTCATAGCCAACCAATTTCATTTTCACTTCCTTTGGCATTAATTTACCAATTTTGCCATTTTTCTGTAAAACTACAGCATCACACCCAAATCTTCTAAAATGTGCAACTGAGGGCTTCCTGTTGTACCATTTCTCATATGGTGTCATTTCCCCAAGAACTTTGGTTGGGCTCCTATTTCCATACCATTCTGCTGTGGTGTGTGACTAACTGTTGTCTGATGCAGTATTCCATTGCTCTGAAAATAGCATTTAAATTTGGCATTCAAGTACTCCTTACCATTATCGCTCCTTAGCTTCATTAATTTTTCGCCAGTCTGTTTTTCGGCCATCGTTACAAACTGAATGAAAACATCAAATGCATCCGATTTTTGCTTCAAAAAATAAGTAAATACATATCGGGAAAAGTCATCAGTAAACGTCATCATATATAATGCCCCGCCATGTGATTTCACTCTAAATGGCCCACACAAATCTGTGTGTACTAACTCCAGTACCCCTCTTGAATTAATTTGTGAGTAGTTGTCAAACGGTCTTGCAGTAATTTTTTCAACAGCGCAAGTAACGCATTCAAAATTTCTAGGCACCTTCAATTTCATACCCCTAACCATATTTTTGTTGCAGAGTGTACTCAAATCTCTACTGACCAAATCTAGAGTGCCATTTAATAAAATCATTTTCTGTTGCTGCATTATACACATATTCTGCCGATGTCACGGTGTCCACTTTAACAACAAATATCCCGTTTTCATTTACTGCATACATCATATTTTTGTTGCCTTTGTTCTTAATATTTGCATTATACTTTGCAAAACAAATAGTGTGACCAGCCTCTATGAATTTGGTGACAGACAAAAAATTCGAGTGAAGACAGTGTACATATAGCACGTTGATGAGTTTTATGCTCATATACTTTGACTTAATTGTCAACGTGCCTTTTCCCTCTGCAAAAAGAGTCTCACCAGACGCTAATACAATTCTTTGTTTCTCCTTTTGCAGACATGAAAACAAATTTCTGCTACTGCACATGTGCGACGACGCGCCACTATCCAAAATCCACTGCTTATTGTTGTTAATTTGTTTTTTCACTGCACACAATACCGACAGACTCCCACCATCAACTCTACAATGAGAGCGAATATGCCCCTTCTGTCCACACTTGTAGCATTTAATATTACTGCGTTTATTCTCCTTCTCATTGCGAATATTTTTTCTGTTAAATTTGTTGTTGCTTTTGTTTACTCTTTCGTGTTTTTGCCTCTCGCTTACTGTAAATACCTTGTCATCATTTAAATTGCTTTTTTCTCCTTGGCGTCGCTCTTTTCTAGAACTTTCGAAACTAACTGTTCTATACCAGGCAAATCATCTCTGCTTTCAACAGCAACAACAAAACTCTCCATTTCTTCTGGCAAAGCACACAATAACAAAATCCTCAGGCAACGCAATACCGATTGTCTTTAAATCGTCTATGATTCCACGAAATTCGCCAATTTGTGTGAATATTTTCTCACCAGGATTAATTCTGAACCGTACCAGCTTTTTGAATAGATTCACCATTCTACACGCCGTGTTTGCCATGTAGAGCCCACTTAAGGAATCTCATGCACTCTTTGCTGTGGTACAATCCTTAATGTGAATCAGCTCGCCTGGCCTCACACTTAAATTAATCATTGCGAGAGCCTTCTGGTCCATAACATTACATGCCGCTTGTTTGTCAGCCTCTGCCGGACATACACCCTGGACGGCATCCCACAAATCCAATGTGATGAGCAGGCTTTTAATCTGTATAGACCACGTCGCATAATTTTCACCGTTGAGCTTCTCCAACTTAGCGACAGAATTCATATTTTTTTCAAAAATAAATCTCCAAATAAATCAATTTTGAAATTCCAATTTTTTATTATTTTTTTTTTAATGCGTGGGTCTGGGCCCATAACCTTTGTTAGTTTTTTTATTTTATTTTAGAAAGAAAACCACCCGCCTGCTCGTTTGACGAATTTTATTCGAATGAATTCAATTTTATAAAAAAGTGGAGTAGAAGTTTTAAAAAGAGAAAGTAGATATGCAGTTGGGTTGCCATCGTGCATTTAATACAACAAAAAATAACCAAAACTCACGTCTAATAAGCCGACACCATACCCACTCACTACGGCGACTTACAACCTACCTATCAAACCTACCTATCTATCCGTAAATGTACACAATAAGAGTGCAGGGTTTCAGACAACCATCTCGTGAATTATTCATTCCTTAGTTGCCCACTACAACCCTTTAGCCAGTATTACAACCTATCTTCTCACACCTCTTATGTTATGCGTGTTAATTTCAAGCATGACTGACGGGACCTACAGTTTAATTTAATCTTTTCTTGCCAATTTTATTTTACTTACTCTCACAGTTTTTGCCAGAAGCCTGCTGAGGGGAAGTAGCCGAAAAAATATTTATTCATATTTCGTTCAGCTGGAGATGTCTGACCTGGAATTTGAACCAATACACTATCTAGTAGAATAGCGCGACTTCTAAGTCGACGTGCCTACCGACGTGATTATTCAAAAAAATGAGTACAATGGAATCATACTCATAATTTACCTTTACGCATTCATACTTATTCTAATATTATACTATATATAATATATTATATTATATAATATATAATATATATTATATATAATATCATACTCATACTTAACAACACGTATGATGTGGTTGATTTCGACTCTCCATGACTCAACATTTACAAGAATCACAAAATAAGTACGATTCGCGTACGAACACTAAAATACTCATTAAAAGGTTGTGTGTTTGCTCTGCTTATTGCACTTTTGCTTATGCGTCTTTTTTCTTTTTTTGTAAATGCAATAACAACTAAGAGTCACTAGAGTATTTTCTAAATTTATGAATCTAAATGAGTAGGCTTATGAATCAAATATTTTTCGAATGGTAGGAGCTTGATATCAACGTTGTACTCATACTCATTGTACTCATACTTATATATCAACTTTGTAGTGAGTACGAATGAATCAGAGTAGTTAAATTTCAATATTGTTGACTCACTTATATTCAAAACTTCATGAGTGCTTATGAGTAGCGAAAAAACGATTCATTGCTGATCTCTTATGTCTACCAAAAAGACAGTTTCCCATGAGAATGGTTTTGTGCTATATATGGCCTTGCGATTTAATGACAGAAGCGTGTCGATTCTCTTTTTATCCATAAGTGTCCTGAAGAGTCTATCTACTACTACCTATTTCACACACACACACTTGAAATTATTTTTGAAAATTTTTGAAATTATTTTTAATGTTTTTGATTTAAATTTGAAGACAAAAAGGCCACGAGAGGTTCTCAGAAATGAGTTTTTGAAAGTAAAGCAAACCGCCTTTTAATTGATTAGAAATGAAAAGTAATTAAAAGTAATCAAACAATGATTAACGATTATTATTTGAGTGATTATTAATTCATTTATTGAATATTGTTTGCCTGCTAAGAGGCGCAGGGGGTTGGAAGTGATGACAAACAATCATTGGCTACTTAACGCCTTATTAATAATGACGGCTCTCTTAATTCATTTGGCTAATCAAAGCAAATTATTTACCATGACATTGTACGTCAATACACAGTCAGCATAAAATGAAAGACAAATGGTAGAAAAAGACGGAGAATAAAAATATAATAAACTAAAAACGCCTTTTTGTTAGAATATTATTTTTAATTACCAGAATCATTTAGCAATTCTTTTTCCCAATCCAATTTTGATGGTGAGGGCCACCCAAGGATATTAAATTTACTCAAACCAATAAAATATTTGTACAGGGAAATTATTAAAATAAATGAGGAAAGCTGTTGGAGAAAGACTGACAAATAGATGCAACATCATTGCTTACTTATTATTCGTTATAAAATATTGCATAATTATTTCATTTTGCCATTCATTTATCCACTGCTGAATAAGCCAGAAGAAAATGCTAAAATGTAAAGGAAAATGAAACTGAAGAATGAAAATACATAACGAGACTCAAAAAATTCCATGATAATGACAACGCAACATTTATTTTAATTATTATAAGACAAAACTGAGGTTGACTAATATATTTAGTTAAGTATTGACCGCATTGATTACCAAAGTTCACTTGAGCACGCTTAGCGGACCGTTGTAACGCCACAAGTTAGTGTAGTCTCTGTACTAACCGAATTCCATCAAACTCAGCGAAGAAGTTGGTCAGTGGACTGCACTTCCAAACAGTTTTTGACAGGTGCTGCCATATGTGGCCTAGCGTTGTCATGTTGGAAAATTACGCCCACATATCTAAGTTACAGTTACAGTCAGGGCACTTCGTGCATTGTTTGTTGCAAACGAATTAATTAATTGGGCAATTCACACGACTTTATATTGTGTATGTTGTATTGAATACACTTTTTGTTTGTGAACGCTCAATGTTATGTTGTATTGTGTATTTCGCATTCCAAAGGTCAAAAAGCGATAAGAAGAAGAACATTATTAATAATTTGATTTTCAAGCAGAAAAATGAAAAATATTTCGGAAAAAAGTAAGTTAAATAATTATCTTTGCGAAAAATATAATTTTGAAATGTTAATTTTTGACTCGTTGCATAGCAAATATTTTGTATTTTTGTTCTTCTTCTGATTACGTTTACATAAACTGATAGCATGAAACCAATACAACTTTTAAAAATATATGAAAAAAATGTGTATAAACGCATCGGATTTTTATATGAAAATTATCAACAACAAGCATACACTGTTGTATTTTCGTCCATCAATACTCGCCATACAAGATACAAGGGCTTGTATGAATTGCCCAAATTTTTGTATACGGCTAGTCGCCGTAGTCTAGCAGGTAGCGAGTTGGCTCATTAGACATGAGGCCACGGTTCAAAAACCCATGTCAGACATCCGCAACAAAATGAAATACGAACAAATATTTCTTTGGCGACTTCCGCTCAGCAGATTTGTGGCAAAAATAAAATTACCATGAAAAGTTTCTCAAAAAATCTGTCGTTCGGAGTTGACTTTAAATTTTAGGTCCCGCCGTTAATGTATAAAATTAACACACTACATAAGTGGTGTGAGAAACTATGTCGTAAGCCAAACTGAGTAACCAACTATGTATGGACTTTGACTCAGCATTCCAGCAAATGACTTCTGCAGAAGTTTTTGTCCTGAGGAGAAGGAGACTGTCTTTCACCTCATGAGCGAGGGCCTTGCTCATGTAAGGAAATGTGGAGGTTTTTGACCTCTAACTTTCCGACATTCTTATAAGAACTCTCTAATATAAGGATTGCTGCAATAACAAGGTTTTTTTTTACACGGACTCTGGTTTCCTCTGGGAAATGTTTGACGTTTGTTTGCCTTTTAACAAGGAGCTCATCTGCCACCTTATCTAACCTAAGTGCCGCCTTTTTAATTAATTTTTTAATTTATAATTTTTCTTCACTTTGTAATATCTCCTAAACAGCCTCACTATCATTGTGTTAAATAATGCCTTAACTAAGTGCTGCCTTTTTAATGATTTTTCTACACATTGTGGGCATAAGGACCTCCAAAACAATCTCTCTATCATTGTGTTAAATAAAGACTTAACCAAGGACCGCCATATTGTTGCTTTTTCTACATATTGTAGGGCATAAGAACCTCCTAAACAGACTCAATATCATCATGAAGTCGCCGTAGCCTAGTAGGTAGTGTGTTGGCTTATTAGACGTAAAGCCAGGCCAGACATCAAAACAAAATACAAAAAGTATTTCTGCGGCGACTTCCTCTCAGCAGATTTCTGACAAAAACTCTGAAAGTAAATAAAAATTGCCATGAAAAGTTTCTAAAAAATCTGTCGTTCGGAGTCGACTTTAAACTGTAGGTATAAAATGTATCATGTATAAAAATTAACACACACTACATAAGTGGTGTGAGAAACCAGGACGTTGTACAATGGGTCAATTCGACCTCCGGGTACTGTACTTGTCTTAATTGACAAGTACACACCTGAAGTCGCCGTGGTGTAGTAGGTAGTGTGTTGGCTTACTATTCGTAAAGCCCGGGTTCGTATCCCAGGTCAGACATCAAAAATGAAATATGAAAAAAAAAATATTTCTTCGGCGACTTCCTCTCAGCAGATTTCTGGCAAAAACTCTGAGAGTAAATAAACTGCCATGAAAAAGTTTCTCAAAATTCTGTCGTTCGGAGTCGACGTTAAACTGTAGGTCCCGCCAATCACGTATAAAATTAACGCACACAACATGAGTGGTGTGAGAAGCTAGGCCCTAATCCTGACTGAAGGGTTGTAATGGCCAAATTATGTATGTATGTATTTACACATCCACTAACCTAGCCTAACCTATCATCGTGTTAAATAAAGTCTTAATTAAGTGTCGCCTTTTTTATTTTTTTACACATTGTAGGGCATAAGGGCCACCTAAACAATCTCTGTATCATCGTGTAAAAACGAATTTTTTTTCGCTTTTTAAAGGAAAAGAGTTACAATAAACACCGACGTAAAGCAATTTTTTGAAAAGTCCTTGACTACACTGTTTGAGTTTTTTTAACGCCGCTGTTGAACTCCTCTTAATGCCTTTATGTCTTCCTAATTGAATGTTCATTTAAAGAAGAAACAAAATATAGAAGTCCAAGAAATTCATAAATTTCATTGAATTCCACCCTATCAACATGGGTGATGCCTTATTTATTTAAAAAGGTCATCAGCTGCATCCGTATGCGTCCTTGTATTCATATTTTTAAAACAAGAGAAAAGAAAAAAAGAAACGATACAAAATTAATCAAAAAGTAATCGTTTCAATAATTTCCTTGTTACTCCAAGCATGTGTCTTTCTTTTCGTTGATTTTCTTATTTTCTTCTTTTTTTCACCAATTGGTGCGTAATCAATGGGGATTGATTTAAAATTAATAAACAAAGTAACGAAGTTAATATGCAATTTGCTTACGTAGAGTGTATATTGAGAAAATATGATGAATTACTTGAATACACGAAGTTTAAATACACAATTAAAACCCAATATTATCGATAAGTTTTCTTTCAATTACAATCTCGTTTGCCATGCCAGCGAAGGGAGCCAGTAAGACTTCACTAAGGCACAGAAAACTGAAATAAAGGACAAGTAATGAAGGAAATATGAAAACAAATACAAGTAGGCCATCGTAATATTTACATTCACTTGTAATCGTGTAGAAGAAAAAGAAGAAAAAGAAACGACTAAAAATTAATCATAATTATAATTGGAGATGACACAAAGGCGTGAATATGACAGAAAAGTAAGAAAATTATTTTCACAAAATCCTTCACCATGCACAGTGGTATGCTACTGGCAGAAAAACAAAAAATGTTTACTCGAGAAGCATTCGATTAGAAAAATACCATAATTTTTTATAACAAAAAAAAAATATTTTTTAATCTGGATAATCTGGTTATAAATTAGTTGTAATGGCCATGGCAAGGATTCAAGCAAAATTTGATTTCAACAAAGCTGCCATTCCTTCCTATCCCATTCTATTAGTGGTGGTTCAATGGAAACAGCTCATGGAATATAGGCTCGTTTCTACAAAAACCTATACAACTCAGAAATACTTAAGGTCTCCTACATAGAAACTCGATGTATCCGTACGATGAGTGTAAGGTACTTACAAGTTCGATTATTTTATTTAAGATTTTTCCAATAAGAACTTTCGAACTTTGACAGATGATAGGTTAGGTTAGGTTAGAAGACGTGTCAATTAAGACAAGTACAGTACCCGGAGGTCGAATTGATTCTCACACCACTTATGATGTTTGTGTTCACTTTATACATGAGTGGTGGGACCTACAATTGATGTGATGTGATGTGAATTGGCCACCGAGTATGATTTAAGCCCGTAAGTGTTTTTCTCGTGGGGTTTTCTTAAGTCGCCCACATATATGAACGACAAAATTTTCTTAAGCAATGAGTTACACTTCTCATTTGGTTGTTAAGTCAAGAAGTGGCCATAGTCTAATTGCCGCCGTAGTCAAGTAGTCGCCGTAGTCTAGCAGTCACACCGAAGTCTAGTAGTCGCCGAAGTCTAGTAGTCGCCGTAGTCTAGTAGTCCCGTAGTCTAGTAGTCGTCGTAGACTAGTAGTCGCCATAGTCTAGCGGTCGTCGTAGTCTAGTAGTCGCCGTAGTCTAGTAGTCGCCGTAGTCTAGTAGTCACCGTTGTCTATTAGTCGCCGTCGTCTAGTAGTCGCCGTAGTATAGTAGTCGCCGTAGTCTAGTTGTCGCCGTAGTCTAGTAGTCGCCGTAGTCTAGTAGTCGCCGTAGTCTAGTAGTCGCCATATTCTAGTAGTCGCCGTAGTTTAGTAGTCGCCGTAGTCTAGTAATCGCCGTAGTTTAGTAGTCGCCGTAATCTAGTAATCGCCGTAGTCTAGAAGTCGCCGTAGTTCAATAGGTAGGGTGTTTGCTTATTAGACGTGAGACCACGGTTCAAAGCCCAGATATGACGTTTCCAATAAAATGAAATATTTCTTCGGTGACTGTCTCTCAGCAGGTTTCTAGCAAAAACTATGAATGTAAATACAATTCTCATGAGTCAACTTTTTGGAGTCGACTTTAAACTGTAAATACCACCATTCATGTATAAAATTAACACACGCAACATAAGCTGTGTGAGAAGCTAGGTCGTTATACTGACTAAAGGCGTGTACTAAAGGCTGGTATTTACTCGTATGTGGTTAAGTCAAGAATCAAAATTGTCTCTGTGGGAGCTCAAAGAATCAAGAAGTGATTGTGGAAAAGCCATTGTGAATGTTTCAAGCCCATCATGGTTTAGAGGTGAGTTTTTTTTCAAAAATAATGATTATGGAACAACTTTTATCGTCTACTTAAACTGCTACGACCATATTGCAACCGGCATATTTGAACAACACTTTTGGAATCGACCAATCGGCTTCCTTATATTCAAATAAATTTGGGCATCTTGAAATGCATGGACTCGGTAGGAAACGCTATTAATATCTCACGTCATCTGAATTAGACTCATAGAAATCTTTTAAGACATGAACAGATAGAAGGCAAAAACAAGCAATAATTTAAGAAATGAATGCTTATTGTTGCAGTGTCCATCGATTGCTGCAGTAATCGATAAAACAATAAACGTCAATAAACAATGATTAGTACAACTCATGCCTCTCTTTAACTAACGGAACATTAACGACAAGAGCGATAATAAATTATCGGCATCTCTTTGTGACACTCATCACAAGTGGACAGTAAAACATGACCGGAGAGAATGTGCATTTGGTTTTGGCAGCATGAAAGCAGATTTCAGTATCGTTGTATGCTGCTGCAGTGGTAGATTATTATATAGTAGATTATAGTAGATTATTTTTCTTATTACCAGGCGAAAACGAAACAAACAATGGTCACAACGGCATGAGGATATAACCCAGCAAAAGTAATTGGGGGCAAAAAGTATTCAGCTTGTGGTGTATACCGTAGCATACATATCTAAATGAAATGAAATTCCAAAGTACAAGTATTTGTCCATAAAAACCAATAATAATACAAATAACGCATCTTCGCTCTCAGGAGTTAACATGTCACGTTTTTAGGGACATTGGCTCTATTTTTTCAGTTCCAGTACTAGTTGCGTATTTATTGTGAGAATATAAAATATTATAAACAGTACGGCCTTTAATTTGATGTATGACACGGGCGAATAGCTTTAGCCGTTCCAGAGATATGGATCGCCGAAGTCGCAAAAGTGCCAAAAAATCGAAATTTTCAAAACTTTGAGGCCTCAGTGGCACGGGTTAACATCTTCCAATTGCGCTCAAACTTTGGCAATCCTAAAATCTGACAGAAAGAAACATTTTAGGGGAAAAAAAAAACGGACATCGATTTTTTAAAACCACCCTAGTGTTCCCTGAGCCGTTAGGAATAAATTCCAATCAATTATTTATCCAATTTATTCCACATGCACTGGAGAGCAGGCAGCATTCATATTCTTATTCTTAAAATATTCTTGAAGTCTTTATTTAATTGCCAATCCGGCAGTTGTGTTTCAATCATTGACTGGCGGCACACTTAAGTGGTTACCGTTGTAGCAACATTATTATCAGCGCCACTGAAGCAACTGTGATTGGAACGTTTAAATTGAACAAAACGAAGAGAAATACTGGCATAACAACCATTCATACTATGTTGTGACACAGAGATATTAAACAGAAACAGAAGTTCCGTAAGGAATTCTTATACCTACAGGAGGCAGTGCAAATACCTAAACACCTTCAACTCTTTTCGGTAGGGTCTCCAACATACAGGTTGGCGGGTGGAAAGAATCTTTTTCTTGTTGTCAGTTGGCGACAAGTTAATGTGTCTTAATTGATGGCAACTGAATTCATTTAATACGATTTTAAGATTTTCTTTTGGTAGCATGTGTGGCCCGGAAAGCCTTAAAAAGACATCATATTGCACTTAAGAGAGGCAAATTTAGGTTTTGTATTGCAAATGACTCATTTGGAATTTCTTTTAATTTGCTTGTGGTGTATGTGGGAAATTCCACCCGGTATGGTAGTTTTAAGGACGCTACAAAGGATAGCCAGGCAATGGTACAAAAAACGTTACAGGATCAACATTGCCAATAGCGAAGTGACAGAAATTCAGCCACTGTTTCAATATGGAATGCTTGGACTCCTTAAAATCGTCCACTGTTGGGAAAGTTTGTGGACATACAGTGTTTGTGCGGTGCCAATTAATTTAAACATGTTTGTGGTAATCATGGTAGGTGAGGCTAGGTTAGGTAAAATGGTGGTTCACACTAAAGGAGAAGATCCCACTTACGTCATCATTTTGACCTTTGCGATAACACAATCATTACCTAACCCTGGGGACCAAACATTTCCTAGAGGAAACCAATCCTAGTCCAAAATAAGTCTTGCTACTGCAGCAATTTTTATATTAAAGAGCTCTGTCTAGGACATCAGAAAGTGAGAAGTCAAAAACCTCCACGTCTTCATGGCGAAAGCAAAGCACTAACAAATGAGCAGAACACAGTCTCTTCCACCTCCTCAGACACACAGCTCCTGAAGAAATTTTTTGTGAAATGTCAAGTTGTTCGACATGTCTTTCAAAAAGATAGTCACTCGTTAGAATCATTACTATGCGATGAAAGGCCATGCGATTTAAGGACTAAAGGAAGTCAGCGCTCTTCTTATCCAAACGTAGCGACCACAGGCCAGTAATACATATGTACGTACATACATAATTGGTCATTACAACCCTTTAGTCAGTATTACAACCTAGCTTCTTACACCACACATGTTGTGTGTGTTAATTTTATACATGAGTAACGGGACCTATAGTTTAAAGTCGATTCTCAACCACAGATTTTTTAGAGGCCAACAATATTGCACGTAAATAAGATTGAGCCTCCCTGTAAACCTAGTGCATAATATCGAAATTAACTGAAGCAATTGGAATACCTATGCCCATTGATATTTCGGAGATTGTAAGCTCCGTACCGGCTAAGTCAGCAGTAATGCAATTCCCAAGAATATCCCTATGTCGCGGAACTCATGTAAAAGTTAGCTTTGATTGATCTGAAATTTCCCTGGGAAATCCAAGACATTTATGAACAAGAAGGGACGTTGAACTATGTTCGGTAGGGACTTAATTGCAGAATATCTGTCCGAATAAATGAAGAGAATCACGCCACCCTACAAGCTTAAGGAATCATTTTAAAGTTTATTCAAAAGCTACTGTTTAATATGACTATGATATGACTTCAAACTGATAAACCAAAGCAAAGAAAAATAGTTTCGTTTAAGACTTATATGCCACTCTGCTGTTTATCTCAAAGGTGTTACATGCTTACATACATGAATAATTGGTCACTACAATCCTTCAGTCAGGATTACAACCTAGCTTCTCTAGATGGTGATCTTATGTTGTGTGTATTAATTTTATCCATGAGCGGTGGAACCTACAGTTTAAAATCGACCCCGAACAATAGATTTTAGAGAAACTTTCCATGGAAATTTTGTTTGATTCACAGAATTTTTGATTATAGATTATAAGTAGATATGTAGTTGCAGTTTTATACACTTAAACTAACACGTTGCCGTAGTGTAGTAGGTAGTGTGTTGGCTTATTAGACGTAAAGCCAGAGTACGAGCCCCAGGCCAGACATCAATACAAAATACGAAAAGTATTTCTGCGACGTTTTCCTCTCAGCATATTTCTGGCAAAAACCCTAGGATTAAATAAAATTGCCATGAAAAGTTTCTCAAAAATCTGTGGTTCGGGGTCGACTATAAAAATGCATGAGAAATTTGGAATCACTAGTCTTCTCAGGAGAGTTCGAGGCTTTTAACGTGGATCTAAATGATATGGAAAAGTTTCATTATGTGCTAGGGTCTTCATAGTAGAAATTTATTCAAGAATACAGCCTTTTAGTCTCATTGGAGATTAATACTAATGTCACTTCTTTTTATTATTGTTACTCAATTTGCTTATTATTGTATTAAAATAGATTGCAAATAAATATATGAAAAAAAAAGAATACAGCCATATCACACAATATACCTCGGCTTAATATATCGCTTTAGGGTTAATAAAATATTATTCTGCTCTTTATAACGCCTTCAATTATTGTTTTCTTGTATTTAATATAAAAATGTTCAAACTTTTGTTTATTTTAAATGAAAACCACCAAAAATTCTTTGGCTTTTTGCATCATCACTCTTAATTAATGAATTTGTTAATGCCGAACAACAAAACCTATCAGTGCACACGAATAATTGCAAGCAAATATTTATGCATTTACTATGTGAACAAACAGACAAACAAACATACGAAATATATTTCGAATTAAATTAATTAAAAACATTTAAACTATAAAGGTTTTTGTGGCTGGCTTTAGCAGGATAACTTAATAAATGGCATACGGCAGCCGAATAGAATCAAGTGCAGCAAATGTGGTAAATTTGTTTCAAAGAAATTTTTCATTCTGGCTTGTGTTGTTTATTATGGTTTAAAAGGATTTTTGTGTTATGAACACAAACTATAATTTAAGTTGTTTAACACTACCCTGCTTTTACATCAACAAACAGCCAAAGGCAGTTTAGCAGCTGCCAATGCATTCTGAAAGACGCATCGTTTGGTTAGTTTTGTTCACTTGCAACATTGTTGGAGTCTACTCATTCAAGAACCTGCACAGTTAGTTGACTGACTGACTTTTTTCCATAGTGGAAAAGTTGGACTTGGTTGTCATCAAAAATTAGCAATGAATCGCTTTTTCGCTACTCATAAGCACTTATGGAATTTTGAGTATGAGTAAGTCAACAGTATTGAAATTTAACTACTCTGATTCATTCGTACTCACTGCAAAATTGATTTATAAGTACAGGTTGCAATGGGTGTGCGTACAACGTTGACATCAAACTCATACCATTCGAAATATGTTTGATCCATAAGCCTACTCATTTAGATTAATAACTTTAGAAAAATACTTATAATACTTATAAATGATTCGATTGACTCGAATCATTCATTAAAAGTTACAGTCTTAGTTGTTGTTGCATTTACAAAAAAAGAAAAAAGAAAAGGACAAAGTACAAAAGGACAGCAAAGTACAAAAGGACAGCAAGTAAAGCAAACACAAGAGCTTCTAGTGAGTATTGTAGTGTCCGTACGCGAATCATACTTATTTTGTGATTCTTGTAAATGTTGAGTCATGGAGAGTCGAAATCAACAACATCATACATGTTGTTAAGTATGAGTATAATGAGTACTTCAAACTTTGAATACGAGTAGTATGAGTATAATATTAAAATAAGTATGAATATATATAAGTATCAGAAATTATGAGTATGATTCGATTCTACTCATGTTTTTGAATACACATTGCTGATTTCTAGTTGTAATGTGGTTTTGATATGGCAGGAAATAACATTACACCATGAGAGCGCGTTGGGTGAACAAATTATCTCATAATTTGAAGCACTCCAATCACCACCAAGATCATACAATCATATGAGGTGAATACATATTATTATTATTATGTCGTAAAGAGGTGCCTTTGTACTGCGGCCATACGATCTATTGTATTCTCCTCCTACTTTATGCGGTATTCCCATAATATCTCCTCCAACATTATTGCCCCGGATGCTGCCCTATGCCAGCAATGACAATTTCTCGTCTAGCTGCTGCTATGCAACCAGGTGTTGCTTTCTACATACATACATACATACATACATACATAATTGGTCATTACAACCCTTCAGACACGAGTACCACCTAGTTTCTCACATCACTCATGTTGTGTATGTTAATTTCATACATTAGTGGCGGGACTTACAGTTTAAAGGCGACTCCGAACGATGGATTTGTGTGAAAATTTTTCATGGCAATTTTTATTTACTTTCAGAGTTGTAGCCAGAAATCTGATGAACGAAAGTCGGTGAGGAAATATTGGTTCATATTTCATTTTATTTTAGACGTCTGACTTGGGATTTGAACCGCCGGCTCACGTCTATGCTCGATGCTGAACCTTTTGCGTCCGAATTACATGTAGAATTTTGTTATAAAACATGTTAAAATTCACTTCTTTCCATTAACATGCTCGTATTTACATGAACACTTGTATTCATTATATTCAATCACTCTTTATATTCAATGAGCAATTGCGAAAAGGCTTATGATTGTTGGATCCCGTAAATCATAAAAAAACTCTTCCCTTGTTTTGAATTCTGTTGCTGCTTCTACGGCGGCTGGTATTGTTGTTACTGCTGGCCAATGCGAGTGAATCAATAATTTATTAAAACCGATTATTATCGCTTTTTGTTTGCGTGTTGGGAGAAATTTACTACAACCAGCGTGCTTTACTGTACCAGCCAGCTTCAGTCGTGGTAGCAGCCTTTGTTGCGGGTGATTGGCTTTAATTTAACGTTGCAAAGTATGTGTTAAATGTTGGTTGAATTGTATTTTGCATAAAAATTTTTTACTTGGCCAGGGTTTGTGTTTTAACACGTTTTATTTAATAATTCCATGCCCATACATACATACATACATACATACATACATACATACATACATTGGCTTATTAATAATAATATTTCACTGCTTTTTTGTTTGTTTGTAATTTTTTTTTCTGAATTCATCTTCTTCAGGGTATTTTAGTTGTTAATTTTTTTATTTCATAAAATACGTTGTAAACGGTTAGTGGGTTGTGTGGTTGTTGACTGTGCTATAATTATGCAAACAGTGCAGGAGAAAATATTAAATGCTGTGGACATAGAAGAAGAGTGCCAGGGTAGAAAAGAAAAAAATGGAAACTACGAGTTATCTCGTCGATCGGCAGTTAACGTGTTAAGTCACTAAATAAAGAAAGCAAGGTTCCCTACTAGACTTCCGCCTACTTTCAGTGCCAGGAATTTCTAATCGGAATTGTAGAATGAAAGTTCCTTTTTGTTCAAAAACAACATCACAGTAAGGCCTTAATTCTTATCGACTATGCAAAACTGCATGGTTTTCTGACTACAAGACTGAATCTCTTCAGTAAAAAGAATGTAAACACGTTACATTTCTGAAGGCAGAAAGGCTTGCAAAAGCGTATGGCGATAATACTCACAGGCATAGCTGACAGATAAATGACGCACCAAATCGTCAAATATTTGAGAAAAATCGTCAAGATCGTCAAAGACGTTTATAAAATAGTCAGATATAATAAATATATAAATTAAAATTATTTAAAAACCAAAATTATTTCTATTGTAGTAAAACATATAAAGTCAATATATGTATGTACATATCTGAGTTCAAAAATAAAACATTTAAAAAAAATTTGTTTGAAATCTTCATCTTCATTTATTAATTTCTTTCCAAAAATGGAGAAATTTTATATCATTTTCATTTTTAAGTTTTAAACAATCTATCCCAGTGTTGTTTACAAGAGCAGCAATAATAATGCAATTAAGGAGTCAGAAGCTCTTGGCATGAAAATTCAGTATAATGCTGACACATTTTTCAGTTCTTTCTTAAAATCTTATCATCTGATCTTACTATTTACACCGTTTATAACCGACAGAGAGTGGAATACAACTCTAGTATATGGCTTGGTGCCACAACCTCTATTTTGCGGTTTCTCCAGCGTGTACAGGAGAGGCCGTAGTATCTCGTTAATGACGGTAGTGGACTCAACACCATTGAATCATTGGAGCATCGTTGCAATGTAGTTTGTGTTTCACTGTTCTGTCGCTTTTATAGTGATTTTGCTCGAACGAAATATGGGGACTTTTACCCGAAAATCATATATTCCTACATAACGCTTGTCTTTCTCGGCCAGCACATCCATATGTGGTCGATTGGCCAGTGGATCGTACACTGCATTACAGTAAAAATACGTTTTTTAGTCGGACTATCCGTATGTTGAACTCAATTCCTGCAGAGGTCTTTCCTGTTACTTATGGTATAAAAATATACAAGCCTAGTGTCCATAAATACTGTCTCTTTCCTTTTTCTCATAACATAGTCAATGCCATCCATCCGCTGAGTGTTGGTCGTACGAAAAAAAAATAACGGCGCTTGCCTTTGTTCTTCCGATGGCAATATTAGAAGCTGTACTCGAATTTTTAAAATGTCTGCAAATACAAGTGATGGATTTTTCTCAACTACGTGGTTATTACGGAGTTGTAATTTTTCAGCTTTTAAGGGGTTAATAAGGAATAAAATACAGAAAAATCATCACAGGTATTCGAAAGTAAGTTAAAAATATAATAACATAAATTTCCAATACTTACAATCGCAAAGTAAATACAAAGCTTAAGGTGGCTTTTAATGTACTAAAGTAAAGAATATGATTTAAAGAATATGAATTTTTAATTTTTAAAAATCGTCAAAATAAGGACATAAATCGTCAAATCGTCAATATGATATTTTTGAAGCTCAAAATCGTCAAAATGATGATAAATCGTCAAATCTGGCAGCTATGCTCACAGGACATGCAACCAATTGTCTTCATATTTGAAAGTAAATGGCATAAAAGGTAGTAAAAGAATTGAAACAGAGAGAGAGAGAGAGAGTAAAGAACACTACTACACGAGTATGAACCAATCTCCCTTACATACATAATATGGATGCTCATTATAAGCCTTCAGTTCGGTACTTCTCTCACCATTTATGTTGTGTTTGTTAATTTTTTTCATGAGTGGCGGGACCTACGACAAATTTTTGAGCAACTTTTTCATGACAATTTTATTAGATCAGAGTTTTTGCTACTAATCAGATGAGAGGCAGCCGTCACGTTTCGATTTATTGGAGATGTCTGACATTAAGTTTGAACCGTGGCCTCAGGTTTAATAAGCCAACACATTACCTACTATACAACGGCGACTGCCTTAGAGTCAGCGTTATCCCATGATAAATTATAAGAAACCCTAAATATCAACTTTCAGCAGAAAGTTTTAATCGTCAGAACATGTATTCAAAACTAAAAACAATCTCCTTCTACCAAAAATCAGGACAGTTGGAAAGACATCTTCACATATCCTCCCGAAGTCCATCTTAGATATTTTGCCAGATAGTTGCCAGATACTTGGTAACACAATGTGCAGTAAGACAGCCAGTCACTAGTCTATCGTTGATTATATGGAGCCAAAGCAATAACATTGTTAATTAATGAACCAGGACTGTTAAGAATGTAACATTTCGATTTATTCTTTCAAAGTCTCTGTACTTTCTTGCGACCCTATCTCCCTAAGGTTAAAGTTCACTTCAATTATTTCATGAAAATTCTGGTTTTCAGCCAGTTTCAATAGGTTGGTTCGACCAAAAGGTCGTTTGGTTTCAAATTTTGCACCACTTAAGCCTAGATCCTTAAGTAAAATTTTTCACGTAGTCTAAGAATAAAGTCAAACAAGTTGAGTATCGACACTTCCGAATTGTAATCAAGACTTTGCGATTCAACAGTAATAATTTCTTTTCGTTACGCACATATTTCTTTGTCTTGTTGTTGCTTTTGGATTCGAAGGAACTGGTTGTCGACTAAACTGACGAGGGAAATGCGCCCTATGTACTTCGACGGCAGACTTATACTTTGGTTACCCAAGCGTAAAAAACGTAATATCGTTATGTACGTAGCCTTAAAACGTTTGTGTAGTTATAGAAACGTTCAAAACGGGACATATGTCAACGAAGAATGTAAATAAAAACGAAACAGAACCCAAAGCAACACACAAACGAACACAACAAAATGCAAAGAAATACAGAAAGAAGAATATACAGACTCATCATCAGTGTTGGCGTTTTTTGTTCAATGCTTATATTTTTCCGGATTTGGTTATTATTTTTCTTATAAAAATAACTTTTGTTTTGTTTGTTAAAATTAATTAACTAGTTTCTTTTTTCTCAATTATAATTAAAGTTGAAAAAAATAAAATAAAAAAACTGCGAATTTAATTTTTTCACAAATGTTGGTTACAATATTTTTTTTCGTGGCAACACAGTTCCTCATCTCTCATGTTCAAATGCCACGTAAAAACGTGGGAGAATTCTGTTTTATACAGATCGTTTTGTTTTGCTAACGAGAGAGAACGTTTCGGTAATCGTTTACATTGTTCTCCATATTCTAAAAAGAGAACGTTTTTTGGTATACAAGTTGTTCACATGAGTGAACAAATACACAAACCTAACCCTGACTTCCAATAATACAACACAAACATCTTTAACAAACAATAACAATAATAACACCAACACACATCAACAAACATCATATTCACAATAAACACATATACATACACACATTCATCAACATTTCATCAACACCTTCAACATAATTATTAGGATCCTTGTTGATCAGTTGATTATCGACATCGAGAACAAAAGGAACAACCCAACAATCCTTTCGCGAGTGCGCCACATATAATATCATTTTAAATATTGTGGAAATTAACAAGACTAAAAGAAATTGTAAAATATTGTGAACATTAATAAATTTAAATCTAAATGTGAACGATAGTGAAAAAATTATATATATTGTAAAACAATTACATAGAAATACATTTTATAACGTTTTTAAAATATATACACAAAACATTAACAAACACTTATCATTTGCATATATACATAATTTATATACATAAAAGGTTTGTGTATTTATATACCCTACCCCCTCTTACCCCACATACTAACCCTACCCCATAACCCGTTCGTTCATGGTCCTTCAAGGAAAAAGAAGAGACAGCGACACGTATGTATACAGTCCACAAAACACCCCTTAATTTGTGAAAAATATACCCCACCCTAAAAAATATAACCCCACAAAACCCTAATTTAAAAATTTGTTCTAAAATAAAAAGAAATTTAAAACAATGACAATAATAGAGCTGTGCATTAAATAAATCAGTGCAAAAGTGATATAAATAAACAAATTAAAATAAACACACATACACTAACAAAAACAGTGTTAAACATAAATCACCCTATGCAAAAAATGTTACAAATATCCTACAAACAAAGATACATAACTCGATAGTCAACAAAATACTTAAATATATAAATCAGAAAACACAAATTAACAATTAACACAAACAATAATCACAGAAGTTCACATTAAAAGAAATAGTACATTAACAAAAACAACATACATATAGAACAGTAAAATATTAGAAATTGCAAAATCAAAAATAATACATACTTCATATTTAAAATTATCACACATATTAGAATTACAAAAATAAAATCATATTACATAGAACAGTAAAATAAAAGTTAAAAACAAATTTAAAAGGCACAAAAGTTTACTAAAGTTCACAAAAAATACAAACAAAACACATATTACATTAAAGAAACAAAAATTATACATTTTCAAAATAATACAAAAGCAAAAAAATTAAAAGCCCAAAACAAATATAAATTAAAAAAGGAAACAAAAAAGTTCACAAAGGTTAAAAAAAATAGAAACAAAATACACATTAAAAGAGGAACACATATTGCACATTTTTTGGAACAATACATAAACAAAACCAAAGTGATAAAAGAAAAATAAAAAATTGAACAAAATTCAAAACAAGTAGCAACAAAATACATAGTGACAAAAATTATAAAATTGGAGAAAATAAAGTGCACAAACAATTGCATTCCAATACAGTTCACTAACAAAAAATAAATCAAAAACAATTACAAATATAAGCTACTACTAACAAATTAACATTATTAACATTGCACACAAACAAAACACAACAGACATCACACAAAGAGGAATTGGAAAAATAAAATTGGTTTGTACCCTACCCTCAGCAGACAAGGTAAGTTGAAATTTTTCAATTTACATTTTTTTATATATATCGCATAATTTGTCGCGAATTTTTTGGATTTATAAAAGAAAAAAAAATCACAATATAAAATATTATCTCATAAAACCCACCCAATACTTACCCTTTTTTTCGATAATATTTTCAAAATATTGTGAGTAACACATATTGCCGTTCTCTTTGTGTAGTGCAACAAAAACACAAAGGATACCCAATAGGCAATTTTGTCTGCTGATTATTTTTATTTAAAATTTGAAATAAACATTTTTTAACCAAATTTACCCGCGATAATTCGATTTACTATCGCAATTTAATAACTTTTTCCAATCCTCTGCGTATTAAATTTGGGAGAAATAAATATGTCGGAATTAAAAACTTTAGCCGCCGATATTCTACGTTATATCCAACAGGATTTAAGTGCCTTTGAGGAAGATTTTAAGGCCAGTACAGAGAAGTCTCAATCACTACCCGCATTGAGATGCATGAAGAATGAATTGGAAGAGTTGTGGGCGAATATTGACGGAAAATTCAGACAGATCCGAGAGTCGCCACAACTCAATGAACCTGAAGTAGCCAATTCTATAAATTTTAATGGCCTCTCCAGGAATGTGAGATCGACTAAAAAATTCTATAGGTCATCTATGATTTCCATAAATGAATCTATAGAAAATTTAACTCAACCCAAAAATTCAAACACCACCCCACCCGAACCCTCACAACCCACACAACTCACCCAATCAGTTGGATTTAACGTACCCCCTTGCGATATGCAAACATTCAGTGGGGATTTCAAGTCTTGGGCCTCGTTCAGAGACCTATTCAAGGCCATTTATGGCAATAATACCTGCCTAAGTGGTGTAGAAAAACTTTTCTACCTTAAGAATAAGACTAGCGGCGAAGCTAAAGAAATAGTCGATAATGCACCCTTAACTAATGATGGTTTTCTTATTGCTTGGACCCAACTGGTAAATCAATATGAAAATAAAAGGATGCAAATTAACGCTCAGATTAAGACCCTTTTAAATTTACCAGCGGTAAACACTATGTGCAGTGTTTCAATAAGAAAACTGCAGAAAAGATAAATTGCTGTATTGCAAATTTGAATACATTGGAGATAGATACGGACAATTGGGATCCTATCATTGTATATCTCTGTTTGACAAAATTACCCAAGGAAACCCGAAGAGAATTTGAGAAAACCCTAAAGGATTTTGCTGAAATGCCTTCCTGGACTGATGTGGATGTATTTTTAACGAATACATTCAAAGAACTCACTTCTGTCAATGATGTTCCGGAAAGTAACCCTAACCCTAACCCAAACACCCACCCAAAACCCAAATACCTCCAGGACATCAAGAATCAATTTGCCAGAAAGGTAAACACGTTCCACAATGTAACATACGGCAATAAGAAGGATACCCGATCTACAAACAAAATTCAATTCCAGAGCAAACCCTTGAATTCTACGCAAACCCACCCAGATACCCATAATTACCCAAAAACCCAGGAGAAACTCGATGGTTCATTGTGCAAACTATGCAAAAATAACCACACTTTGAGGCAATGCTCATTATTTACTTCCCTGGGAGTAAATGAAAGAAATGAATTTGTAAAAAAGAGTTCTATTTGTTACAATTGTCTGGCCATTAGTCACATGGTATCAGAATGTCGCAGTACATTTACATGCAGATACTGTGGCGGCAGACATAACACCCTTTTACACAAACCCAACCCAAACACTAACCCACAGAATGACGATAAACCCTCTACGTCAAGTGCAATACAGTCTTTCTCTACCCAAACCCAATCAAGCAAAACCCAATTAGATGACAGAGATAGATTATTAGGCACAGCCGCTTTGAATTTTAGAATACATGGTGAAGAATTCCCTGCTAGAGCGCTTATTGACCCAGCTTCAGATTTTTCATTCATTTCTGATGAGCTAAGGCGCAAATTAAACTTACCCACTCTACCCATAGTTGCTGAAATCTCAGGTCTAAATGAGGTTGTTTCAGCACGTTCGAACAAGATGTGTGATATACATCTTGGTTCTAAAACGAATAAGGAATTTTCACTGAATATTCAGGCAATTGTTGTCAAAACACTCACCCGAAGTTTACCCACCCGAAACTTAAACCCTACTTTCATAAAAGATTTGGACAGGATACCATTAGCAGATCCTAAATTTTATGAAAGCCGCCCAGTTGATATTATAATTGGTAGCGATTTTTACCCACAAATTATAAGAGCTGGTGTTGAGAAAGATATTCTTGGCACAATAATAGCTCAAGAAACTGAGTTTGGTTGGATTCTAACCGGACCAGTACAAAATTCTCACCCTACCCGAAGAATAGTTTCTTATTACAGTTCTGTCAAGCTTGAACCCGCTGAACCCTACTTTAGTAACGAGAATATTACCCTAGCGAAACGATGGAAAAGGTTGAAAATTCAACACCATCAGTTTTGCAAGAGAAAGAAGGATGAATATTTAAAAGAGCTCCATAAACGGAGGAACACTAAACGTCCGGTGGAAGTCAATGACATTGTAGTCATTAAGCAGGACAACGCACCCTCGAATGAATGGTTACTCGGACGAGTAACCAAAATTCACCCAGTTTTCAATGGACTACCTAGAGTAGTCGAACTACGAACATCAACCGGAACGTTGACTCGGCCCATAACTAAGGTCGTAGTCCTACCCACACACTAGTCAACTCCCTTCAAATAACCCCGTTACACACCCTTTACTCACCCAGAATATTAACTACTTACCCAAACCCACTCACGGTATCCACCCAAATATACCACCCACCCGTTTCGTGCATTAATTAACCCACTCACCCTTATTAAATGGCACAAGTTTTTGCAGTTTTGTAATAATGACAATATTCGGGTTCCTAGATGGATACATTTTTCACCTTCAGCAGGAATTGAGTTTCATGACTTTTCAGATGCTTCAGAAAAGGCATACTCTGTGATTATACGCACGAGTTATACCCAAAAGTGGACCTATGTCCGTAACCCTACTCTTCGTTAAGACGAGAGTTGCACCTAGCGAAGTAATTTCGCCGCCTATATTGGAACTTTATGGTGCAGTGTTGTTGGCAAAGATGGCACACAATTTGTTTACCCAGCAAAGGCTAACCCAACACCCAATGAATTTTTAGACGGACTCCTCGATAGTTTTGACAAGTTCTAGAATGAACCAACCTCGTTGAAGGAATATCCGACAAAGTGGCCAACAACACATCTACCCTCCGAAACTCAAGCTGAAGTTGAAACTGTAGACCCAAAACCATCTATGAACTTCACTCACCCTATCCAGGACATTTTGGAAGATTTTCTGAAAGGTCCAAAGCTTTTAGAATATTGTCTTATGTCTACCGATTTTGTGACTGCGAATCATTTACTCGAAGAAATAAATTTCGACATAAAAGCATAGTTCTGGATCGAAAATACCCACAATCTATTGATGAAAGACTCAATAGATTATTAACCCACCCGAGTATTAAACTTGATGCGCATGGGATCAAAACTACCCGTGATAGACTAGAAATACTCTGTCAGACACAATATTTCAATGGGGAATATTATAGTCTGAGGAGATCAAATTTACTCACCCTTTCACCCTTAAGAATCACCCATTACTCACCCGAACACCATCCTTACCTACCCAAATTTTTACCCAAAACACCCACAATTATTAATACCCACCCAAAGTCTAAGTTTAGGTTCCATCCCACAAGAAGTTATGGTTAATCTCCAGGTCGGAATTGAAAGTCTGTACCCATGGGAAAACCCTGAAACCCCGAGTGAAAAAATTAATACCCTTACCCATTTTTTAGAGCAACTGAAAATAATTGTCTTTTTATTCACAGGTTGCCGGCCCGGGAGGATGTTCACACGAGTGAACAAATACACAAACCTAACCCTGACTTCCAATAGTACAACACAAACATCTTTAACAAACAATAACAATAATAACACCAACACACATCAACAAACATCATATTCACAATAAACACATATACATACACACATTCATCAACATTTCATCAACACCTTCAACATAATTATTAGGATCCTTGTTGATCAGTTGATTATCGACATCGAGAACAAAAGGAACAACCCAACAATCCTTTCGCGAGTGCGCCACATATAATATCATTTTAAATATTGTGGAAATTAACAAGACTAAAAGAATTTGTAAAATATTGTGAACATTAATAAATTTAAATCTAAATGTGAACGATAGTGAAAAAATTATATATATTGTAAAACAATTACATAGAAATACATTTTATAACGTTTTTAAAATATATACACAAAACATTAACAAACACTTATCATTTGCATATATACATAATTTATATACATAAAAGGTTTGTGTATTTATATACCCTACCCCCTCTTACCCCACATACTAACCCTACCCCATAACCCGTTCGTTCACAAGTAAACAAAAATACAACCACAAACACCAGCATAAAAAATGGTGAACAAGTAAACAAAAGTACAACAACAAACGCTACAAGAATAAATGTAAACAACGATGTTTACATTTATATAGATTTCGTGAAGGCGAAGTCATGAACAGTCGTCTTCAAGAACATTCATCAGACTGTTTACTTTGCCATATAAAAGGCAAGACAAAGCAGGCGACTGAGTTAGTGAAATTCAGTCAGTCTTGTGTGAAGACGCGGTGCGTTTGAAGAGAGTAATCGTGGTTTGAAGATCTCCGTTACAAAGATCTGTCTAGTAATTGTTATTGTTTAGGCAAAGGGAGTAAACAGAGGAATAACAAACAAAGCAATTGTTGTTGTTTACATCAAGTTGTGAACAGTGGCACACAGAATTGTGCGAATAATAAAGAATTTAATTAAAACCAAACACAAATTTGTTTTTATTTTATTTGTAATCGACGAGCTCATATTTTTAGCGTTAAAATGTAAAAATATAACAATATTCTCTGCTGTCAAACCATAGCTATCGATAGTTCTGGTGCAAACCAAAATCAGAAGAGTAATTTGCTTGTGTCCTTAAACAACTTGCACCAACTGTGACTTAAAAAAACTGTTCTTAACACGCGTTAGAATATAATTTTTAAAACATTTACCATGTTTGTCTGTATGGGTATATTAAACGTTTTGTAAATATACATGGCTATGTGTGTTGCGTTCTTAAAACGTCTGAATTTTAATTGAAAATAAAAAGAAGAAAAAAAAACTTCATCCATTTTATATTCATCCGTGGTTGTAGGTCCCTGTAAAGGGACACAATAAATTCTACTCTTGAATGTAAATATCCTGTTTGTCTGTCTATCCGTCTGATTTCGATGTTACCTGTATGAAGAAATTTACAAATTCAAATTGATGTTGTAATTGTTGTACGAAAATGTTTGTTTATTTTAGAAATAATTAATGTTTTAGGTACATGATCTATTCGAAATATGAAGGACGAAAATATGAATTTGAAGAAGAAGTTGAAATACTGCTTGCTTGTTGAGGTCTGCTCTCTGAAGCTTGTTAGTTTGACTGGTTAATTTGTCGTTTGCTTAAGCAGAATGGACATTAAGTGCCTCAGTGTATGTACTTGCCTCAATACAAAAATATTGGAAAGTTGCTTGCGTTGGGGATAACTTGGTATTAATGTGAATGGGAAAGTTTTCAATTACGGTGAGCTCATGTTGTCCGTGATATTTTTGGACATCTAATAGTGGTGTTGATATTAATCCCATTAAGATGTAGTTTATTCCTTTCTCCAAGAGTTATAAATTGGAGAACTTCTTACTGCCCAGGCTTAATGGAATTGAACTAAGGATGTCTAAAGGAAGGCTGCAATTGATATGCAATGGGATTTTCTTCCAAAGATGGCGAAATGGATTTCTGAACGTATAGTTTTATCCCGTATCAATATGAGGTTACCTTCTGTTCTGCCCTATCTGATATGAGAATACCCGGCAATAAGCAAGCAGACGAGCTTGCGATGAGGACAGCTTCCACAGCACTGATGGGCCTAGAACATTTCTGTGGAGTAGAAGCGGATGTTTGGAAAGATTTGATCAATCAAAACTGCTTCTGAGGAGTTACAATAAGAGGATATCTAAATTATGCACCAGACTTTTCAACAGTATTATAAGGTTGATTGATCATATGAAATGGCACTGTAGACTCTAAGTACGATTATTTACAATGGGGGTTGTTTAGAGCCCAACATGTATGTTTTCTGATGTAATGATGAGATTGAATCATCAGAACACGTTCTTTAAACCAGTGGATTAATGCGTACCAGAAAGGAACACCGTGGACTAGCAAGTAGTATGTTAGCCATGGTTCAAATCCCAGGTCAGACATCCGAAACATAATGAAATATGGAAAATATTTTTTGGCGACTTCCGCACAGCAGATTTCATGAAAAAGTTACTCTAAACTTTGTCCTTCGAAGCCACTTAAACCTATAGATCCTGCCTCTCATGTATTAAATTACCTCACACAACCAAAGTTGTGTGGTTGCAATCCTGACTGAAGGGTTGTAATGACAAATTAAGCAAGCAATTACCCCACAAAGTTTATCTTAAACGGTTTTTATTTAAAAAGAACGTCCTAAGCTCCTCTTCCAGCCCCACAGTCGCAAATTGACATGCGATCCAACAAAGGATGAACATGTTTCCTTTGCCTATCTGAATAAATTTTCCATTCTAATATGGAGTCAAGCATATAGAAGCTGAGTTTTCGAATGACAGCCTGTTTAGCAGATAGAGTTGGTTTCTGTAGTTCTCTGTACTTCTGGTCCAAGTTTAATGGCGCACATCTTTCAATAGCGTAAATTTGTGAATTTGAAGTCGCCGTAGTGTAGTAGGTACTGCTTTGGCATATTAGACGTGAGAATACGGTTCAAACCCCTGGTCAGATATCTTCAGCAAAACGAAATATGAGAACATATTCCTTCGACGAATTCTTTTCCAAAGATATTCTAATGGCCAATTATGTATGTACGTACATATGTATGTAAATTTGTGCTTGAAAGAAAGTTGGCTGCTGCCCTACTAAAAGTATTTTCGTCCGATTGTATGTTAAAGAAAGAACTCTCTCGTGTAGCAGTCAAGTCAAATCCTTCACTCTTATAACTTATTCTCGTTTCGAAACATTTCCTAAAATCGTAGGGTTTATTAGCAAACCCCTGCTGTTCAGGGTACCCTTGTCGCTATAATCTAGTAGGGAGTGTGTTGGCTTATTAGACATGAGGCCACGGTTCAAGACCCAGGTCAGACATTTCAAACGAAATATGAAAGAATATTTCTTCAGCTACTTCCTCTCAGCAGATTTCTGACAAAAACCCTAAAAATTTCCCAAAAAATCTGTCATTCAATCGACTGTTAGTCCCGCGACTCATGCATAACATGAACACATACAACATAAGTGTTGTACCAATTTTGTATGTATGTTTAGGGAACAGTAAAATAGGTCTGTCATGCAATTTGTTAGGCCACGATACGCCCTGATAAAACTCACGTTAGACTTGTCTCCCATTCTCTCTAATCGCACTTTCCACGGCTTGCTGCTTAGCTTATATATTTTGCTTAAGTCCTTATAGTGTTCCTTTAGGTGTATAAAACTTCATATACCTATCTACCTATATAAACATACCATTTGTGTCCTAGTATGTGCGCAAAAAACCATTGTACGGCATTTGTAAATACGAAGCTTTTGTTGTTGCTACTCATTGTTGTTCATGCATTTTATATTCCAAATCTCACAAGCCAAGATGTAAGAAGATCATGATTAGGTTTTACTACGTTTGGTATTTTTAGTTGAAAAGGGGTTGCCAACTTGTCAATGCAAAAAAGGAATGTTGGGTAAAACTTGGATTAAATATTGTTCTCTAAAATAGGCCTATTAAAGAAATATAAACCTTAGCAGGGAAAAATTAGGAATCAACGATTAGCAAGGTTTTCCACCACTGCAGCACATAGACCTCCACAGCAGACCAATCACTTGCTTAGCTGGAACAACAATAGCTTAACGGAACGGAAACAAGGCAGAATAACCAACCTCCAAACAGCCAAACGCATATGGAGTAAAATGCTTTAAGGATCCCGTATGATCCCAAGACGGGTAATGGAAAAAAAACTAACCTTGGCAGCCAAATCACAGGCAGAAAAATATTTTGTGTATATGATGGCCACACTACTGGATGCCCAGCACTGTTCCAATTGGAGATCAGATTAGAAAAATGACGCAAAAACAAGACTCGTTTGATATTCGCTTAGAATATGCATTCGTTGTCCACAGAGAAGGTTATTAGACGATAAAGTCTGTTGATGGACCACTAAGCTGGACGCAAAGGTCAAAAGATTGCCTAGATAATTAAGGCAATTTTATACTGTTCTATGTACCAACTATAACTGCGTACCCAATTTACCACCCATTTTAGGTATTCTTTTTTTCTTTCACTTTGGCAATCATATTCAATCTTTGCAGCACACATAATACACACATTATAACAGCATTTTTCCATTTCATTTACGCTCAGCATTCGTTTAAAGTAGAGATTTGAAAAATAATTGAAAACTTTTCTGCTTTTCTGCTTGCGAAGAGAGGAAACCTAATAATACAGAATATTAAACAAAAACAAGAAGTGAAAAATACAAACTCATCTCGATTTTCTCATTACGAATGTTGTGTTAGAACATGATTATCACAGGATATGGACAGGGGTTTGAGAACTTAAAAAAACATTCTTTTATTTCATTTGGTTTTGTTATTTCGATTTGTTACACTTAATGATTGATTGATTGTGCGATTGATTGTTTGATTTATTGATTGCTTGATTGATTGAGTTCTAAATGATATGCAAATGCAATTGTATTCTATTGTTATTTTTGCTGTTGTTGCTATGATATGAAAACATAAATTCTTAACATTTGGAATATGTTAACAAGTCAACCATATTTTCTTAAAAAATCAAATTGAAAGCTAAGCAGTGTTCCTGGACAATGAGTCCTCAAGCAAGCAGTATAAACATTTTATTAGAAAATTTTGGTTCGTGAAGAATTCAGGGCATCTCTAAAAATATAACGAAAATCCTTTAAGCAAATGTAGGAACTAGTGTTTCAGGTTGTCCTAAAGTAGAACTCAAAGTGACTCATGATTGTATACCAAACTGTTATGAAGATTGGACACTTGGCTGTTAACTAACTTACTTAATTGGTCATTACAACCACTCGGTCATGATTACAATCTAGGTTCTCACAACACTTATTTTGTGGGTGTTAATTTTATACATGAGTGGAGGCAGGATCTACAGTTTAAAGATCGTCTCTGAACGACAGATTTTTTGAGAAACTTTTCTTGGCAATTTTAACAGAGTTTTTACCAGAAATCTGCCGATAGGAAGCCGCCGAACAAATATTTTTTTTTTCATATTTAGTTCGAAATGCCTGGACCGGAGTTTGAACCATAGCTTCTAGTCTAATAAACCAACATACTACCTACTAGAACACAACGGCTTCAAGATCCCACATTAATGATCCTATGTTACTCATTAAAAACTCTTAGAACTGAGATAACGTACTCTGAGGATAGTATAGGCATCAGAATTCCTAGCTCCCCATCAATATATTTTTTTTTTATGGAGTTTTTTTATTTTTTATCATAAGAGCAGGATCCATACAGTAGATTACTAGAGTGTTTAGTCAACTATAAACTGCTAAAGTCTTTTTTGCAAGATATTTTGTCTTGCATTGGAAACGGTGCAAGTTACCTGCACTTCTCTACATACGTCATCGGTTTTTGGGAGACAGAACGTGTGAAGATCTAAGCAGTGGTTCAAACCCACTGCTAAGGGATCATGACAAGGTCGCTTACCTCACTCTGGGTAATACAATGGATTCTATGGCCCACCGAAAGAATTTGCCTGTGAACAGCAATCTACCCGCTTAACTAACTTAACGTAATTTAACTTAACCTAATTTAACCTAACCTACAATACTAATACGGCTCGAGAGTTAGAAGCAATCGAATTTAAACATCAACATTTTCTTCATTGATTGATTGATTTCCAGTTTTCACCCTACTTTGCTTTTTAGTTAGACGAGATCACACACTAAGGCAGAAAGTTATGCTAATTATTATAACACAAATTAACATTTAACTCGGGGATCAAACAATTCCTATAGGAAACCGCGTTCATCGTTTTTTATTCTCTAAGATCTGACTGTAACAGCAAGTTTAGTATTCTAAGAATCCTAATTGTGAAGAGTTCAGCTAAATACATAACATAATTGGTCATTATAACCCTTCAGTCAGGATTACGACCTAGTTTCTCACACCACTTGTGTTGTGTATGTTCATTTTATACATGAGTGGTGGGACCTACAGTTAAAAGTCGACTCCGAACGACAGATTTTTGAGAAACTTTTCATGGCAATTTTTATTTATTATCAGAGTTTTTGCCACAAATCTGCTGAGAGGAAGTCGCCGAAGAAATACTTTTTGTATTTTGATGTCTGGCCTGGGGCTCGAACCCTGGCTTTACGTCTAATAGACTACGGCGACTTGAGAGTTCAGCTAAATATGACAGAATATACGAATGACAAGATCCGGTCACTAACACTTGTAATGAAAGCTAGTCACTGCAGCTACCTAAGAGTTACAACCCCTACAAAAGTTATTTTAGGGAATGTGAAGTCTATCGTCATGGCTTCTAATAGAGCAGCATGAAGCGATTGAAGGAAAGAAAGTTTTGAACAAGAAAGTTTTGAACACCAAAAAAAAAAATCTGGCGAAAAATCTCTCTACCCAACAAGCATTGCAGCGCTTTTAAAATGGTCATGACATCCACTCGAAAACTCCACAGTATTCCGGCTGCCGGTATGAAAGTCTAATGTTGAATCCCTAACATATCCTATAGCCTACTCTGCCCAGCATTTGAAAGGCATCCATACACATACATAATCAGTCGTTGCAACCCTTTAGTCAACATTACGACCCAGCACTCACACTACTTATGTTGTTTGTGTGGCGGGACCTACAGTTTAAAGTCCGAGCGACAGATTTTTGAGAAGCTTTTGCATGGCAATTTTATTTTAGAGTTTCTGCCAGAGCTATGCTAAGAGGAAGTCGCCGCCAAGTTTTTTAAATTTCGTTTTTATTGTAGATGTCTTTTAGGCTTTGTTAGGTAATCGCTTGCTTAATTGGTCATTACAATCCTTTATTCAGGATTACACCCTAGCTTTTCACACCAAATATGTTTTGTGTTTTCATTTTATACATGATCGGCGGGACCAACAGTTTAAAGTCGATTCCGCACAACAGATTTTTAAGAAGCTTTTGCATGGCAATTTTTTAATTACTCTCATAGTTTTTGCCAGAAATCTGCTGAGAGGAAGTCGCCGAAGAAATATTTTTTCATATTTTCGTTTTGTTGGAGATGTCTGACCTGGTGTTTGAGCCGTGGCCTCACGTCTAATAAGCCAACACACTACCTACAAGACTATGGCAACTACCATCCATATACCGCTGCTTTCTTTAACCCTTTGCGACCGTATGTCTGCTTTCAGCCACCAAAGCTTTTTTACCATTCCAGTCGTATGCCTGCTCTCAGCCACCAAAGCTTTATTACCGATCTAGTCGTATGTCTGCTCTCAATCAATAAGCTTCCGAAATTTGTTTAAATCAAATGATATATTAAAATTTGTGCTTAACTTAGATTTGGCGATTTCGCTTCTTAAAATATTTCAAAATAATACTCTAATAAAATGGCAAAAAGAAATATTCCGTGAACTTGAAAGTAGCGTTGACGAATTTTATTGTGACTCTTTCAACACTGACTTTGATAAAGAAAGTAATAATATTTGTTCTCAAAATATTTCCGGTAGGGATTCTGATAGTGACGTAGTAGGGAACGAAACGAAAATTAATTCCGACCAGCATGACACCCATATATAAAATTAATATGGTCGCAAAGGGTTAAGTTTTTCAAATTAAGCTCGTCTTCTACAGCATGTACGAGAGTGATAAGTAAATAAGATTGAGTAGATTGAACAGACTTGAGTCTTCCCCCGAAAAGCTTCGTATTCCATATCATGTCTTAGGGTGATGACTGAGTAGAATTGAGTATAATGAACAGACTTGTGTTGGAAAAGATAAATTCCCCTCTTCACTGGAAAAAAATGCCTTTAAAATAATTAATCACGCGCCCTATTCTACAAAAAGAAAGCCCCGTTCTATGAAAATTCCTTGTTCCAGACCTGTAATGATTCTACAAATCTCGATTATTTTAATCATTTAGATTACATCTCTGCTAGAACTCTAGGCACATTAGAATTGTTTCAAGGATTGGGCATATACATATATATATGGGACCAAGCCTATGAATCAGAGAGCATTTACTTTGAAACTTTCGTGGGAGAAAAAGTTCTTTATTTTTTGCAGTGTAAAGTATTATGTAGTCGTGCTTGACCGCTTCTAACTTTTCTTATTTGTTTTTAATTACTCATCTTGTGTTGCCATTCGACAAATGAAAATGAGCAGAGATTTACAATCTACTGAGCTAGCAAAAGGCATTGGAGATAACATTTTTGCTTTGTAATCACAAGAAATGAGATGGCATTTGAACACAGTTTTTTTGCTTAAGTAATGTACTTTAGTTTCATGCAGCATTTTCCTCTCTAATTATGAAGTGAAGGTAAAAGAAATGTGTGTTAAATTTGAAAAAACTGAAAGCAAAATGTACTTAAATTACGCCAAATTGTATGAATGATTAAAACAATCTTGTTCGAGAATTTAAGTGTGATTTTGGTTTCGGAACCTATCATAAGCTAATGATACTCCAGGCCTATCAGAATTTTGTTTCATAATGCTGTTTAAGACTCTCTTGAGCAGGCACTTTGTAGGAATTTTTTACTAGGGTTCTATCGAATCAGTAGTAAAACAGGAAACTTAGATCGTAGCTTTGTCACTGAATTATTACATCATTTGACTGACTTTTCTATACTGGTAGGCTAGTAGTACATCATGTTTGATAATGTTGCGATGAAGGTTCGAAGTTCATATCTAACGTGGCTCTCATACCGGAACGCCTGCGCTTTGCTTGGTATTTTTAAATAAATGTTTATTCACTGATTTTTTAATTAATTATTCACTGAAAATTTATTCATTCACTGAATGTATTGTTACGAAAATGGAAGCGGTGTAACATCGTTCAACATTAAAACGTGCAAAAGCTACACAAACAAATACAAGTAAGCCAACAACATCAGTATGAAAGAAAAGGGCATTTACAAGTAAGCGAGTAGGCAACAACAAGCAATGTGAACAAAATACACAAACAACAATGAAGTCGCGATAGAGTTCCCGAGAAAGCGAAACCACGAACGTTCGACTTCAAGAACCTTCATCAGACTGTTTACGTGGGATATAAAAGGGCAAGACAAAGCAGGCAAGACAAAGCAGGTAAGACAAAGCAGGCAAGACAAAGCAGTAGTAAGAATTCAGTCAGTCTTCTGAGAAGACGCGTTGCATGTGAAGAAAACAGTCGTGGTTTGAAGATTGTCGTTGTAAAGATCTACCGAATAGTTTTAGTGCTTAAGAAAACAGAAGTGCAGAAAAGAAAACGAATTAAGGAAATTGTTGTTGTAACATCAAGTTGTGAACAGTGGCACATAAAATTGTGCGAACAATAAAGAATTTAATTAAAACTAAACACAAATTTATTTTTATTTTTTTGCAATCAACGAACTCATATTTTAAAAGTTTTTAAAAAGTTAAAAACGTAACAGTATTTTTCATAACTGTACTGTAGGTGTCGGATCTAAGGTACGTTCATACTTATAACATGTCTGCTGTATAATGACTTTATGACTGACTTCAGGGTTAAGATATAGAAATTCGCAGATTTCAAGATTTCGCTCTTCATAAAGTTTATATGATGGATGAGTAGTTTGTAAATTTCTAGTTAGCTATTATTATTATTAGCTAGTTGGTGTTATTGTCAGTACTTTGAGTTTGGTGGGATGTTACACAATTCTTTGGCTGTTGTGATGTTGTAACAACATTGTCCTTCTTTTGTTGATTGTTTGTGTGTGCCTTTCATGTTGTCTCTTTAGTACCGAACTGTGTAAGGCAGCAACTGTGAATCGTGATCGTCTTCTAAGAGGTATTAGTCTAGTTGGCTTATTAGAAAAGAGGCCGCAGCAACTTCCTCTCAGCAGTTTTTGGCAAAAGATACGAGAGTAGATTAAATTGCCATGAAAAGTTTCTGGAAAATCTGTCATTCGAAGTCGACTTTAAACTGTGGGCTCTGCCACTCATGGAACAAATTAACACATACAACATAGGTGGTGTGGGAAGCTAGGTCGTAACACTGACTACAGTTTTTATTCTTAATTGAAGCTATATTGCCTTGCGATCTACTACCTTTTCTTGTTGCAAACAATGGAATTTTTTTATTTAAGTGCCTAATTAATAAGAACTGTCAGCATGTTCCTATCTGCCACATGTAAACCAAACACAATCGAAATAATCGAACAGTTTATCATGTGCATCCATATTCACCAATTGTTTCACTTTCATTCTTTAGACTCCACATGCTTGCATGTCCCTGTATAGGTCACGCTTATCAAAATCAATAATTGCCTGCTGTCAGCATCCTGACATGCCAATCTCGTTTTTAACCGGTTGATTGAAACATTTAAAATTGCTTTGTCGTTTTGTATGAGAAATTTTTGTTGCCAATTCCTTGGCCAATTCCTGTTGAGTATCGTTTTATTTTTGTTGCAACAATTGCAAGTTTTTTGCAACTCAAACAGAATTCATCACATATGAGTCAAAAGCAGTTACAGTTTGTCTTCAGTTTGTTAAATTTTTTTTATCATCGATTGCTGCCTCATTTATACCAAACAATTGCTGCCGCTAGTATTTGTTATTTTTGTATTTCAAGCTTTTGGTTGATTTGCTGTTCTGGTTTTTCTTTCCATTTTTTTAAGTTGTTGCCTGCGGCCGGCTTTGCAGATAATTTTTATTTTTAAATTCTGTTTTTATGGAATTCCATCCAAATTTTTTGCCTTCACCTTACTGTGTGTGCTGACTGCTAAATTGATTTAATGTCTTCAACTCCTTGAGTTTTGATTCTGATTACTTGTTATCCACTGTTTGGTTACAGATGACACTCGTTGCTTTCGTTAATGCAACATGCCAGCTGGTGCTTAACATCTTCTTTAATTGACAGTTTAAATGAGGAAAAAAATTTTAAAGAAAAACCATTTTTTTTCAATTCTGATTTTATTTTAACATAATAACCTTGACCATTGGCCAATAACTGAGACTCCACACAGTTGCAATGTATTTGTAAGCATTTAAAATAAATCGTGATAGCCTTCCAACCAACATACATACGTATGGAAAGTATTAGAAAAGTCGATGAAAAGACCACAGTTAAAGCACTTTTTCTTTGTCAACCAAGACCATTACGCTGACATTTAAAAGAGTAATGCCTCAAAACTTTAATAAATCTAACGGTACTTTCTTTAGGGACTTCCAAATTTTTGAAAGTTGATAACAGTCGCCTTCTTAAAGCTAAATCTGTCAAATTGGTTATCTTTTATTCAGTTTGTTTTGTCAAATCACCATGGGCGACCATAGACAAAGACATGTGCTCAACGAATTTATGCAGTTGCCAATTGAAGCTAATTTTCATCTAAAAATCAACAACAAGCGGTGACGTCCTTTTCTGGATTACTGGGTACAATACCAATCCATATGAGATCCAAAAGATCGAAAAATACACTTTTTGATGTGCATTTACAGCTAGCGGCGTCCTCGATTTATTGTTCTTTGAATATCACATTTGTCAGGCCAACACTGTCGATGTCCGGCCCAATAAGTCGATGACTACTATAACTTCTATGACCTGAATTAGATAATCTGGATACCAACGAAATGTGATTTTAACAGGATATCAGTATGTACCATACAGCTCATACCATAATGAATATTATTTTCGAGCAATTTGAGGACATGATTTTCTAACTTGAAGGTAATGTGACCTGGCAACCTAGATTGTGCTATTTGACTCCTTTAGATTTTTCTTGTAGGGCTTAATTAAGTCGCAATTGTATGCGAATAAGCCATAAATCCCAGAGGTTTGTCCTCAGAGCCAATATAACCCATCTCATCGAAAAAAATTAAACCAAAATTATGGAGATCAAGCGCAGGATAACTCTTGCCAACAGGTGCTACTATGGTCTCAATAGGCAATTGAGTAGCAGAGATCTCTCTCGTATGACGAAACTAATACTCTACAAGATGCTCATGGCACAGAGGCATGGACTCTATTAAGCACTGATGCAGCTGCCTTGAGAGTATTCGAGAGAAAAGTCCTACGTAAGATCTTCGGTGCAGTGCGAGTTGGCGATGATTTCCGCATCCGATAAAACAGCATGAGCTGTATGAGATCCTCAACGACATAGACGTTGTGCAGCGCTGGCTCAGCCATGTCGTTCGAATGGAGGAATATGCGCCGGCGAGACGAGTATTTGATACGGCGATTAGTTGAATTCGGCGAAGAGCAGGACCTTGTATGCGTTGTAAGGACCAAATCGAGGAAGCCCTGTCATCGATTGGTGTGACTAACTGCCGTAAGTGCGCAAGAAGTATAGGCGCCTGGGAGGATGTGTTGCGGTAGGCTGAAATCCGTTAATCGGGTTGTTAATGGCCAATTAAGTAAGTAAGTGATTATGGAATATTGAACGTTTATGATACTCTCCAACCAGAAGAGCCGAGGCGGCCAAAAGAAGTTGGTAATCATCAAGCTATAGTGTGCCCAGCTTTTATAGTGATGGCCCTGACAATGTTGTTTTCAAAGAAATAGGGACCCATGAAGCCGTAAGCTAGAAAATACACACCAAACAGTGACTTTTTCGGGGTGCATTAGATGCTCTTGGATTGGCATCGTCCCAAAAGAGTAATTAAATACGTAACCACTTATCCAGCGATGGGGCTCATCACGGAAGGAAACTGTCTCATAAGGGTCCATTAAATAATGTGAAATGTTTTAGAATTGAAGTCACCGTTGTCTAGTAGATAGAGTGTTGGCTTATTAGATGTGAAGCTACGGTTCAATATCTCAGGTCGGACATCTCCAACAAATAAATATATTTTCAGTGATTTCCTCTCTCAACAGATTTGTAACAAAAACTCTGAAAGTAAACCAAAATTGCCATGAAAACTTTCTCAACAAAATCTGTCGTTCAGAGAAGAATTTAAAATTTGGTCCCAGCACTCCTGTATAAAATTAACACACATAACATAAGTGGTGTGAAAAACTATGTCGTAATCCTTATTGAAGGGTTGTATGTGTTTCTGAATTTAAATTCAATATTTTTTCTTTAAATTTTTAGTACCTTCTGCAATTGTTTTCATTTTTTGTTTGCGTCATATTAATTTTCTTATTTAAAGAGAACAAATGATACTTCCTTTATGGCCTACAATTAGCCAAGAAGGAAGAATACATATATGCATTGAACTAAACGAATACATCAGCTCTTGCATAGCAAAAAATAAAATTAAAATCATGCGATATTAAAATTAGGCCCCCGCGGCATAACATTTCCATTTCATTTAATAAAACAAACCAATTGCACAAAATGAATTGCAATGTAAAATAACTTAATGGGCCACCATGAAAAGAAAGTGGGCATGAAATCCAAAATTTTTATTTCTGTTTTCGTTTTGTATAATTGAACTGAAATTTTGACTCCTTGTACTTGGCAGTATTACATGGTCGTAAAGTGCTATTCCCTGTAAGTGGTTAAGGTAACAGTAGGTCAATAAGAAACAAAGAAAAAAGAAAAAAGCGAAGAACGTAACATGAAACGCGTAGTATAAATTTTAGCGGTAAGTAATCACGTAGTAAAACTACTAAAAAACACATGTGGTCATAACACAGTTGTATCAACAGAAAAAAAATAAGATTTAAAGGCGATAATAAATAAAATTAGAAAAATAAACTAACGTTTGTGTGGAAGAGAAGTAGTACTAGTAGTAGTAAAAAGTTTAACTTTTTCAGACGATTTGCATTTGATTTATGACTCTCGAAAATTGCCAGCCATATGTAATGTTTTCGAGCTGTAACACGCTAGCCACAGAAGCAAAATTCTGGCTAGGAAAACAAAATTTATGCGGTAAATAGTTAAATGGATTTGGTATGGGTTTTTCTAATTATTTGCCTTCCATTTCGATTTTGTATTTCGGATCTAATTGATTGATATGCAACAATAAAAATTAAAAATTTTGAAAATCAATGTTGTAACAAATGTTGCTTGGCCATTTTTTCTCCTAACCATATACAGCAAAAGACTCCAAGGGGAGTATATAGGAGATCATTTGAAAGAACGGTTACGTAATCGCCAAACCTCAAATAAAGTCAACTGAAAAACTTGATCATGGACCACCAGAAAACACTAAACAAAACTTGTACATTCAATTCCAACTGGGTTAAATGGAGTGCTTGATATTTATTTATTTATTTTTATTTTATCTTTTTTTAAAGAATTGAGTATAGATAACTTTGTGCTTTGATTTTAAGTAATTCCGTTAATTCAACACCATATAACGATTTGGAATACTGAGAAGTACCATCTTCTTCTTATGCCGTAGACATATCTAAGAATCGCGTTATACGCTACAGTTAATCTAGTGTTACTTGTTGAATCGTAATAAGCAAAAATTTCGTAGCGATATAACAACTTGGGCATTAAGTACATTTTTGCAAGAAGCACACGAATATTAAGAGGTGTAATGTGTTGTAGAGGATTTAGCGTTCTAAGCATAGAAAAAAATTTTTCGAAGACAGAATTAATACGGGTATTCCATTGTAGAGATTTGTTAAAAATTATACCAAGGTTTTTTGCTGATTCTACTAATGTTTTGATTTCCTAAAGTGATCGGGATATCAACGACAATTTTTTGATTTCGTTGAGCTATAATTAGGCCTTTTGACTTTGTAGGATTCAGGTATAAGCCATTTGACGATGCCCAGTAATGTATTTTGTCATGGTCATTATTAAGTTTTGCAAACAGTCATCAATTGAGTCCTTTTTAAAATGCGTAAATGTGGATATCACTATACACAGTTAGGTAAATTATTTATGTACAAAGTAAACAGTAGTGGTCCAAGAATAGAGACCTGCGATACTCCTTTAGACACGCGCATGGGAGTAGATACGGTTTTGCTAGCAGAGACAGACTGGTATCTATCAGCGAGATAGGTTTTTATTAGCGATGATGCATATCATGGTTTACAGAGCCGAACGCTTTTGAATGGTCCAGGAGTACCAAAAGTGTGATACCACCATTATCGATATTGGATCTTATATCCTCAGATACACTTAACAGCGAAGGAACACAGCTGTGACCTGTTCTAAATCCAGATTGTTTGCTAAACAGCAGCTGATGGCCAGTTAAATAATTACTAATTTGGTTGTGTAACAGTCGTTCCAATACTTTAGATAAAAATTAAAGTTTCGATATGGGGCGATACTCATTTGATGATTTAGGCACGGGAATGACCTTAGCATGTTTCCAACAGTTGAAAGAGTCTGGTAATATAACGTGATATCTTAGCCAGTAAAAGTCTTATGAATTTAGGATGGATTTGATCAAAGCCAACTGCATTCGAAGTCACTGATTTACAGAATAAAATGACGTCATCTTCAAATACTCGAGAAAACTCGAAATGGTGTAAGTAAGAAATTCCTGGGGGCTGTTGCGGTGGCTCAAAGACAAGAGCTGATGGAACCTCATTTAAAGGCATTGGAGATGTATTCATAGAAAAACTTGGACGTCAACACTACAATCGAAATAAACTTCAATATTATTCTTCAGTTGGCAGTCATTTAATCGCCATGAGAATAGCCTCGACTTTATCTTTCATCTGGAAGTATATTTTAATGTTGTATGTCTAAGTCTTCGATAAATACATACAAACATACATATACGCCGCCATGCTTAATGGAATGATTGCTTTCAGGACCGGATGATGGAGAAAAGAAATAGTAGTGACGGAAGGTATCCCTCAGGGCTCTGTACTTGGGCCACTACTGTGGAACATTATGTACGATGGTGCAATTCGACTGCAATTACCAAAAGGGACTATAATGACATTGCCATAGTCTCGGAAGCTAAGACGGTAAAGGAAATAGAAGAGAAGAGGAACATAGCGAATCGAAAAGTTGGAGCATGGCTTGATGAGGCAGGTTTGACACTTGCTGCACATAAAACGGAGACTGTCTTGGTAAGTGACCGGAAGATAGTGGAGAAGGTGGAAGTGACCGTTGGAAGCACTAAGATCGAATCGAAGAGGGCCATAAAAAACTTCGGAGTGATTATCGACGACAGCTTGAACTTCAAGGAGCACGTGAAATACATCGGCGGAAAGGCATCTGTAACCCAGGGAACACTGACAAGGATGATGCCAAATATTGGAGGACCAAATGCATTTAGGATGAGAATAATATCGAGGGTTGTAACGTCGATAATGCATATGCTTGCCCAATATGGTCGGAGGCACTCTCCGTGGGGACGACATGAAGGAAACTGTCCTCGGTGTATCGTCTAAGCGCGATTAGACAGATATTTGGCTTCAGCACAGTGTCTGATGAAGCGGTACTGGTATTGGCAAAGACAATACCGATAGACATATTGGATGAGATGAGGCGGATATTCTTTCGCCATCTCGAGTATCCAGCACAAACAGCAGCTATAAAAGCGGAGGACCGAAGGACTTCCGTGCACAAATGACAGTCACAATGGGAGAACAGTTTAAAGGGAAGATGGACATTTCACCATGTCCGTGATATAACCCCTTGGATGGAAAACAAACATTGCGAGCTGAGCTACTACGTGACCCAGTTTCTAATTGGTCATGTATGCTTCAGGAAGAACCTGCACAGATTTGGACATGATACTTCCCCTATATGTCCAAACTGTGTAGATGAGGAGTAAGATGCGGAACATATTCCAACATGCTGCCCTAGATTTAGATGTCCCGGGGAAAAGAATTTAGGACCAAACCGGCTTATAGGAGAGGTGTTTAATTCTAGGATTCTATGGAATCAATACAGCCAGGGAATGGCTGAAGTTATGCTGGAACTCCGAAGGTTGAAGGAACGAAGTGTGATAGAGTTTTAAATCTAACCAACCCTGCGCGAAGTAATATCTTACGGCAGTCCCGCGGGTAGAGATTGGTTGAGGAATGTAGGGGGTGGTTTAGTACGTAGGCACTAGTGATGGTAAATCGTGCAATCTTTTGTTGGAACAAAAGTGTCTTTCGAAGATTCCCACCTCCGGCTCAAGACAAAAAAAAAATTCGTACACATATAGTTCGTCATTACATACTTTCAGCCAGTATTACGACCCAGCTTCTCACACCGCTAATGTTGCGTACGTTAATTTTTATACATGAGAGTCGGTACCTACAGTTTAAAGTTGGCTCCGAACTACATATTTTGGAAAAACTGTTCGTAGCGATTTTACTCTCAGAATTTTTGCCAGAAATATTCATCATATTTCTTTTTTTTTGTTGGAGATGTCTGACCTGGGGTTTGAACAGTTGCCTGACGTCTAATAAGACAACACATTACCAACTAGACTACGGCGAATTCGATATAGACACCACAACGAAATCGATCTTTCTATCCCATGCTAGGATCCAGTATTTTGAAAATGCTTTTTAACGGACTAGTGCAAAAATGCTTTATTGGTTTAACTACTACCATGTACTGAATAACAATGCAAAAAATTCTTAGCTTTAAGAGCTATTCTTGACCAGGGTGGCGGTGAACTGTGGAAAAGTATTTGGACTGCGTTAAATTTACTGCACAGTCAGGCGAACTAACTCCACTAATAGTATAATAGAGAATGTGTTACAATAACAAGTCAACAGTAAATTCTAGAAAAATAAATGTTGCACAAATAGAGCGAAACCAACCGGTAAGAACAGCTAAAATTTAAGAATCTCTTCTATTGGAGTCCTCGAATTCTAGTAAATGAAATATTTTTATAGGATTTTTAGAAATTAATGTCATAATTTGTTTAAAGAATTGAAGAAAAGTTTGTATCACTACAAAGAATAAAAGCTATTGCATGACATGTTCATGTATTAAATTTATTTAAAGTATTTGAAAAATTACCTCCACTTTATGTTTTAAGTGTGTCTTATTACACCGGTATACCTGTCACAGCAATTGTTTAAGCTTAATTAATAAAAGAAATCCCCTTCGATAAAACAGGAAAAGAGCTACCGTTGGCAAATGACCTCTTTAACTCGTCTTCAATTCATTCTTTTGTGAATGAGAGAGTATAACAGAGCATGGCAAATTATCTTCAGTACAAGTAAACCAATAACAAGTCCCTCGTATACATAAACCACATTTCGATCAAATGTATTGATGTTAACCATTTTAACGATGTGGTCAATAGAAGAAGGTTACCTTTTTTATTTATTCTTCTTTCATTCTTATGTTTTTCTTCATTCTAAGCTCCCCTATGGTTTGCGTTGTGGTAGATGTGTGTGGCTTGTGGTGTATTCTGTTCAGATGACGGTCGTCACTAAAACGTAAAAATACTTAAAGATTTTTGGTACTTGAATGAATATATTCCGCAGGGAATGTTGATGGCATGAAGGTGGTGTATGAACATGTGCTCATATGGCTTGTATTGTATTTGGTTAAGAGTGTTCTTTTAAGAGCAGTTTTTAAGCGCCACTTATGGCGTATGAAGACATGATGTTGAGTAGCAATTGTGTTTAAAAGGGAAATTTAAAAATTAATTGCTTCTCATTTTTCCTCAGATTAGTTAAAAAGTGTTTAAAGTTAAGCCGAAAACCTACATTTTGTCTGCTGCAACAGATAAATTTTCTGCGAAGGACAGAAAGACTAATAAAATGTGATTCCTGTACGATTCGTATTCAAAAGAAAGGTAATATTCCTGGACCCCATGTAACCATGTTGGTCGTTTATTAAGCAGCCTTATTGACTTTGAAAAAGCTTGGGCTAGATGTAGGTCAAATGAGATTATATATGTACCAAAACCTTTGGACTCATTATGATACTCTAAGTTACCATTTAATGTCGACTGTACTTAGGTTACATGAAAATCAGTTCAAAACATTCATTCATTCGTATGCCCTTATCACAACGATCACCCATTCCCATCATATAGCAAGTATTCGTTTTTCAAGAGGCCAAAGTAAACCGAACAAGTTTATTAGATGAAATCATTCCTTGGCTTAGCAAAATCGTATCTCTTGTTATACTAAGCCTGTGAGTAATAAAGATTTTAAATAATTATCAATTGCTCATACCATTTGCAAATGTTGAACTAAAGAAAACTGCTGCATAAAATTAGATTCAGATTTTACCATATTTTGGGTTTCCTCAACACGTTCCTTGACCTTCCTTAATTCCAATTGAATAAATTCCATGCATCTATACTACTGATACATACTATTTAAATGAGCACCGTAAGATAATTAAATGTATAAAGTGTAAGATATTGAAGTCTTCATGGTGTCAGTACCAGATAAGCATTTACGGGTGGTTTAGGTAAAAACCTTCCACCTAATAGCAAACGGAGCTAATATCTTTCAAAACAGAAAAAAATTCAGAAAATCTAATAACAACAATCAAAAAAAAATTATTCCAAGACGTAATATCCACTCAGCTGACTGGTTTGTGAGATTAAGTTCAGATTCAGCACATCAAGTACCTATTAAAAATGTTTAAAATGCGAGCTCGATTGCAAATAAAATAAAAATAAATTTTTGTTTAGTTTTAATTAAAATTCTTTATTATTCGCCCAATTCTGTGTACCACTGTTCACAACTTTATGTAAACAACATTAATTGTCTCTTTTGTTATTCCTCTGTTTATACCCTTCGCATGGACAATAGCTATTACTAGACAATTATTCAACAGATCTTTGTAACGGAAATCTTCAAACAACAATTACTCTCTTCAAACACATCGCGTGTTCACACAAGACTGACTGAACTACACTCAGTGCCTTGTCGTTTATATTGCAGAATAAACAGTCTGATGAATGTTCTTGTACGCGAATGTACGTGACTTCGCCTTCTCGAAATCTCTATAAATGTAAACATCGTTATTTACTGTCTGTCTTATAAAGCTGAATACCGTTCATTAGCTATAAGAGTTTCTCAAGGATACATCAAAATTTTTTGTGTGATTGCTTATGTCCATCATAACTTTCAATATGAATGGAAGGGTCTCAAAATTGTTAATGCTGATCTAAAGATATGCTAAACTCTTGAGTTCGACAAGAAAACGGTTTGCGTTTTAACATGAATTCTAACGGGATAGTGCGTTATTGGGAGTTTCGCTGACAAGCTGGGTATGCTCACACCAGGATAGCTGCAGCTGCTGCTATCCTTCAAAACAGACGTATTCGGTTTTTGGGTGATAGAACGTTTGAAGATGGTGGCGAACTTGCCACTAAGTTAACTAGTTGGTTTCATTCGTAGCTCGGGGTGAATCAGACCTACCAATAACGAATCATGACAAGGAGACTTATCTCACATTAGGTTACACAATGCGCTACACGGGCCAGCGAGTGAACTTGCCTGTTAATGGCAAGCTACTCACTAACCTAACCTAACCTAATCATATGCAATAACCCAACACAGTGCTGATTTAATCCAGGCGCAGAAGTCGCCGTAGTCTAGTAGGTAGTGTGTTGGCTTATTAGACGCAAAAGCCTGGGTTCGAGCCCCAGGCCAGGTATCAAAAACAAAATACAAACAGTATTTTTACGGCAACTTCCTCTCAGCAGATTTCGGGCAAAAACTCTGAGAGTAAATAAAAATTGCCATGAAAAGTTTCTCAATAAATAAAAATCTGTCGTTCGGAGTCGACTTTAAACTGTAGGTCCCACCACTCATGTATAAAATTAACACACACAACATAAGTGGTGTGAGAAACTAGGACGTTGTACAATGGTTCAATTCGACCTCCGGGTACTGTACTTGTCTTAATTGACAAGCACACGTCCTCTAACCTAACCTAATCCAGTCGCTCTGCAGTTTAATCTCATTTCACTTACTTACTTAATTGATTATTACAACCCTTTAGTTAGGACTACGGCCTAGTTTCTCCCACCACTTATGTTGTGTGTGTTAATTTTATACATGATTGGTGGTACCTACAGTTTAAAGTCGAATGCGAACGACAGATTTTTGAGAAACTTTTCATAGCAATTGTATTTATTATGAGAATTTTTACCAGAAAACTACTGGGGGGAAGACGCCGAAGAAATATTTTTTCATATTTCGTTTCCGGGGTGGGGTTTGAACCACAGACTCTCAGCTAATAAGCGAACATACTACCTGCTAGAATACGGCAACTACTAATCAGCTTAATTGAGTATTATCTCTCAGTTTAAATCTGACATAATAGGAGTTTTAAATTCCTTCGCTAAGTGAAATAGATTTCCTTTATTTTCCATTAATTTTTATAATTTCAGAAATAGAAAAAAGTCTGGGGATTTAAATTTAATAAACTTCGCATTAAATTTTAATTTTCATTCTTAAAGTGTTTTCGTTTCATAGTTTCAAAAAAAAATAAATTTTTGCAAAAAAAAAAAGCTTATGCAAATCATAATCAAAAAAGAGCGCAAAAATAATTTCTTTTAAAAACCGAATTTGTTTCAAGAAATCTCCCATACTCTTAGTTCATGGAATACAAATTTTACTTAGTTTTGTGGTTTAGTTTACGTGGCATATTAATTGCAATATGAACACACATACAAGCTCATACATGTTGCTATAAGGCAGCCATAACCGAAAAATACTGAAATAAAGAGAACATTTTACAATAACTGCACAACTCTTACACACACACATGTAGAAAAGTCAAGGATGTGTGTTTTTCTCAATTATACTCTCTGGTTTATATTTGTATTAAAAGCAGACAAATTTTTCACTTTTCTTTGTTTTGTTTTGTTCGCTTGTCTTATACTTTTCTTCTCTCTGCATGTAATTGTGAAAGTGAGGTGAAGGAGTGAGGAAACAATACAATGAATATTGTTTTTATTATGGTTTTCGTTTTTTCTTATTGTATACAAATGCACACATAACTAAATTTGCAAGTCCACACACACACATACTTTGTTTGAAGTACCAGTAGAGACATTGTTAAAAGAGTAAAGAGAGAGGGTAAGAGAGAGAGTGTCTGATGTGCTGAAGAAATCAAGAAAATAAACCCTATGGCTAGAGTATTTGTTGTTATAATTCTTATACGAAGTATTTGTTTATTTGTTTTAATAGCTATGTGAGTACATAATGGTGTATGTATGTAAGTCTAATGGTATTATTATGTGTGTATGTGTATGAATTTCTTACATTCAAACTTACTATACTTGGAAAATGTTTGTTAAACTTTGGTTTTTACATTCAAACAATATCAGAAACTTACAAACAAAACAAATGCAAATAAAAACAGAGAGAAAGCTGGTCAACGACGATAACATAATGCTTTACAAAATATTTCAAAGATTGTTTAAGTGCCACGGCTTTTCTGACTGGAAAGCGTCTGAAATAACCAATTTTCGATGACTCTGAAATATAAATTTGGCTGAATTTGGACGCTGGCATGGGTTATGCTGGCCTTGAGAACCGCTGTGGCATGTGTTTTATTCTTAATCACCTACGAATTAGAAAAAACCCCACAAGAAAAAGTCTAACGGGGTCTAATTGCACGATTTCGGTGGCTAGTTCTTATCACCTCTACGTGAGATGACAATGCCCAGATAATGTTATATGCTTGCCCAATATGGTCAGAGGCACTCTCCGTGGGTGCCGACATGAAGGAAACTGTCCTCGGATTAGTGGCTTCAGGACAGTGTTTGATGAAGCGGAACGGGAATTGGCGGATGAGATGAGTCGGATATATTTTCGCCGTCTCCAGTATCCAGGACAAATAGCAGCTATAAAAGCGGAGGAACTAAGGACTTCCATGCACATATTGTAGTTGCGATGGGAGACCAGTTTAAAGGGAAGATGGACAATTTACCTTGTCCCTGGTATAACCTCTTATATGGAGAACAAACATTGCGAGCTTAACTACTACATGACCCAGTACCTGCACAGATTTAGACATGATACATTAGACATGGGCTTATAGGGGAGCCCAAACTGTGTAGATTAGAAGGAAGATGCTGAGCATATTCTAACATGCTGACCCAGTTTTAGATGGCCCAGGGAAATGAGTTTAGGACCAAACCGGCTTATGGAAGAGGTGTTGAAATCTATGATTCTATGGAGTCAGTACGGATAGAGAATGCCTGAAGTTATGCAGGAACTCCGAAGGTTAGAGTAACGAATTCGAGATTGATTTAGTGTGATAGAGCTTTAAAGCTAATCAGCCCTCCGCGATGTAATACCTTACGGCAGAGATTGGTTGAAGAATGTAGAAGGTGGGTTTAGTACGTAGGCACCAGTGATAGTGAATCGTGCACTCTTTTGTTGGAACAAAAGTGTCTTTCGAAGATTCCGACCACCGGCCCAAGACAAAAAAGGTGACCATGTCCATGCCATTGCCATGGCATGAGTTGTGCGGTACGAATCGCCGTCCGATTAAATTCACATGTCGTTGGTATCCAGATCATCGCATACTGGCCACAAGAAGTTGGATTTCATCGACAAATAGTACTCGCTGTTGACAGTCTGGTGAATGTCGTTTTCAAAGAAGCTTGGATAAATGTTTGTTTGATGAATACTATGCATTACAATGGGCTCCATGTGGCCTAAGTGGGTTCATCTGAATTCCATCTCTACTTACGTAATGCCGCCGCCGGCCTAAAAAGCACGCCAAACAATAACTTTTGACGCTTTGGGGTATTATGTGAATTGGCAAGAGCTCGACAAATTTGTTTGCTCACGTACCTATTCATCAAAAAATCGGTCTAATCATTGGAGATGAGCAACTTCTGGTATGTTGCCCAAACTGAACGTTGCCCACTTGGATAGAACAATTTTATTATTTGAACATCCGCAGTTATTTGGCAAAACAGAATGAATAACATAACATAATTGGTCATTACAACCCTTCAGTCAGGATTACGACCTGGCTTCTCCCACCACTTATGTTGTGTGAGTGGCGGGACCTACAGTTTAAAGTCAACTCCGAACAACAGATTTTTGAAAAACTTTTCATGGCAATTTTATTTATTCTCAGACTTTTTGGCAGAGATCTGCCAGTCGCCGAAGAAATATTATTTCATGTTTTCGTTTTGATGTCTGACCTGGCATTTGGATCGTGGCCTTATGTCTAATAAGCCAACACACTACCTACTAAACTGCGGCGACTACAGACTGAATAAATGACAACTAATTTGTCAGATGAAGCTTCAACAAGGTAGTCGTTATCAGCTGTCAAAGTATTAACAAAATGTTGAAAAACCGATTGAAATTTCTTATGCCATAAAACCAAAATCGGTTGCATTCAGCAAGGCCTTTCCATGCTGAATTGAGATAACAGTGCTACCTTGCTTGCTTGTTTAAAAATACGTGGCACCATAACACATTCAGGTCATAGTGCACAAGAAGTTTTATTTTTTACTGATGAAATACTTTTTCGACGGTAATTTTTAGGCTCTCCGAGTCCTTTATGCAAAAATTTTACTTTTGATGTAATCACGTAGTGTGTTGGCTTTTTAGACGCGAGGCCCTATGCCGTACCCTAGGACAGACATCTCCAGCAAAACGAAATAAAACAAACATTTCTTCGGTAACTTCCTCTCAGCAGATTTCTGGAAAAAACTCTGCGAGTAAAAAAAATTGCCATGAAAAGTTTTTAAAAAAATCTCGATTTTAAACTGTATGCCCCGCCAGTCATGGATAAAATTAACACACACAACGTAGGCAGTGTGAGAAGCTATATTGTAATCCTGACTAAATGATAATGACCAATTGTCAATGTTCATGAAGCTGTATTCTCGGTAGAGTTGCTGTCAATGAAAATAAAATGGCGATGGATGGACCTGCTTTATTATTGCGAGACTAACCTCGCAAACATTAGATAGAAGCTTATGAAATCCTCAATACGTTTCACTTTTTGAGTAGGGCGGAGCTTAGGCTCTGTCTGGGGAAGAATGAAATTACAAGACACAGTTTGTGTAATTGTATAGTTTTGACTAGGACTAGATTGTACAGCTACAAACGTAGTCAATTATATTCGATGGGTATCAGATCTGCTGCCAGTGGAGATATAGTGGAGGTTGTAGTCGCCGTGGTCTAGTAGGTAGTGTGTTGGCTTATTAGACGAAAAGCCAGGGTTCGAGCCCCAGGCCAGACATCAAAATAAAATACAAAAAGTATTTCTTCGGCGACTTCGTCTCAGCAGATTTCTGGCAAAAACTCTGAGAGTAAATAAAATTGCCATGAAAAGTTTCTCAAAAATCTGTCGTTCGGGGTCGACTTTAAACTGTAGGTCCCGCCACTGATGTATAAAATTAACACACACAACATAAGTGGTGTGAGAAACTAGGACGTAATCCTGGCTGAAGGGTTGTTATGACCAATTATGTATGTAATACTGACTGAAGGATTGAAAAGACCAATGAAGTAAACCTTCAGTACAATATCGTATACAGTCATCAGTCACTTTGAGTTCTACTTTGAGACAACCTGATACGCTATTTCCTACATTTGCTTAAAGGATTTGCGATATATTTTTAAGGATGCGCTGGATTCTTCTGAACCAAAATTTTCTAATGAACTGTTTATACTGCGTAAACCTCTCTGTGTTATTTACCAGGAACTCTGCTTATCTTTCAATTTGATTTGTTAAGAAAATATGGCTGACTTGTAAACATATTTCAAATGTTAAGAATTTATGTTTTCATATCATACCAACAACAACAAAAATAACAATAGAATTCAATTGCATTTGCATATCATTTACATCTCAATCAATCAAGCAATCAATCAATCAAACAATCAATCGCTCAATCAGTCAATAATTGTAACAAATCGAAATAACATTGTTTGTAGGTACATTGGTACACCTAATTTTAATCAAATGAAACAAAAGAATGTTTTTAAGTTCTCAAATCTGTCTGTACATATCCTGTGATAATCATGTTCTAACACAACATTTGTAATGAGAAAATCGAGATGAGTTTGTATTTTTCATTTCTCGTTTCTGTTTAATATTCTGTATCATTAGGTTTCCTCTCGTAAGCAGAAAGGAGAGACATTTTGAAACCACTACATAATTATAAAGAACTCGATATGAAAATATTTACAATGTATTACCACGAGAAGTAATAACAAATGCTTCAACTATGTGTGGCTGACCCAACGATGAATGGTAGGGTATTGTAAACTCTATGAAAACAACATGAAAGAAGTGCTCCAAGTAAATTGCAGTATTTACTTGCCAAAAACAATGGAAAAACTAAAGAAAAAGAATTTAAAATGAATTAAAAAAAAACAAATAGCCCGACTGGATATTTCAATTTTGAATATGCGAACTGCAAACAATTTCATTTTCAATTCACAAATCCAAACATTTAAAATTCATTTACAAACTTGAAAAAATAAATGTTTTTAAGAAATTATTTTAAAGGATTGATTTTATTCAGTTAAACAGAACTACTGAGCAGTTAAACTATTTGCAAAGGGAAAAATATTTTTTTTATATCATTGTTTTAAATTATATACGAAAAATTGTCCGATTTTATCATAACATTGTTTCCTACACAATCCATAATTGTTTGACATCCTCTTTCCTTTCAAATATTGGAAAAAAATTTAAATTTCTACACTTCAATAATGACTTATAATCGGGCCAATTGGGTCATGAAATTAAAGTGAAATTAATTTTTCTCCTTTTTTGAATTTTTAATTGAAATTCATTCATTGAAATTCAAGACAATAATTGCCAATAAACTAAAACAAATTGAATTGAACGGAAATTATTTAAAAAGGAAACAAAGCGAAATTCTTGTCACCCACATAGATGAACTGAATTACAATGAAAAAATTAATTGAAGGTAATGTAGGCCACTAAACTTATTGCATTTAAATAAAAAATAGTTTTGTACATAAAGAAGATTTTATTTTAATACAGGGTGCTCTGGTAGTCCAGTGGGTAGTGTGCTAGGCTATTAGCGTGAGAGTCGTGGGTTCGATTCCCACCAGAGACTCTGGTCAAAGTTACTCAGCTCGTATATGATTCAAATATAATTTGTAATTGTATAGCAACTAATAAAATAAATAAATACATATTTTAATACATATTTCAGGACTCGAATTATTACTGTCTATTATTACACACATCCAAATTTGGTCATTACATCCCCTCAGTCAGGATTATAAACTAGCTTCCCACACCATCTATAAGAGTGATACAAACTTGCCACGAAAAATTTCTAAAAAAAAATTCTATCGTTCGGAGTCGACTTTAATTAGAATTACAACCTAGATTCTCACATCAACCAAGTTGTTTGTGTTAATTTTATACATGAGTGGCGAGACCAATAGTTTAACGTCGACTCCGGATGACAGTCTATGAGTAAGTTTTTCATGGTAATTTTATTAGATCAGAGTTTTTGCTAGAAATCTGATGAGAGACAGTCGTCGAAGATATATTTGTCACGCTTCGATTTATTGGAGATGTCTGACCTGCAGTTTGAACCGTGGCTTCACGTTTAATAAGCCAACACACTACATACTAGACAACAGCGACTCCTTTAGTCAGCGTTATCCCATGATAAATTATTTGAAACATTAAATATTAGCTTTCAACAGAAAGTTTTAATTGTCGGAACATGTATTCGAAGCTAAAAACAATCTCCTTCTACCAAAAAAAAAAAGACAGGACAGTCAGAAAGACATCTCCACATATCATGCCGAAGTCAATCTCATGTCTTTGCCAGATAATTGCCAGAGACTTGGTCTGACAATTTCCAGTAAGGCATCCAGTCACTAGTTTCTCGTTGATTATATAAAGCCACAGCAATAAGACATCCGTCTAATACTGTCAATTAATGAACTAAGACTGCTAAGAATGTAACATTCCGATTTATCGTTCCAAAGTCTCTGTACGTTCTTGCGACCCTGTCTCCCTAAGGTTAAACCACATGAAGCTTCATCACCAAAAACAATTCTTTTATGAAAATGATCGTTTTCTGCCAGTTTTAATAGGTTGGCTCGACGAAAGGTTCGTTTGGTTTTAATTTTTGTATCACGCAGCCTAGATCCTTAAGTAAAATTTTTCACGTAGTCAAGTAAGCATAAAGTCCAACAAGTTAAGAGCAATGTATCGATATTTCCCGGTTGTCGTCAAGACTTTTCGAATCAACAGCAATATTTCCTTTTCGGTCCATACATTTTTCTTTGTGTTGTTGCTTTTGAATTCCCATTAACTAGTTGTAGACTAAACTGACGAGGGACAATGTGCCTTATGAACTTCGCTGGCAGATTTATTCTTTTCAAAGCAACTTTTTACAATTCGGAAGCGTGTTTTTGGCTTTAAGCGATGCATGATGACTTGCCCGGAGTGTCTGAGTGTGTGTCACTGTACAGTATGGCAACATAGTTTAATATTCTTTGCTGCCAAGCTTTAGTTAGTTAGCTTGTGTCCTTAAAAATCTTGCACCAACTGTGACTTAAAAATCTGATCTTAACACGTGTTAGAATATAATTTTGAAAACATTTACCATGCTTGTCTGTGTGGGTATATTAAATATTTTTGTAAATGTACATGGCTATGTTTGTTGCGTTCCTAAAACGTCTGAGTTTTAATTGAAATTAAAATACGGCGACTTATCGTAGTGTGGCGTACAGAAAGCTGAAAACAGCTTATTTATCGATTTCCTAGCAGCAAAGATTTGATTCTAGATGTTTAGAAGGCGTTTGGCAGCAAACTGGGTTACATTGCCTTTAATCGGTTGTCCTTTCGCTCGATTTATTACAAGATTTCTAAGGAATCGCACTATAAGCGGTGATACTACAAGGTTCTGTTCTCAATGATATTTTCTCCACAACAACTTTCAACCTATCTACTGTTTTGGAAATGTCAGTGATTTTTGACGTTAAGATTTTTTGACGGTGAAAGAAGCATTTTGGGAAACTGAAACCGATGGCATGTGTTATGTTAACTTTGAGAACCGCTGTGCTTTATGGCTTATTCGCTTACACTTGTGTCGTCAGAAAACTTTGCAAGACAAAGTCTAACGAAATACAAAGTCTAACAAGTAGCATGATAGTGATGGCCGTTTCACACGAAAGATGACCATGCTCTCAAATCATACATACATTACAACCTTTCAGCCAGGATTACGACATAGCTTATCACACCTCGTATGTTGTGTGCCTTAATTTTATATATGAGTGGCGGGACCTACAGTTTAAAGTCGATTGCGAACGACAGATTTTTGAGAAACTTTTCATGGCAATTTGAAATATTTTCATATTTTCGTTTTGATGCCTGACCTGGGGTTTCAACGGTGGCCTTACGTCTAATAACGGCTCTCAATTCGCTCTTGCATAACATCCATTGTGGGATTAATTGTGTGGCACGTAGCCCCATGCTATTAAAGATTGTTCAGAGCCGACAATTCAGGCCAAAAAAGTTGGTAATCATGGACTTATACTGTTCACCATTGACAGTGATGACCTGGCCAAGGCCAAGAAATATGGAGCGTAACGCCTTCTTCTCAAACTCCTCACCAAATAGTGACTTCATCGAGATTGGATGTAATGTTAAGTAACTTTACATATTGAGTCCTACTATTTCTCAATTAATAAGTCACTGGTTAACTAAATACTAAGTATTGATGAATCAATGATTCCTTTTTCCAATAAACTAATCAAGTTTCTTGTGGGACATGGGGTCATAGACTTTAATAAACCGGCTTTGGGCATGAGCAGAGTGCTATAAAGACAATGAAAATGAGGAATAACTTATATGAAAATATTGGTAATACGGCATAGTAATACATTACAATGAAGTACGGAAAGGAATCCATAATGTTGGCACATAGGAAATATAATCCATGTACTTAAGGATTAAGAATAACAAAATGCTCATTAAATTGCCTTCTTGATTACCTCAAAGTGTGTTAGAAAATAAAATGAAAGAATTTTTTTCATTCAATCATTCTACCTTTTCTGACTTTTGCATAGCAAAATAATTTTTTTTGTTGCATTTTTGTGGCAGAATATTTGTATCTTGAAAAGTTGTTCATATTTTTAAGAGAAACTGCATATTCCATGGGGCATTTCATTCAAGTGAATATTTTTCTATTTTTATGGAATATCTTTACAGCCTTTGCTGCATATATTTCTTTTATGATTCTTTTTTTTAAGGCTTCCAAAGATTAAGGTCAGCCTATCCTATATGATGAGAAACAGAGAGGCATAAATGAAAATAAAAACGGCTTAAGTGTTAAGAGAATTTTTATTGAAAAATGAATTTCAAGCATAAAGTTTACCGAACATCTCTGAAGTATTTATGGCTGTCGAAATAAAATGAAAAATAAGAAGAAGAAAATTTTATTAGCATCACGCCAATGCAAGAAAATTGTTTATTTTTGTTTATAACCTTAACCTGCATTAAGCATATATAAATTCATAAGAACGTGGTATTATTACTTGCAAAAATCTAAGTAAAGCTTTAAACAAATTTAAAAACGTTCTTAAAATGTTATTCCCCTGTTGTATTTCAAATATTCACACTTTAATCCCATAACACGCAATTCTGTATTGAAAGGGGCAATTAAGTGTTAAAATTTATTAATTATTGTATGGTTTTTGTTGTTGTTTATATTGTTGTTTTAGCGCGTACATATGTATATATTACAAAAATCACGCCAACTTTAGTTATTTAATTACATATACTTCAAACACCATGTGAATAGAGGAATCACTAAACAAATAGGAGTCGCAATAGTCTAGTAGGTAGTGTGTTGGCTTATTAGACGCAAGGCGAAGTCATGAACATTCGCCTTCAAGAACATTTATCAGACTGTTTACCCTGCCATATAAAAGGCAAGTCAAAGCAGGCGACTGAGTTAGTGAAGTTCAGTCAGTCTTGTGTGAAGACGCGGTGTGTTTGAAGAGAATAATCTTGGTTTGAAGATCTCCGTTACAAAGATCTGTCGAATAATTGTCGAATAATTGTTATTGTTTACGTAAAAGAGTATAAAAAGAGGAAAAACAAAGAAAAGCAATTGCTTTGTTCACATCAAGTTGTGAACATTGGCAAACAAAATTGTGCAAATAATTAATAAGAATTTTAATTAAAACTAAACACAAATTTTTTTATTTTATTTGCAAGCTACGAGCTCATATCTTAAACGTTTTTAAAAGGTAAAAACGTAACAGAATGTATGTATGGGCACCTGTGAAATCAGTTTTCTTTTATACAGCATGTTTTGTAAAATCATCAGCATGGATAGACATGGACCGTGACCGTGTGCTCACTGATTGGGTGCTTGACCTTAATTTTCTTTAAAAAATCATTTCAGCCATGAGACCCATTTCTGGATGAACAATTTTCTACGTGAACAAACAAAATTGGCGAGTTTGAGATGATACCAATCCACTTGAGATTCAAGATCATTCGATTCATCCCTAAGCCGCCATTGTAAGGAGTAAAGATTTTGAATAGGCGGAGCCAGCGGTTCATATTTCTTTGAGAACACCGTTGGCCAGGCCATTACTCTCAGTACAAATCACTTTAGGCCGATGAGTACCAACTCTTTTTTGGCCTAGATTAGGTAATTAAGACACCAACGACACGCGGTTTCAATGGAACGGCGCTACGTGCCCCATAGCTCATGTTACATAGGAGGACATTATGCTCTAGCGATTTAAGAGCGTAAGATTTCACTCCATTTTATGGAGGGTTTTTTTTAAGAATTAGATGCATGCGATTAAGTTACAAACTATAGCATTGCTCAAAGCTAACATAACCCAGCCCATCCAGGCCATCGGCATTCCAACCAGATTTTCTGCGTATCCCAGACAAGCCATGACAGACATTCCACACTTTATGGCATCAAGAGGTCTTTCAAACGAATAAAAAATTTCAATTTTGTCTCTCACACACGTTGTTTTATTTTAAATTAAAGATAGGAAGCGCTTAATGGAAACGAAACTTTAATTTTTGTAGTACAAATTCCTCGTTCTTTCATATGAACTAGAAAACTTTACAGAAATTAAATGATTTTTCTTACTTCTTCTATACATTTCCTATGGATTTAACTTAAACTTTATATTTGTTTTTCCATTAACATGAGATTGTTTCCCGCCAACATTTCTTGTTTTTTTCTTCTTTCCATACACATTCAACGGAAGTCTAAACATTACATGTGATTTCAAACTTTAAGTCTTGCATTAGAAGGTACTCATGTGTAGTGGTTGGAGCTCAAGTATTTTAGTCGTTTTTGTAAAGTTTTTTTTCTGCCTCTCCTTTTAGTTTCCTTTAAAATCATAATATTGCTGAAAAAGGCAACAAAAAGGAAAAGAATTTTGCATCGAAAGGAAGAAAATGAAAAAATATTTCTTTCAGTTTACAATAAGTTGTACTTCACTTTAAGGCTTTTCAGTTTCATTTCTTTCTTAATACATATGGCTTTTGGTTTTCATTTAAAGAAAAACGAAACTAAAGAAAAACATTTTCAAGTTTGTAATGTTAAAGATTTGAAAAAGAAAAATGTTTTAAATTCCATTTGTCTTGGCGGCATTGTCGGGCATAGAACCATTGACTCATTTATTACAAAACTAACAGGTCTTCTCACAGTACTACATTACTCTGACAGTTGTTAATGGCCTTCTTGGTGAAGCATTATCAGTGAAATTTATTGTTATTTCTTCAGTCTGCCTTGGCATATAACCTTGGACCATAGACAACGCCAAGTGTTCGCTGAATGGGGCCTGGTGTCGTTGGCAACTGACACAAATTTTCATAGAAAACTCATCTTCGCAATGAGTTCCATTACTGGATGAATGAGTACGTGAACAAACAAAATGGTTGAATTCGGGACGATACTGTTACGAAAATGGAAATGGTGATTTGCTTTAACATCGTTTAAATTGAAAACAAAAGCTGCAAAAACAAAAACAAAATACTTGTTTACATGTTTAACAAGTAAGCAAAAATATACCAACGAAAAACCAGTATAAAATAATGGTAATAAGTAAACAAAAATACAACAACAAATATCAGCGTAAAATAAGTGATAAACAAGTAAACATAAATGCAACAACAATACAGCAGGAACGAATGTAAATAAAATACACAAACAACAAATATGAAAACAACATGCTTACATTTACAGAGATTTCGAGAAGGCGAAGCAGGCTACGGAATCAGTAAAAATTCTGAAGACGCGAAGTTTAAAGAGAATAATCGTGGTTTGAAGATCTCAGTTATAAAGATCTGTCGAACAATTGTTATTGTTTACGCAGAAGAGTGTAAAGAAGAATAACAAACAAAACAATTGTTGTTGTTTACATCAAGTTGTGAACAGTGGCGCACAGAATTGTGCGAACAATAAAGAATTCAATTAAAATAAACACAAATTTATTTTTTTATTTGCAGTCTATGAACACATATTTTAAACGTTTTCAAAAAGTAAAAATGTAACAATACCAATCCACATGACTCTTAAAGCGTCCAATGCATACCGAAAACGTCACAGCTTGGTGTGGAATTGGACTGGCGGCGCCATCAGCCCATATTTCTTTGAAAATGACGATGGCCAGATCAACACTGTCAGTAAAGAGCACTATTGGCTGATGATTAACAACTTTTTTTGGTCTTAACTTGATGATTTGCACACCAACGACATGTGGCTTTAACAGGACTGCGCTATCCTGCACAAGTGAGTTGAGGACATGGTCATCCCACGTGCAGGTGATGTGAACTGGCCGTCTAGATTGTGCAATTTAACCCCGTTAGCCTTTTTCTTGTGAAGTAATCACAAGTCATATATAAGAATAAATCGCATGCCTCAGCGGTCCTCAAAGGCAACATAAAAAATATCGTCGGGCTATTTCGCCTGATTTATACGCCAGTGTCATTGAATATTGAACATTTCAAATACATTCCACTCAAAGGAGACTTAGCGAGCATTTGAACGATGTTATATTCCACACTTAATGGCATCAATAGGTATCTCAAACGAGTGAAAGTTTTCGATAATAGAACACACACACGCTTTGTTTTATTTCAATTTAAAGATAGGAAGCGCTTAATAAAAGATACTGTAGGTAGAACGAAAGCCACTGTCTGCTTTTATGTTGTCTTGCCAATAAATCTCTGGGATTTGTTCATTCAGTAGCAGAATCTGGTTTTGCTGTTCAATCTTAAACTGCAGAATGAATTAATTTTCAAGAGTATATTTTACACTGAAGTCGCCGTAGTCTAGCAGGTAGTATGTTGGCCTATTAAACGTGAGGCCTTGATTCAAACCCTATGTCAGACATCTCTAACAAATCGAAGTACCACGGCGACTTTCTTTCAGGAGATTTCTGGCTATTACTCTGAGAGTAAATAAAATTGCAATGGAAAGTTTCTCAAAAATCTGCCACTCGCAATCGAAAGTAGACTGTAGAGCCTGCCACTCGTGGATTAAATTAACATACACAACATGGGTGTTGCGAGAAGCTAGGTTGTTATCCTTACGAATGGGTTGTAATGATCAATTAAACTCGGTAAAAAATAGAATTTTGTTTATTTTTATTTATTTTTCCCAAAAATTATAATCGTATGCCACACTTGCCGCTTTGCATTACGATTTAATTATAAAAATTGATTTTCAATCTCCATTTGCCAATGCTTGATTATAGGCTCTGAAATGAAATGTCTGTTTTAGGGATTTTACCTTCGCCTGATATTAAATATAATACATTTTTGGTTATTATAATTTAATTAAATAATTATCTCCCATATGCATTAAAGAAAATTATTTAATACTGTGCAAAAGAAAAAAAGCCAGAACATTATGTTTATCATGTTATAATTAACTGCCTAAAAATATGCACTCTTTTTCCCTATAATTACACACCAAAAAATATGCAACACAATACACTTCATTACATATGGATAGCGAGTGTCAATTGAACAATTTCCATACGACCAACACAGAAATTTTGGAAAAAAATGTTTTTTTTTTAAATCACGTTGCAATTAAAATAATCAATTCCCTGTGTTATTTAACACAAAATTAAATTAAAAACAACAAAACAAAACATGCATATAATTATAATTCCATACATTTCATTTAATACTGTTTTTGGTTTTGAAATAAAAATTTTAATGAAATTCTTTTTATGGCTAAAATATGATTTGAAAATAAAATAATACACTCATCGTTTCATAATTTTCATATGACCATAAGGCTATAATGGTAGCTGAATAATGGATTTCAAAACTTTGAGGAATGTTGATATTTCGCCATAAACTAATAAATAAACAAAGCCTCACAAAAACTAATCCAACAGCCTTGAGTCGCGTAAACAAAAATCACGTGAACAGATTCATTCATATGCCCGCTGTATGGCGAGTTTCGGCGTCTGGTTGAACCAAATGCCTTTAATGTTCAACAGATTAATTTATGGAAACAAAAATTAGTTTAGAATCGTTCGATAGTTTCGCCATTCACCGCAGCAAAAGTTGCACATTTTTTAAGAAATAAGTACCAATGATGTCACCTGCACACGCAGATAGTTAACCTTAATGGATGATTTTTTAAAAGCCTTGGCATTGTTTTCTTTTCACATTAATGGCAAAAATGCTTATGTTCGACCAGTTTAAAAAAATCCCAATCAGCAAATAGTCAATCCGCGTCAATTCTTTTACGAGCTGTATTTTAGAGGCATATAACACGCACACATCGTCAGCACACTCATACGTCGTCCTCATACTCATGCACCATGCTCATGCACCATCATCATACTCGTATATAATCATCATCCTCATACCTCACCATCATACTAATACATCGGCATCGTTCTCATACATCATCATCATACTTATACATCATCATCTTACTTATACATCATCAGCACATTCATACATCACCATTATACTCACACATACATCATCATAACTCATCATCATCATAATCTTATATCATACTCATACATCATCATCATGCTCTTACATTATCATCATGTTCATAAATCGCTCTTACACATCACCACCATACTCATTCATCATCCATATACTCATACCTTATCATCATACTTTTACATCATCATCACACTCATACATCATGATCACACTCATACATCATCATCTTACTCACACATCAGTATCACACTCATACATCATCATCATAATCCTATATCATACTCATAGATCATCATCATACTCTTACATTATCATCATGCTCAAAAATCACTCCTACACATCATCAGCACATTCATTCATCATTCTTATACTCATACCCTATCATCACACTCATACATCATGATCATACTCATACATCATCATCTTACTCATACATTAGTATCACACTCATACATCATCATCACACTCAGACATCCTCATCACTCTCATGCATCATCATTATATTCATATATCATGTTCACACTCATACTTCATTAGCACACTCATACATCATGATCACACTCAAACATCATCACCAAGTGGTCGAAGGATAAAAACCTTGAGCTCGACAGCGAATTGACATTTCGACGTCTTTTTCAACACTTAGCGATCCATCACCAATATTCTCTTTGGCATGAACATTTCTCTATCTTGTTGATGGTTGGCAATCGAAACGACTAAAATTGGTTTGAAAGCGAGCAATAATTGCACGAATTACTCGCTGGCTAGACCGACTGTCTGGAACATAAAATGGACGAAATTCTTTGAGCATTTCATGGAAATTGCCATAATTTTTAAGCGTTGTCTGATGTTCAATGATTCGCAATCAATTTTACAGCGGCTTTGGAATATAAACTGTTTTTATAAATTAAGATTTGGCCACAAAGTTAATAAAAAAAGTACAAGAACTGGCGTTGAATAACTAAGTAATCCTGGCAACACATAAAATTCTGAGATTCTATTTAAAATTTTATTTTTGTTTTTGCTTTAATTTTCCTTTTTATTGATGAGAAATTCAAGAAACTAAACTTCTTCTTTACAACATTCCACACCCTTTTCTAGAAATTAACTGCATTGGGTATTGTTTTTGGTTTCCATTTTCTATTTTATTTGCTTTCTTCGGTTTTTATGCCATTTTGGGTAATAACAACAACAAAATTTGAAGGTGAAAAGAAAATAAAATAAAAAGAGACAATATTTCTCTTGATACCGGAAAAGAAAATTGTAAAACAAAATAAAAAGTTTGGGAAAAACTTTTTTATGATAATAAAGTATAGAAAGAAATTAATCTGTTGGGAATTTGAAAACCATAAAATACTTGCTTTCTGCTTTGCAATTTCATTATTTATTCTGTTGTGAAATACGATTTCGATTTAGAAAAAAATAGGACATAAAAAACCATCAGTTTAAATTATTTTATGGGTAAACATAACCTTAAAAAAGTTGTTTAAAAATGCCAGCTTTTATTGCAAAAAGGAATTATTACAGTGCAATACAATACAAACAATACAATCTTGCATCATCTAAAATTTTTCGTTTTAAAAACATTCCAATCAAACCACAGAACACTTTACAAAAGCCCATAATCTAACCAAAGTGTGGCTTTTTGTATTTAAAACAATAACTCGGGTTTACATTTTTCAAACCCAATAAATGTTTACCCTTGGGAGCTTTTAAAACATGATGGTCATCGCAGGTGTTTGGTACAACAAAAGCTGGAAAATTAACTTTACTTTTATGCACAATTTCTCTAAAGCTATTGAGGGATCAAATAAACTAAGCCATTTCTATCTATAAAATAAGTAACTGATCTCATATTTTTAAAATTTGAAAGCCACTTTTTTCGATGTTTAATTCCGAATTTCTTTACTTTGCGGCCAAACATTTTAATCACACGTCACGTATAGAACAAACTATGATTAATTGGACAATTTCATTATTCCTTCAACATCATTAGCACACTCATACATAAACAACATACTTATACTTCAGTATCACACTCACACATTATGTATGATGATAATCACCATCATCATCGCACTCACACATACTCATAAAACAGCGGCACTCTCATACATCACCATCATACTCATACTTCAGTATCGTACTCACTCATCATCTCCACACTCATACATCATCATCATACTCATATATCAGCATCACATTCATACATCATAATCACACGCATACATGAGCATCACACTCATACATCATCATCACCACGTAGTCGAAGGACAAAGACCTACAATTTGAATACGACTATGGAAACGATGTGCATCGTTTAACATTAAAATGAGCAAAAGCTACACAAACAAACACAATGAACTTGTTCCAACCAACATCAGTATGAAAGAAAAGGGGATAGACAAGTAAGCGAGAACGCAACAACAAGCAATGTGAACAAAATACACAAACAAAAAAGAAGTCGCAATAGAGTTCTCGAGCAGGCGAATCCCCGAACGTTCGACTTCAAGTAACTTCAAAGCAGGCAACGAGTTTTAAAAATTCAGTCAGTCTTGTGTGAAGAGAGCAGTCGTGGTTTGAAGATCTCCGTTGAAAAGATCTGCGTTGTAAGCAAAGAAGAAGAAAAATAATGCCAACAATAAAGAATTTAATTGAAACTAAACACCGATTTATATTTATTTTGTTTCCAATCAACGAACTCATAATTTAAACATTTTTAAAAGGTAAAAATGTAACAATATACTCTTTGGTGCTCACATTTCCTTGTCTTCTTAATGGTTTCATGTCGAAAAGAGTAAAATTAGTGCAAACACGATTAATAACTGCACAAATTGCTAGCTCACTATACTGATTATTTGAATTCGCCGTAGTCTAGTAGGTAGTGTGTTGGCTTATTAGACGTAAAAGCCAGGGTTCGAGCCCCAGGCCAGACATCAAGACAAAATACAAAAAGTATTTCTTCGGCGACTTTCTCTCAGCAGATTTCTGGCAAAAATTCTGAGTGTAAAAAAAATTGCCATGTAAAAGTTTCTCAAAAATCTGTCGTTCAGAGTCGATTTTAAACTGTAAGTCCCACCACCCATGTATCAAATTAACACACACAACATAAGTGGTGTGAGAAACTAGGACTTTGTACAATGGGTCAATTCGACCTCCGGGTACTGTACGTGCCTTAATTGACAAGTAGACGTCCTCTAGCCTAACCTAACCTATACTGATTAGTTTGCCCCTAAAATGGACGAAATTCTTTATGAATTTCATCAAAGGCATCACTTTTCTTTCGAATTACTGAATTTTAAAAAATTTAACAATGTTTGGTTTTGTTTTACATTTTACGTGTCTATAGACTTGAAATTAATTTACTTTAAGTTTCTTAGAAGACAGAATCAGTGTAGAAGGAAAGTTTAAAACTCATACAAAACAGAAAACTAAGCAACTTTAACCACAGTTGAAAGCGTCTAAATAGTTATGAAAATTTTATTTAAAACACATAAGGAACTTAGGTTGACAAAGCCTCCATTTCTATTCACTTGCCTTCTGCTGTGGAAATAAAAGGAACAGATGAAAACACAAACAAGAGCAGCGAATACATATTCAATTACATTTACGAGTGTTTTTACTTTTCATATACGAGTATATGATGGCTATGTTTACAGTGTATTTACTTCTGAATGTATGTGTATGAGTAAGCACACGCTAGAATTTATGTCTGAATGTATGTAATTCCTATATGTACACACAAACAGAATTAAATTTATTAAATAAACCACAAAAGTTTGGCCACTAAAGAGTTGTTTAAGATATTTTTTACGATGGCTATTCCTTCTTTGAATTTCTCGGTAAATGTAATTTCACACTACGCAAGTATTAAATGGACTTTTTCATAGCCTTCCAATGTAGGCCTCTTAATAAATAATAATATTATTATATTATAATATTAATAAATCCCATATTGCGCGACTTCCAACAGCGACCTTCGAACTTTAACATTTGATAACCAACTTGTTGAAGCTACAACTGTCAAATGAGTCATTTCTTCAATTTATTTCTTTTTTTGCTAAACCATCAGGGCCGAATAAAGCATTTAGAAACACATGCAAATAATAAACTTGTCATATCCTTTGTTTGTTATTCTTCTTTGCACTCTTTTGAGCTAACACTAATAATTGTTCGGCAGATCTTTACTGGCAACGCGTCTACACACAAGACTGACTGAATTTTTACTGATTCGTTGCTTGCTTTGTCTTGCCTTTTATATCCCAACGTAAACAGTCTGATGAATGATCTTGAAGTCGAATGTTTGTGGCTTCGCCTTTTCGAAATCTCCATAAATGTAAATATAGTTGTTTCATTGTTGCTTGTGTATTTTGTTTACATTGTTTGTTGTTGCATTTTTGTTTACTTCTTTATCCCCTTTTTATACTGATGTTGTTGGTATATTATTGTTAACTTGTTTATCATGTAAACAAATTCTTTGTTTTTGTTTTTGTAGCTTTGTTTATAATTTTAATGTTAAGCGAATTTCCATTTCCATTTTCGTAACAATACCATTGGAATACAAGGATTTTAGTCAGGTGGTGCCAAAACAAATAATAATGATTTAATTAATAATGACGGAATTATTTTTAGTTATTTGACATCAAACGCATAACAGCGGGCTATAGCCGACCTGTGCTTCGTGTGCTTTTTCAGTATCGAAGTAAGCCAATGTAAGGTGTATCTCAGGCATTGAATTCAAAGTATTGTCTTCAAACAAATCACCGCTAAGTTCCATGTCTAGTAGGTACTGTGTTGGCGGTTCAAACATCGGGTCAGACATCTACTACAAAAACGAAATTAGAAAAAATATTTCGTCGGCGACTTCCACTCAGCAAATTTCTGGCAAAAACTCTGAGAGTAAATAAATATGCCATGAAAAGTCGCTCAAAAATCAATCATTCGAAGTTGATTTTAAACTGTACCTGCCGCCACTCATGTATAAAATTTTCACACACAACACAGTGTGAGTGTTAGAAGCTAGGTCGTAAGCTTTACTGAAGCGTTGTAATGACGAATTGTATATGTATGTATGTAAGTGAAATACTCCCTTAATTCCTTCCAATTGAAGGAGTAAATATTTGTATATTTTAGCGAAACTATGGAAAATTTTATTGCATTGGCTTGCAATAATACTCTGCTAATAAAGAAAAGTGTGGAGCTGTATTGTGTTTATTAGCCTGTTGAGTTATGTGTCCCAGTTGTGGTATATTTTACGAGCTAAGAAGCGGAATTTATTTCTATTTTACGCTGAACAATATGGAATATGTTCTATAAATAATATTAGAATATGGTCTAGAGAGTGAAAAAGAGAGAGAGAGAGAGAGGGACAAAAAGTACGGCATATAAAAAAGCGTGAGTAAACAAAAGCAACATTAATACACAACAATTATTAGAAGAAAATATTCTATGGCTTCTGTCCAATTAAAAATATTCCTCTCATTATTTTCTTATTTATGATATGCAATTATAATCGTAGTAAATTATTACAAACAATATCATTAAATACTTAAAATTGAACGGGTAAAAAAATGATAAAAAACTAACAGGCAAAACTCATAAAAGTATTGTTTAAAATAACGTTCAAACGTGGTGGAATAAATTTAAATTTAAGCCAGAAAATGCTAATTTTCTTTAACAATTAAATTGAAATGCTTGAAGAGACTGAAATTCCTAAAAATCAAATTGACTTCCCATTCATGCTTTAAATCCAGATAGGCGCGCTAGATAATTAATAATAATGCAGAATGTGTGATGATGGTAGTGTGTTGGTTTATTATATGTAAAGACAGTGTTCAAACCCCAGGCCAGTCATCAAAACAAAATACAAAAAGTATTTCTTCAGTGACTTCCTCTCAGCAGATTTCTGGCAAAAACTCTGTCATGAAAAAGTTTCTCAAAAATCTGTCGTTCGGAGTCGACTTTAAAATGTAGGTCCCGCCACTCATGTATAAAATTAACACACACAACATAAGTGGTGTGAGAAACTTATGTATGCATGAATGTGTGACGAAGACATCGAAACGATGGAACACTTTTTATGTGATTGCCGCAATTTGTGAAGCTCAAGGGCTCAATATCTTGGAAAGTACACTCCACCAGATAGAGCTTATCTTAGAGGTGTGGGTTGAAAGAGAATATAAAATTAAAAAAAAAATGTAGAAAATATGATGGTTGGTACGAACGCTCAACAAGTGTGATTGTATGAAAATAGTCATAAAACCCTTGGTTGGTCTTCTCTGTTTCAGCTGATCTTTCTTTCTACACAGTTTAAACATATATTTTCAGTAGCCATCATTTCTATTATAAAATTGCATGAAACCCATTAAACATACTACAGAACAAATTGCCTCCTATGAGGATTTATTTTTTTTTCAAGTCTATGAAAAATCCTTACAGACAACATTACATTTTTTATCGGTATTATTACTTCAATACAAAAAATAAGTTAAAAAAAGAAACAAACATTGAAGTGATTAATTAAATGAGTTTAATTGTAAAATTAAATAAATAAAATAAATTTTTTAATGGATTCCAAATTTTTGTTAAAATCTATATGAAGATACAGATTATTAAAATCATTACAGATTCTACGAAATGGATCGAATTTCGCGCAGTTAACTGTGTAATATTTTATATTTAAGAAATTATAGTATCTTGTTGGACGAACAGGTTCTCTTATACAAAGTTTTTCCAAAAGAAATTGAGAGTTGATAGCACCATTAATCAGCTTCCGTAGAAAGACAGCATTTAGCATTTTACGAAGGCTTTTTAAAGATGGTAATTTAATGAATGCTAGGCGTTTTTTATAAGATGGTAACCTTTTATTAGGATCCCATCCAGTTCCCATTCCCTAAACCACGAAGACAAAATAATAAGAACTGTTTTTGAACTGATTCAATTTTGTCAGAGTGTACAGCGTATTGAGGGTCATATATTACAGATCCATTCAAGAATTGGGCGAACCAGTGTGGTAAACAATTGTTGGGTAACATAAGGGTCAGAAAACCCTTTAGCCCATCGTTTGATAAATCCCAGGATATATGTATCTTTGCTAACAGTTGATGTAATATGATTTCTGAACAACAATTTACAATCGAAAATTATTCCTAAATCGTTAAAGGAATTAACTAGTTCAAGAACAGTACCATTAATTGTATAAAATCCATTGGTTGGAAATGATCTAGTGAAGCACATATATTTACATTTTTTAACATTCAACTCCATAAAATTAGTACTACAAAAAGAGGTAAAGTTGTTACTATCCTCTTGTAAAAGTACTTGGTCTTCAATGTTGTTAAATGATAAAAATATTTTAACATCGTGTGCATTAATGTGTTTGAATTTTTAATGACAGAAGGAATAGGAGCGGCTCAAGATGACTAGCCTGTGGTATGACTGACAGTACATACATCAATAAAGTTAGATTGCGTAGTTCTGAATTTAACACACTGCTTTCTGTCTACTAAATACGAATTAATCCAATTCAATAAAGATGAACTAAAACCAAGTTGATTAAGCTTATGAACGAGTAAGTTATGATTTCAAATGCTTTACTGAAATCGATATAAATGACTTCAGTTTGTTTGCCTACAATAAATCCATCATTTACCGAAGTTGTAAATTCAAGAAGATTTGTGATTGTTGATCGAGACTTACAGAATCCATGCTGGGATGCAGATAAAATAGACGATGCTTGAAATGACAGTGTATAACATACGAGTTTTTCAAATAATTGCAGTATAACGTTGATTCCTCTATAATTTGAAATATCAGCTTTAGATCCTGATTTAAAAAGTAAAATTATAAATGATTGTTTCCAAAATAAGGGAAAATAGTCCAATTTAAATGATTTGTTGAATAAATAGATTAAGGGAGTACTCAATAACTTGAGAATGGTGTTTTAAAATATAGCTAGGAACCCCATCAGGACCGGCAATATGCAATGATTTTAATTGTTGTATATACACACAGTTACTAAAGTATACATACGGTTAAAAAATTTCAGAAATTATTTAACTAATCCGTTTTCGTTGAAAATCTTTATAGTTTCCTTGATGTTAAGACTGTCTTTTGCATTGGTCAAAAAAATCTCTGAAATTGAACTGAATTGTTGCCCTGCACAGGCCCACAAAAGTATGCATCCGATTTACAAATTTCACAAATTTCTTATCAAATCGTCTTAAAATCGAAGAAAGATGTCAGAAGATTTTCAAAAAAACGGATTAGTTAACTTTAGTTAAATTTCTGAAATTTGTTATCCATATGTATACTTTTGTGGCTGAGTGTATGTACTTGAAAACAGTATGTTGATCAATAAAAGATATATCAAAGTTTTTTACTACTTGAACTTTTTACTTACTTGAACTCACGACCCCTGCTTTACAAGACCAGTACTCTACCACTGAGTTAAAGAGGCTTAATTAAGAATAAAGTTTATTAAATATGAATAACTCTCTCCCTCTCTTTATTTTTGCTGTTGCAATATGATGTCAACATTCCAGGGGTGAAAGTTTTGTTAGTTGAGTTTGGTTTGTTTTATTGGTTACATGCTGACCTTAATTGATCACAACAATTTGCAAAAGGCAGTAAATTATAATAAAATGTTTTGAGGTTTTGCATTTTTGTTATATACAGTTTAAATATTATTTCAAGCATATTGTTGTTGTTACAAAATATGGTGCTTTTACACTTTATTTCTGCTGGAATATGGCAAAAGTATATTGGTTTACACGACCAAAAAAAATTGCCATGAAAATTTTCTCATATTTGTTGTTGGTAGTCGTAAACTGTGAACTGCTTAACTCATAAATAAAATTAACACCAACAACATAGCGGTCGAGGTTTATAAAAATTAATCAGATGTACTTGACCGCCATATTGGAGCCGCCATTTTGAATTTTTTAAATCTGAATGAAGATCTGTAATCAGCGACCCCAAAAACCCCTGAGTAACAATTTTCAAGTAAATCTGATTAATTTTTAAGGACCTCCGTAATGTGTTTCTTTTTCTTTTGCACCCTTTGACATAAACCCACCCCCTACTTTAAGGGTATATGCAAACAATTTGGCTTTAGTCTCATTTTAATTAAAATGTAATTAGACATGGGCAAATAATGTCTGAAGTATAGAGAAAAGGTTAAATGAAAGCTTATCATGAAGAAATCTCAAAAAAAATTTGTTTCTGCGGCTTGACAACATGTCGCATTGAATGGTTGAAGTGGTGCATGGTATTAATACCATGATGCATGGTATTAATACCAGCACTTAACATTAACAATTGAACATGTTGCCTAGTTTAACGGTCAACATAATTGTAGTACTTACAACAGCAATGTAGGACTTTTATATGCTTGTTTTTTGCTGAGTAAACATTGTGGATTGTAATGCGTAGCATGAAAAAACCGATGTTTACATACAGTTATAGCAACTTGTCTGCAAATGCAAATCTTACACTCTGCTGTTGTTTAGAAATTTACATTTTAAACTTGTGAGAAACAATCAGGCAAAGGTAACCATAGTAAATCTTATAATGAAACGTTTTAGATTGCCAATATTCTTGTGTGAAACCAAGATGTCTTTTCCTTCCCCGGCGTAGTGCTGCTCATGTATCCAATATACAAAGAACAGCTTTCTTCTCTTCTTCGTTCCTACAGCTTTTGCAGAAATCGTTTGTCAAGTGTCCAAAACCAATGCGCCTTGCATGAGTACACATGATTGCAAGGGCCAGTATTGACTCCAACAAAAAACACACCGAACGTGTTCCTAGGGCACTTAAGAAGACTTATTGTGACCTTTCAACCAGTTTTGCAGGATTTCTATTCCGTTTAACCCGTGGCCGAAGACAGTCAGCGTTAAGGGAATCTATGACCGTATTATCAATTATAAGCTTGCAGGTCCTCAAAACAATTCCTAAAGTAGAGAATTCATTGGAAAGTTCGATGGTTGTGCCGTACCTGACCTGAAGATACTGGAAGATCACAGATTATCTGCTTCTGTGTTTCCCATAAAAACTAAAGTGCAGTTGGATGAAGAATTTTAACACCTGAGTTGCACGCTAGTAGAGACTGAATGGAATTGCAATAAACTACTAAAAGTTGAACCACAAACAGCTACGTCGGAAATTGAACATGTAGGAGTACCAAAACACTGCATCCACATGTATAATTTTACTACCCTCAACCTATAATGTATCTCCCTTTGCTCTGACGAATCTCAGAATACTGTTCAGTGTCGGTGGATAATACTCAGATATTTCGCTCTTTTAATTATGAAATCATAAACATGACTTTGGAATATACAAATATTTTTTTAACCTATCTACATGCCCGGTAATAAAGCTGATTACTATTGAAGCGATATCACTGGGTAGCCTGATGCAAGATTTCACCTTTCTTTAAAATAACTACAGTGTGTGTAGTTCCGGGAATAGGGAAAATTGAATACTATGGCATCATGTATGTATGTCTATCCCACTTCTTTTTTTGGTAGACAGCCATCTCTACCTATCTACATACCTTGGATTTTAAGGCGTTTCTAGTATTTTGTTTTGCAAAATATAGCCCATGAGGTTCTCATGTGTCATCCGTATACAGTTATTTATATAGTTTCTATAGTTTCTGGGCTTGAAACTGCAAATATAAAAATAATGAACAACAACAATCCAAATGCTTTATTCTATGTAAAAGGCCTGTGGAAAACCAAAACTACAACTAAACTAATCCGCTTTTTCGGAATTTCGGGTAGGACTCGCGAGTTCAGATGTTTAAGTTTAAAATTATTACGTAAAAGTTTATGGGCGTTATGGTACTTACAATTTTTTTGTCTAAATTTTAAATTTTTACATGTGAACTAAGAAGCATAATGCAGATACACGTTTAACTGGTGCATTTATGATGCAAAAACTTTGAAATTTTTTTGCCATCAGTGCAGGAACATGAAAATGAATATTGTTACGTTTTTACCTTTTAAAAAACGTTTAAATATGAGTTCGTTTATTGCAAACAAAGTAAAAACAAATGTGTTTAATTTCAGTTAAACTCTCTTTATTCTTTACACTACTATTGTATGCCACCGATACAACAATAATTTGCTTATACACTATTCTATTTCACACTTCTGTCCGCGTTAACACTAACAACTGTTCGTTAGATCTCTGCTTACAACCTTTTTGCAAGCAATACCACTTGTACGTTCAAACCGCAACGCCTCTTCACACAAGGCTGATTGAATTATAACTGACTGACTGCTGATCTTGTTGCCCTTTTATATACGCGCGCACGTAATCAGTCTGATGAACGTTCTCGATGTGTAAGGTTCTTGCTCTCGCCTTCTCGAGAATTCTATTGCTAGTACATTGTTATTTGTGTACTTTGCTTATGTTGTCTATTACATATTTGTCGTAGCTGGTTTACTTCATTTTATGTTGTTGTTGGTACCAGGTGCAACCAGGTTCGTTGTACATATGTATGTGTGCAGCTTTAGATAACCAACACATTCATTGTGTTCTTAGTGTTAGTGTGTATTTGTATCGTGTGGCTTTTGTTTTGGTGTAGCTGGTAGCTTTTGTTTATCGTTTTTATTGTTAAACGATATTAGGTCGTTTCGATTTATGTAACAATATGAAATAAATTCATGCAAATCCTTAGATGCGACACTACTCTGTATGCAAATCCTTATATCGAGCAGGCATTGAAATAAAAAATAGTAAAAAGAACCCATGAAAAAGTATTTAAAAATACAATCCTTCAAATGGAAACCAAAGCTGAAAATCTGATTTTTTGCAGGATCACTACCAGCTGAATAATAACCACCAACAACAGGAATTTTAAATTCAATCGAGGTAGTAATGATACCGATACTGTCCACAGGCATTTAAGAAAGCTGTGGAAATTATACCCAAAGAAAAAAATTCTTCCCCTGGCTTACAGCACAGTCTGTATATCAAGGAGTTAGCGGCCACTAGAAAAAAATTATAAAAAAACTTTTATTTTCAAAACCATTCGCTTGTAAATAACACGCCCAGTAGTCGTTATTATTCTGCAAATTGTTCAAGTGATTGCAGATACTATTGAAATATTTATGAATTAAAATTCATAAACTTTTGTTTGTTTCCAGCTCCCATTTCTAGCTAAAATGAAAAGAAATGATAGAAAAAAAAGTAAAACAAAATGAAATAAAAAAAATTTTTCAAACTGTATTCATTTACTGGCTTAAAAGTTAGCCATCCACAGACAGTTAAAAACGATTTAAAAAAACAGAAAATTTTGTACATGTAGTACAAACATACATATGAGCAGTACATACACCCATTTGATGTCTGAAAGTGTTAAAAAAATATACAAAATCTTATAACTTGGCCTTTGAAAATTTAGGTTTTTTTTCATCACTTAATGTCTGTGATCATTCGGAATCAGTGTAAATGTATCAATGTTTGTTTGTTTGCTTTTATATGAAATAGCAATGAGAGTTTGTTTATAAAAAATAAATAAACCGAGTCCGACAATCATTCCATCACTCAATTTTTATGAAACAGGCTCGAAACAATGGCTGTTATTTACACGCATGAATGGTGGCGAACATGCCACTAAGGGAGTCGAAGCCGAGGCTCGGGCTGGTTGAAACCAGAGATCAGCAATGAATCGTTTTTTCGCAACTCATAAGCACTCATGAAATTTTGAATATGAGTCAGTCAACAATATTGAAATTTAACTACTCTGATTTCTTCGTACTCACTACAACATTGATTTATAAGTACAGGTTGCATTGAGTATGAGTACAACGTTGACATCAAACTCATACCATTCGAAATATGTTTGATACATAAGCCTACTCATTCAAATTCATAAATTTAGAAAGATACTTATAATACTTATAAATGATCCGAGTGAGGACTCATCATTTTTTATCATTTTAGTGGTTGCTGCATTACAAAAAAAAAGAAAAAAAGCCAAAGACAGCAAGCAAAGCAAACGCACAACCTTCTAGTGAGTATTTTACCCAGCATACCAATTTGTGACCAAACTGCAATAGAACTTAAAAATAAGCTTATGTAAACAGTGAATATTAAGCTTTTCCAATGTCACATACATTAATATTGATAGAATTTTAATACGCAAACAGTTTTCAACAATGCTTGAGAAACAATTATTACACGCAAATTTTTCTAAAGTGTGCTTACGACTATTGAATGACGCAATCAAATGCATGAAAAAAGTAATACATTCTCAAGTCATGTACCGTTATTTTTGCTTCTACAGCTTTCAAATATTGATGAAAATGTTTTGCGTACACATTTAGTTTTAAATTTTAAAGGGAGTAGAATTGAATATTAAATTAATAATAATCGGTAATATTGTTATACAATAATTAAAATGCCAAATAACTATAAAAAGTGTTAGAATACAAACAAAAGAAGTAATTGAACTTCTTTTAAATAATAAGAAACAAAAAATTAATGAATCATTAGAGAATTTCAGTGCTGGTGTTCCTAGAAGCAAATCAATAAAAGAAGATAATTGTATAAATAGCCAATCAAATAGTTGCAGCGATTCAGCCGATGTTAATTAGACTGACAAATGAAAATTTACATAAGGAGCTGCAGGAGCTGAAAAAGAAAAGATTCAAATAAAATTCAAGGAATTGAGAAATTCTTGGAGTTTGAAAAACTATTGCAAGAAAACGGAGAAAGCTTTGCTTCTTTTGTAAGTTTAACTTTTATTCTATATACGCTACATATGAAAACTATTCTTTAATTTTTTCTTTATCGCATTTTTCAGGAAAACGAACTGACAGCAGTTGCAAAGGCACCAAATTTTATAAAGAAATTGTTAGAGAAAAATAATGACTGACGAATTAGGAGAACAACTATGCTGGAAAGGTATTGAGACCAAAAAAGTGTGCGAAATCTGAACACAACAAAAGCAATTCGAAGTAAGTCAAATAAAATATGTTACTAAAACAAAATAATAACAAATCTCCAAATTTAATAGATGCAGCTATATCAGTTTTGTATTACAGAGAACCAATTTATTAAGGACACGCGAACGTTCTTCCAGTTTGTAAAAAATCGTATAAAACTACGCTTAAACTACAAAATAAAAAAAAAATAAAAAGACCGAACCCGAACTTGAACAAAAACAGGAACGAACCGGCTTGTTTTTCCGAACCGTGAACCGGAGTCCGGAACGTTTTTTTCTGCTGAACCTGGACATGAGACCGCACAGATCGGCCGCCTGCCCAGGATCGGCCCTGTCTATATAATTAAATATACGATTTCCGGTAAAATAAATTAGCACAACACAATTACTAGACAATTGTTCGGCAGATCTTTGTAATTTCAAACGCACCGCGTCTTCACACAAGACTGACTGAACTTTTTCTAACTCAGTTGCCTGCTTTGCTTTGCCTTCTATATGATGAATTTTCTTGAAGGCGAATGATCGTGGCTTCGCCTTCTCGAGATCTCTATAAATGTAAACATCCTTGTTTCATTATTGTTGTTTGTGTATTTTAGGTTAGGTTAGAGGACGTGTACTTGTCAATTAAGACAAGTATAGTACCCGGAGGTCGAATTGACCCATTGTACAACGTCCTAGTTTCTCACACCACTTATGTTGTGTGTGTTAATTTTATACATGAGTGGTGGGACCTACAGTTTGAAGTCGACTCCGAACGACAGATTTTTGAGAAACTTTTTCATGGCAATTTTTATTTACTCTCAGAGTTTTTGACATAAATCAGCTGAGAGGAAGTCGCCGAAGAAATACTTTTTGTATTTTGTCTTGATGTCTGGCCTGGGGCTCAAACCCTGGCTTTACGTCTAGTAAGCCAACATACTACCTACTAGACTACGGCGACTGTTTGTTTACATTTATTCTTGCAATGTTTGTTATTGCATTTTTGTTTACTTGTTTATCATCTCTTGTTTTTATACTGGTATATTTTTGTTTACTTGTTTATAATATAAACAAGTTCATTGTTTTTGTATTTGTAGCTTTTTTTTATAAGCAAAACATTATTTCAATTTTCATAACAATATTACAATTCAAACAAAAACCTATAGTGGGGAACATTTTTTATACAGTGCTACCAAAGCGTTTCGATCAAAACTGTGAACTCATTACTAGGGATTGAACATTTAAAGTCTTAAGTCTTTCAAACTTTTGTATCCCATATTGCCTTAAAAATGTCACTGCATTGGGGGTATTTTTTAGTGTCACTTATGATTTTAAACCTACGTTTATAGGTCTTCATTTTCAATATTTGTTTTGGTTTCCAGTACGATTATGTTTGAGTAAAAATACCGGACGCATGTACATATGTATTCCTCTCGAGAGCAATAACCCTTTATGTACGTGCATTCACATAAGCTGGGTACTATTATTTACAGAAGTATGTGTGTATTTATGATACTGAACTGTGTGGTGTAAACCTTTATCGATGTGTGTGTTACAGTGTTTCCTCTTTATATTTTGATCCTGTATGCCATAAAATAAATACAATGTTTTTCTAATCAGTTGATTAAGTTGTCTGAAGACTGCAGATATTTCTTGCTTTTTTGTGTATTTATTTTTCATTTCTTATTTGCTGTCCACTGTGTTTGTCTGTAAAATTTTGTATTCATTAGAAAAGAAAATATTGACAGAGTTTATATGGAATAATAAGAGGATGACCAAAGAAGTCCGTTTTGTATGTGTTGAAATCCAGAAGGCTAAAGATGACATTTTTGGTCAGTTAAACAAGAATTTGTGACAACAATTTGATACAAACATACACATTACATGGGTGTCTGACAAAACAAACCATAACTGCATTGTACAATACGCTGTAGGTTTATTAAACTCATGCCGAATAAGAAGTTCTCTTGTTTACTTTTATTTCACTCCCTAACGTCTGCCAAGTAAAGATGTTTTGCCGTTGTTTAAAGGTCTATCCAACTGCTCACATACAGCCTTAATATAACCAACATTCTCTCTGCTCATTTCTTAACTCTTGTAAATCTGTACACGGCTATATTTACATACACTAACATTAGCTGTCATTTGAAATGGTATGTTGTCCTCCTCTAATTTAAATTACATTGCCATTCCTGTTAAACATGTATGTATATGTAGTTGAAAGGGGTTGCATTTGAATGAAATGACATTGTACAAGTAGCGATAATAATCATCATTATTATGTTATAAGTTCGGCAACATGTACCTCTAGACTGTGGCAATAAATTTGCTGTTGTTCTACGCTACGTAGCCTAAAACTGTGGCAATAAGTTGTCGTTAGGAATACAAATTTTGTGACAGTTACACACTAACACAATGGGTGTGAAGATGGAATTAGCGACAGGGTATCACTATCTGAGTCTATTTTCTAAGATATAACACTGAACATAAGCTCTTCAATCTTGCAAATGATGTACGAGCAAGGCTAATGCAATTTTGCATGAGTAGATAAAATGTGATGCCTGGTCCCTGCTGTTTCATAGTAAAAGCAAACTTTTCATGAGCCGTCTAACTAGCTTTAGCCAGATATGAAAAGCTATTTTGCCCGAAGCTGCTCATACACGTGGTTGCACTCGAACACCACACTGCCAATCCTAAGTTTGCAGTTTTTCAATTAGATTCTTAAATTTTTCATTCGCAGTATATCTTCTTCAAGTCGATATACACCATCTTTTTGTTCACTATAAGGCAGCCTTCGATAGCCCCATAAGGAATCGTGTTTTTGCCGCAATGTCTGAGCTGGGTATACCTGCGAAACTGATAAAGCTATGCTCAATGACGTTGAGCAATTCCAGCAGCTCCGTCAAGGTAGGAATAAATCTCTCCGAACCCTTTGATACCGTGTAAGATTTGAGACCAGAGGATCCCTTATCATGCGACCCTTTTAACTTCGTCATGAGAGTGTTCTGCAAAAGGTGGGAGTGCATCGCAATGGCACTATTTTTCAAAAAAGCGTCCAGTTTCTTGCGCACGCTGACGACATTGTCATCAATATCGCAAGCGAGATGTTACTGCTGTCTTTAGTGCTATTGAACGAGAGTCTACTAAGATGGGTCTGGCAGTAAATGAGGGCAAACCAAAGTATACGTTATCGACAAGTAGAGACGTGCGGCGAATCTCAAATTACGGCCAATAACTATACTTTTGATATAGTCAAGGAATTTATTTATCTTGTCTCCGCCGTTACCACCAAAAATAATGTCAGTATGGAGATCAAGCACAGGATCACTCTTGCCAACAGGTACTACTATGGTCTCAATAGGCAATTCAATAGCAGAGACCTCTCTCGTAGGACAAAACTAATACTCTACAACACGCTCATCCTAACCGTGCTTCTTTATGGCGCAGAGGCATGTACTCTATTAAGCACTAATGCAGCAGCCTTGAAAGTATTCGAGAGAAAAGTTTTACGTAAGATCTTCGGTCCAGAGCGAGTTGGCGATGATTTCCGCATCCGATCTAACAGTGAGCTGAATGAGCTCTTCAATGACATAGACGTTGTGCAGCGTATTAATATCCAGCGGGCATGTCGTTCGAATGGAGGAGGATATTTGATGCGGGGACCTGCGGAAGTCGGCGAAGAGGATCCGTTTGAAGGACCAAATCGAGGAAGCCCTGTCATCGATTGGTGTGACCAACTGACATAGGCGCGCAAGAAGCAGTGGCGCCTGGAAGGATGTGTTGTGGCAGGCTGAAATCCGTTAATCGGGTTGTGAATGGCCAATTAAGTAAGTGAGTATATCTTCTTGGAATACCGCCATATAAGGTATCCATATGATATTCATGTAGTAAGGCTAACATCTGGCAGAGAGACTCATGGAAGCCGAAATACCTTATAGAGATCATAAAGGTAGTGTTCATTGGCTTGACAGCCGCCTGGCTAATCTTGACAGCCACCTGGCTAAGTTTGACAGCCGCCTGGCTAAGCTTGACAGCCGCCTGGCTAGGCGACAGTTGAAAGTACAAGTGAGTAGAAAATAATTTTCCATTTATTTCTGTCCGCAATAAATGTCTTAAACTTCCAGGAGGAGTTATAGTGTGGTAGCATGTAAACAATAATCTCGAGAATTTCAAATTCTGTCAGTAGTCTTGAATAACCAGTATTCTCGATCTGCAACATGATTCAGTCCCTATCATATGTATCGTATATACCCTTGTCCTTAATAGGCATCACATAAACTGCCTGAAATTGTAACGACAATCCCCAGGCAGATGACCGCTGACATTGAAAATTGTTGCTGGCAAGTCTCATCATATCGCGATGTTGATGATAGGTAGATGTAGGCTGTCTAACAGTCGTTTTTGTTCATAATCATCATACTACTCTTCTATTGTATTTGTTTTCAGAACATTTCTTACTTAAAACTCCATTTGATTAACAATCATGCTGTTTGTATACTCATTATGAACACTTAAGTGTCAAACGTTGTAACAAGATTTGCTGTCAGCCCATAGCTCTGTAACAGTGATTAAAATGTTAAATAAAAATAACTTACAACAGGCTGACAGCATTCATCAATTTATGCGACGTGTAATGCAGAAATTAAAGCATCAGAGTATAGGTGTACGAATTAATAATTACTTCGTGTAGAGACAGAAATAGAAGCACACGTGAAAGTATTTGATTTAACAGGATTAAGAATGATGAGATGTTAAGAATGTTTTAAATGCATTAGACAGGAAATAAGCAACTTATTATTGATTTTTATTAAACTATCGGGATGGAAGAGAGATGCCAGCCAGGAGTTCTAGTTACATGATGTTACAATGTGACCTTAAATGTTCCAAGTTTACTATGCCGTTGTGTGATGGCTGCCAATATAATCTAAGATGCCTGGACATTGCAAAATCAAATGACTTAATTACTCAATATTATAAAGACATACACACAGTTACTAAAGTATATATACGGTTAAAAAATTTCGGAAATTTTTTAACTAATCCGTTTTCGTCGAAAATCTTTATAGTTTCCTTGATGTTAAGACGGTCTTTTGCATTGGTTAAAAAATTTCTGAAATTGAACTGAATTGTGGCCCTGCACAGGCTCACAAAGGTATGCATCCGATTTACAAATTTCACAAATTTCTGAACCAATGCAAAAGACCGTCTTAAAATCGAAGAAAGATGTCAGACAATTATAAATATTTTCAACGAAAACGGATTAGTCAAAAAATTTCTGCCACAAAAGTTAGCAAATTTCAGAAAGTTTTTAACCAAAACCGTTTTAAAATCAGGAAAGATGTCAGACAATTACAAAGATTTTCAACGAAAACGGATTAGTTAAAAAATTTCTGAAATTTGTTATCCGTATGTATACTTTTGTGGCTATTATAACCCAGCAGGCAGGATTACAGCCCAGCTTCTTACGTAACCCACGTTGTGTGCGTGAATTTTTCATGAAAGTGGGGCCTACAGTTTATAAAATTTTTTATGCAATTAATTACTTCCCGAACATTTGCTCAAAAGTCTGTTGAGGCTAATGCTAAAGCATAAAAAATTAGCGTAAAGCATATCTAAAGCATAAATATCTTTCATATGAAATGCCTCATGGTTTTCCATATACAAATATGGATCATGTAACATGCAAAAAAGAGTAATAATTTATAAAATTGACATAGTGCAAATAATGTCCTCGTAATCGACGTACTGCGTAAGGAACTGAAAATATTGTTACGTTTTTACATTTTAAAAACGTTTAAAATATGAGTTCATAGATTGCAAATAAAATAAAAATAGATTTGTGTTAAGTTTTAATTAAAATTATTTATGCCACTGTTCACAACTTGATGTAAACAACAACAATTACTTTGTTTTTTATTCTTCTTTACACTCTTTTGAGTAAACAATAACAATTGTTCGACAGATCTTTATAACGGACATCTTTAAACCACGATTATTCTCTTCACACGCAACGCGTCTTCACACAGGACTAACTGAATTTTTACTAACTCCGTTGGCTGCTTTGCGTTGCCTTTCATATGGCAATGTAAACAGTCTGATGAATGTTCTTAAAGGCGAATGTTCGTGACTTCTGATGTAAACATCGTTGTTTCATTATTGTTGTTTGCGTGTTTTTGTTTACATTTATTTTTGCGATGTTTGTTGTTGCATTTTTGTTTACTTATTTATTCCTTTTTTATATTGGTTTTTGTTGGTATATTTTTATTTACTTTTTTTTATCATATAAACAAGTTCATTGTTTTCGTTTTTCTAGCTTTTGTTAATAATTTTAATGTTAAACGATGTATCGTATTTTTCGTATTGGCTGGGTGGGCAATACAAATTTTAAAAACCGCTCAGTAGGTGCTTAACAATTTTAGAGAATCCGTTTAGGACTTAAGACCATTGTACATTGCACTGAGGATCGGAATTTTAGAAATTGTTTCTTAAATAGTTGCTACAAACTTTTGGTCAGGACTGCAACATCAACACAACACCCATGTTGTGTGTGTTAATTTTTATACATGATTGGCAGGACCTACAGTTTAAAGTCGACTGCGAACGGCTAATTTAAGAAACTTTTCATAGGAGTTTTATTTACTTTCAGAATTGTTGCTGAAAGACTGCTGGGCAGAAGTCGCTCGAGAGAAAACATTTTCAGAATTCGCTGTGTTTGAGTTGTCAAAGCGATGTTTAAAACCACGAACATTCCTCGTCTTATAAGCCAACACTCTACCTACTAGCATATGTTATCTTTCAATTCCCATTGTAAATTAATTTCATAAACGAAATCTCTATTTCCTTTAAGTAAGTGAACCGCATTATCACACAAAATAAACTTGTTTTCCTTTTGTTTCCAAACTTTTTTGCCATTATCCGCGAAACACTTTTTTTACTCGTGTACTATTTATGAACTCCCTAACCAAGATGGTCTAATTTTAAGTAGAATTTAATGGCGGAAAACGTGTAATTATTCCTTATATTTGTGTTTTAAAATGCTTTTGTTGACTAGCATTGCAGTTGGATTCCTTTTAGTTTCTCGTTCCGTTCGTTTTGGCTTCGAAAGTTTTTGTTCATTTCAATTTTAATGAATTTAAAGCACTTTTGTAATGTGGGCAGAATAAATTTCTTTACCACCCACCCCAATCACGCCCACATTTAAATTTTACTTTCAATTTTCGGTGTTTTTTTTTCTTTAACTCTTTTGGTTCCGTTTTTATTCTCCGGGTTTTTAAGCCTTTTTAATGGCCATTACTCATCATTTGCCCATTATAAGCCTTTTGAAAGAGAGTTTCTAAAGGTGTGAGTGTATTTGTGTATGTAAAATAATAAAATTAAGGCAATGAATGAAGTAGTTAAAGTTGTAAAATTTAACCCATTTTCACACAAACCTATGAAAATATTACGGCCAAACGATTACAGCTACAGCGTATTGTGGCTCTATGGACTTAATTTGTTTGCAAAAAAAAATGTAAGTGACTGAGTGCTTAAATGTGTATTATTGTTCGAGTCGGTTCATTCTTTTATTACCAAGAATAGAATGTCTTACCATAATATGCATTATTTCTAGCATTTTAGAATCCTAAAAGGTTGATAATAAATATCATGACACAAAATTGCTTTGGTTCTTAAAGAATTTGTTAGAAATGAAAATTTTGGAATATAAAAATTGGCGGGATGGATATAGATTTTTGGCGTATTAATTGCTGATTTTGAATAGAGGAATCGGTTTTTCTTAGAGTTTAGTCAATAAGCTCTAAGCCTTAAATGAGAAGTAGTGTATTGGCTTATAAGACGTGAGGCCACGGTTCAAACCCCAGACCCGACATCTCCAATGAAATATGAAAAAAACATTTCTTCTGCGATTTATTCTCAGGAGATTTCTGGCAAAAACTCTGAGGGTCAAGTAAAATTGCCATGAAAAGGTTCTTTAAAAATCTGCCGCTTGGAGTCGACATTACACTGAAGCTTCCACCACTCATGTAAATTAACACAAGCAATGTAAGTGGTGTGAGAAGCAAGGTCATAATCCTGACTGAAATATTATAATGACCAATTATGTATACGTATGTATGGTTGTGAATGCCGTAATTCCTTTTCACGATTGGAAACCTTTCAAACTGCCGAAAACACAGTATTACGACAAGCTTTGTTCAGCCACTTTAATCATTTCGCGATTTTTTGCGTAGAAAACTGCACTTGTGAGGCATTGTTTGCTTGTGGAGTTATACGATTAGCAGGCTCTATTAAAATCCCAGAGTACCGAGTGGTGTGTTCGTTTAAAAGATTGTTACGTTATTAGCTTTTAAAAACTTTTGAAATATAAGCTCGTAGATTGCGATAAAAATAAATTTGTGTTCAGTTTTAATTAATTTCATTATTGTACGCAAAATTCTGTGTGCTACTGTTCACAACTTGATGTAAACAACAACGCTTGCTTTGTTTCTTATTCTGCTTTACACTCGTTTGCGTAAGCAATAACAATTGTTGGACCGATCTTTATAGCGGAGATTTTCAAACCACAATTATTCTCTTCACACGCAACGCGTCTTCACACAAGACTGACTGAATTTTTACTGTCTCCGTTGTCTGTTTTGTCTTGCACGGTAAACAGTCAGATGAATGCTCTGGAAGGAGCATAACTCGAAATCTCTGTAAATGTAAACGCATGTAGTTGTTGCATTGTTATTTGTGTATTTTGTTTACATCATTTCTGGCAATGTTCGTTGTTGCTTCTTGTTTACTTTTTATGCTGATGTTGTTGCTATATTTTTTGTTTATTCGTTGATCATGTAGTCCATTGTTTTTGTTTTTGTAGCTTTTGTTTATCATTTTAATGTTAAACGATGTAAAACCATTTTCGTAACAAGACGTTGACTTTGACTTCAAAGAGCATTCAGGACTGTCAAAAACGTTTAAAGACCTTAAATTCGAAACATTACACGATTATGATTCGTGTTTGACATCAAGAGGACCTACACTCAAGCAGCTATTTTAAAGCAATTGCTTACTTACTTTACTCAAATTGTCATGAAGTCGCCGTAGTCTAGTAGGTAGTGTGTTGGCTTATTAGACGCAAAAGCCTGGGTTCGAGCCCCAGGCCAGGCATCAAAGACAAAATACAAAAAGTATTTTTTCTGCGACTTCCTCTCAGTAGATTTCTGGCAAAAAAAACTCTGAGAATAAATAAAAATTGCCATGAAAAGTTTCTCAATAAATAAAAATCTGTCGCTCAGAGTCGACTTTAAACTGTAGGTCCCACCATTCATGTATAAAATTAACACACACAACATAAGTGGTGTGAGAAACTAGGACGTTGTACAATGGGTCAATTCGACCTCCGGGTGCTGTTATTGTCTTAATTGATAAGTACACGTCCTCTAACCTAACCTAACCTTACTCAAATGGTCATTATAATACTTTAGTCAGGATTACAACCTAGTTCCTGACACCACCCATGTTGTGTGTATTAATTTTATTCATGAGTGACGGTGCCTACAGTTTAACGTTGATTCTTCTTCAATGAAACTTTTCATTGCAATTTTACATATTTGCAGCTTTTTGGCTCCATTTTTCATGTTTAATATCCTGGATTACATTACAAACAAAGACGTTCTTTAGCTAATTATACGTACGTGGGTTAGAATTCCAGTAGAAGTTTTCACTGTCTCGGGCGAATTTCTACCGCAAGCTGATCGGCTTACGGAAATACATAGCCCTCTTATCTATGTGAACATGTCCATTAAGTAAACATATTTATGGGCTTAATAATAAGGAGTCATAGCGTACTTGATAGGAAAATGGTAATACTTCGCTTATCTGCGAATGACTTCTGTAGAGTTTTTAGAATGGATGTGAAAGAAATAAATATTTTACTGTGTTCCATATTGTAAAGAGATTCAAATCTTAACCGTAAATACTTATCCTAGAAAATCTCAACATCTCTCAAAAAAAAAAAAGAAACTTTGATGGATTAAATAACATTGGAGTACCTTTTCCCACTACCATTGCTACAGCCATGCATTGCCATTGGCCAAGTTAGATAATTCATGTGTCAGTTTAATAGGAATATTAAATATTAAAAACTTACCCTTTTTTATACACTCCATTATATTAAAGGGTATGCAGAGATACTGCTGATATATAAATGACCATTCTTGTAATAACTTTATATACAGTAAGCGTCAAAAGAAACTGTACATTATAAAACATAAATTAATAAATTTCTGTTATTTTTATTTTATTTCTTTGCAGTTTTTAAAATTGAAACAAAGAGCATTACAAAAAATATCGAAATTTTGTCAAATTTTTTCAGGCACTCGCCTTAATTGGTAAAAATTGAGTTTGGAGATTGGAGATTGTAGTGTACAGTTTCTTTTGACACTCACTGTATGTACACCATGAACCAGTCTCAGCATACACACTTAAATATATCAGAACATATAATTCCATACATATTTAAGTTGGGGTGTACCACAATGATTGAAGCTCAACCATATTTGTAGCAAATAAATCTAAAGCCAACCATCTTTACACATTGTAAAAAGGTAACACATATGCACATATATAATCACACATATGTGTATGTGTGTTTTTCAAAACCATAAATTTAGCCGTTGATCCTATTTTAGCGTCTAAAAACATGTTTGGTTTGGTTGGCTATGCATACAAAATAGTTCGTTGACTGCCATCAATCTTCATTTTATGAAAACTTGTTTGAATTTCTCTAAACTACACGCATTAAAGCTAAGCCACACATGTACAATTGTTGGTGGCTATATATATGTGTGTTTATGTACTTGTATGTGTGTGTTTAGGATGTGGTTAAGTTTGGCGTATTATGTGTGCTCATTGTTGCAGGCAAATAATACTTTTAAGTTTATTTAGGGATAGACACTGAACCAGTTTCCAGTGGTCCATAAATGCCCTCTGCTTCATTTGCCCTAGAATCGCTGAATAGTTATTAAAACTGTTAAGAATATTTTTACAGTGTTAGTTATGCTTTAACTACATACAAAAGTGATTGTAATGGTGCTCTAAGTCTGTAAAAGCAAAGGACTACATGAACCAAGAATGGGGGAAACAAAATTAATCAATTTAAAGGCAATTGGATTGGGAATGAGGGAAACAAAATTAATCAATTTAAAGGCAATTGGATTGGAGAGTAATAACCAAAGCTACCATAGTCTATTAAATAGTATTTTGGCTTATTTGACCAGTGCCCACGGTTCAAATCCAAGCCCAGACATCTCTAGCAAAACGAAACATGAAGAAAATATTTCATTCGACGACTTTATCTCAGCAAATTTCTGGCAAAAACTCTGGAAATAAATATAATGGCCATGAAAGGTTTCTCAAAAAAAATCTGTCTTTCGGAGTCGACTTTAAACTGTATACCCCGCCGTCCGTGGATAAAATTAACACACACAACGTAAGTGATATGAGAATCTAGGTTGTAATCCTGACTGAATGGTTGTAATGACCAATTATGTATGTATGTAAGTATGGGGCTGTTCATGAAGTTCAATGTTCAATGAAAATGATCATTGAATGGGATGTAGTTGCCGTAGTCTAGTAGGTAGTTTGCTGACTTACGTGAAAACGTGCGGCCACGGTTCAAATCCCAGCTCAAATAACAACACGAAATGTAAAAAATGTTTCATCGGCGATTTCATCTCAGCAAAATTTCTGACAATAAATTCTGACAATAAAATAAAATTGCCACGAAAACGTTTCTCAAAAATCTGTTGTCCGGAGAGGACTTTAAATTGCGTCGCCAGTCACGGAGAAAATTAACATACACAACGTAAGAGGAGTAGGAAGCTATTTCGTAATCCTGACTGAAGGGTTGTATTGGCCAATTATGTAGAGTTTCTGTCAATGAAAATGAAATGGCGATGAATCGATCTTCTTTATTAATGTGGGAGTAACTTGGCAAAAATCAGATCGAAGCTGTGTCAGGCTCAATGCCCGTAGCGAATATATGTTTCACCTTCCGAGTAAGGCAGAGTTTAGGCTCTGTCTGGGAAAGAGTGAAATTACAAGACACATTTTGTGCAATTGCTTTGACTAGTGCCAGATTGTACAGCTACAACCGTTGTCAGTTATATTCGATGGGTATCAGATCTGCTGCCAATGGAGATTTACTGAATGAAAGAACATTTAAGTTTACTGCAAGGAAGCCACCGTATTTTAGTAGGTAAAGTGTTGCCTTATTAGAGGCAAAGCAGTACTTCAAACCCCAACTCAGACATCAGCATAAATGGAAATATAAAAAATATTAGGTTGGGTCAGGTTAGAGGACGTGCACTTGTTAATTTAGATTTGACCCATTGTACATAACGTCCTTAAGAAGGAAGGATAAAATAAGGGATAGGAAAAAATAGCGGAAATAGGAAGCGAGAATGGGAAGCTAAGGAACCACACATACCAGAACATAACAAAATGGGAGAACGCGACTACATCGATGAAGCCCTGGCACTTCTCAACCAGCTCAAGTTACTAATGAATCTGTGGAGAGCCTTGATGTCGGCTCTCGACACAGAAATCAAACCATCAAAGAAGCCCCTGCTAAGGGTCCTCAACCTCAACCACCAAGGGCTGGGCAGTTACAGAGGAGGTGCTCGACAGTCTCCAACTCATCCTCATCGCAACATATCCTGCAGTAGTCCGGCTGGGATCTGTTTCAGATCCCCGTCAGTGACCTAATATCGCAGTGCCCTGTGATAAACCCTATAATTAACCTTAAACCGGCCTTATCCAAGTCCAGTAGCCAACCTGTTCTTACACTGTCTATAGCAGGCCATAGACATCGAGAAACATAACAACCCGATCCACTCCCTCAAAGCCTCTGCTCCTCCTCCCTGACCCATCCATCGATGAGTCCGTAGAGGTGGCAGATTGGAGGATCAGGACCAACTATCAAATCGCCCACAGAAAGTGAACCTAACCTAGCGAGAGCATCCGTCGTCTCATTGCCCAGTATTCCGCTATGCCCCGGAACCCATCTTAAACGCATACGGTCTGGAGTCGTTAACGACTCCTCGCATTCGCGAACCAGCCGTGATTTGCACCAGACGGACGCAATGGCCCTTAGGGCATCCTAACTGTCAACGAATATCACGTAGAATTCCGAATCCGAAGCGGGGGTACCAGCTATGGCCCCAAAAGCCTTCAAGATTGTGAAAATCTCCGACTGAAAATAAAAATATTTCTTCAGCGATTTCCAACAGCAGCCTGCTGGCAAATACTCTGAGGTCTCACCACTCGTGTATAAAATTAAAACACAATATGAGTGGAGAGCAAAGCTAGGTTATAATGCTGACTAAAAAGTTGTTATGAACAGTTAAGTAAGTTAAAGTAAGCACATCATCTAGAATAGGAGCTGCACTGGTTATTATACATGTGGTCCATTACTTGTGGCTCGCACTTTAGTTAATTGCATACGAAACATAAAGCTACGCAATGGATATGCCAAAGCTTCCTACCGAAAACTAATATGCTTACGAAAATCGATAGCCGCTCTTACCTGAGTGAGCCTGTCTATTAAATAATGGTACAGTGCTCGCTCGCTAATGTGAACTAATTAAAACTGGCGTTGTTCACTTTTGCGAATTGTTCACATTTCCGAATACCGAAAATTTTAAAACAGAATTTTTTTATTTTTTTACAATTTTTTTAGAACACATTTTATAATTTAATCTTCACAAACTTTCTTCACAGTATCTAAATAGCAATGGAAGAATAAATATGCAAGCAGATGTATTAACACATACATATATATATATGTACACCTAAAACGGGGTGTAACTAATAAACTAATAAACCCGTAACTAATAAACATAGAATTTTAACATTTCAAATGAAAAAAAAATTCTGTTAAAATTACATTTACTTTTTACATTTTTTCATCTTTTAGAGTAGTCACTGAAGCAAAAATATTGTTCACATTAAGCGGTGTTCATATTATGCGGTGTTCACATTAGCGCGCGTGCACTGTATTTAGTTTCCTTTGAAATCCTGGTAACGCACCTTAAGTAAGTACATATCAATTTACAAAAGAGTTGCTGCAACAGTCTATGATAGATATACACATATATGCTATATACAGTGAGCGTCAAAAGAAACTACACATTAAACAAATTATACATTAATAAATTACCGTTATTTTTATTTTAAAATTGAAAAAATACAAAAAATTTCGATAAATTGTCAAATTTTTTCGGGCTCCCTCCTTAGGTTGAGATTGATGATTGTTAGAATTTTATCTTTAGTGTACACTTTCTTTTGATGCTCACTGTACGTTTAAATTATATTTAACTGTGGGTTGACTGCCCAATAAGGTTTTCCAAAATACCATCGCTAAAAAGATAATCAAAGGCAAGGTGGCGGTTGTTAGAAATTCTTTTCGGTTTGCGAAAATTTTGTTAAACGTTAGCCAAAATGCTTTGCTTTGATCTGATTGCGGTTGGTTGTTGCATTGTTTTCGACAGAGTTATTCTCAGTGATAAAGACATTACAAGCCTAAAAGAAAAACGGGAAATGAATTTGTTTTTTTAAAACAAAGGAAAGGAAAAGGCGATTTCAATAGCAAATCGGAAGAAGAAAAACCTCTAAATAGTGCAAAAACAAACTGTTGGCATAAAACCACAACATACTCATAGAACACAAGGCTTAGATTTGGAATTTAGCGGTAATTTATCGCATTAAAGCGTAGACAAATCCTTGATAGATTTGTTTGGCAAATCTTTACACAAAGTTGAACGCAGAGGTACACATACGAGTATAAGGTTTTTAGAGTAGAATGTGTTTTAAGCGGCCTGTATTTGAGTCCTTGAATGTCCTATTGAAACGAATTTCTAATTTAAAATTTTTAATTGATTTTGGGTACAAGTGTGTGTAAACTATTATAGGTGGAGTTAGATAAGGTACTCTACTCTTTTATTTTTCTACCAGGCAATCACTTAAGCTCTACATACACGAGCAGTAACCCACTAGTAGCAGAAATAGTGTGTGTATATGTTGGTTTTGAGGTCCACGTTGATTTATAATTTATTCGTCACCTGCGACTGAAGAAAACTCCACAAGAAAAAAGTTTAACGAAATCAAGTAGCACGACCTCGATCAGATTTGACTATTTATCGTCATTTTGACGATTTATCCTAGGAAGACCAAAGGCAAGCGCTATTATTATTTTTGTTTTTTTTTTGTTTTTTCGTACAACCAATACTCAAGGAATGACCCCTACTCATGCAGTGCAGTAGATGTCCACTGACATCATTTTTGGTGGTAACGGCGGAGCCATGATAAATAAATGCCTTGACTGTTTCAAAAGTATACATAGTTATCGGTTGTAATCTGAGAATCAATACGCCGCACGTCTCTACTTGTCGATAACATATAATTTAAATTTAAACATTTAAATCAATCGCTTGAACTCAAATGTTCTTATATCGCGATTAGTGTCTCTAAGTAAAGGGTCCGCCAAATAACTTTTTTTTTAATTAAATGCTTTAAATGCTATAAAAAAAACTACTGAATATTTTCTCAAATTTCTTTTTTTATTTGAAAATACAATCCTTCCGGCTAATAATGGAAAATAATTTCATTCAAATGGCTGCCTCGGCTGGCCATGCAGTAGCCTACACGATCGGTCCATTTTTTAAGCACATTATCGATTGTGTGCAGCTGTATTTCACCAATGGCTTCACGAATATTGCCCTTTAAAGCGTCAATTGTCTCTGGCTTGTCGGCGTAACACTTATCTTTGACGGCACCCCACAAATAATAGTCCAACGGTGTCAAATCGCAGCTTCGAGGTGGCCAAACAACATCAGCTCTGCGGCTGATAATGCGATCTTTAAAAACAGGGCGCAAAACATCGAGTGTAGCTTCGGCTGTGTGGCACGTAGCGCCGTCCTGTTGAAACCAAATGTTGCCAATATCCACCTCTTCAATTTTTGTGAACAAATAACGATCGCCATTGACTGTAACGGCCACTCCTTGCAAATTTTCGAAGAAAAATGGCCCAATTATGCCTCTGGACCAAAATCCGCACCAAACAGTGACTCGTTTTGGGTGCGTCGGCTTTTCAATGTATGCGTTAGGGTTTTCTGCGACAATTTTGCTTGTTTACATACCCGCCAAGATCAAAATGAGCTTCATCTGAAAAGATGATTTTTTTTGCCAAAATCGGCATCTTCTGTAAGTCGATCGCAAGCCCACTTAGCGAAGCGAAAACGCATTGGATGGTCAATTGGCTTCAACTCCTGAACCAATTGGACTTTGTATGGCATCATACCAAGGTCTTTATGCAAAATTCGTCTCAATGATGTCTCCGAAATGTTCAATTGTTGAGAACGACGGTGAATTGATGTTGATGGCGCTTCACGCACACTTTCTGCGACAGCAGCAATATTCTCGGTTGTACGCACTGTTTTTGGCTTTTCACGCTTTGGTTTATCGATGAGGATGCCAGTTTCTTTCAGTTTTTTCACAAGGAGCTGATGGTGCTTCTCTTCTTCCAAAATCCGTACGAAATTTTCTCACACATTCTGTAACATTACCATGATTTTCAATGTAACGTCGCAATATTTCCCAGCGTTGTTCAATCGTATACACAATCATATTCGTTCAGCGGAAGGACAAAACTAATTATCTGTCAAATCAGACATGAGCTAAGTGTTACCATTCACGAAATAAGCACTAGCTGAAAAAAAACGTTAGATGGTGGACCCGATATATTTAAAGACTTCTTGATCACCTACAGAAGAGGATAAAAGTGCTTATTAATGGCAGAAGTTAGTAACTCTGTGGTTACGTAGGTTTCGGAATGGATTTATACTAACGTCTCTCTCTCTGCTCGTTTTCGGTTTCGGTCTCACTTCTAATTTGAGTGGCGAGATCAGAGACCGTAAGACAGACTCTAGCGCTAGTTAAAGCATGGAAGGAAAGTGCATGAAAAAATTTGTTCAGTTTTTTTTTATAAAAAATATACTGAATGCCAAAATTATTAAATGCCAAAATGCCAAAAAATATTAATTATTAAATCTGGCAAATATGTCCATCGTGACTTGACAAAACATACTAAACAACTAATTTGACGGGTGAACTTCAACAAAATATTGGTTATAAACTGTCGAAACTTGATAGTTTCTGTTAAAAGATCCTATACATTGGAAAAAGAAGTCTCAGTTACAATGTTGAGGAAAATTAAATACAGAAAATGATGGTCTGTACCACTGTACCATCTAAGACGAATCCGATACTGTAAGAAGAATGATGTTTTACGACTCAAGGAGCAGTAGTTGACCAAGGAACAGTTGGGGATAGAGTTACTACAAGCAAACGCTGTAACATGACCATGCTATGTACGTGGATACATACATACATACATAGTTGGGCAATATAACCTTTTAATCAGCATTACCACCTAGCTTCTCATCAAACTTATGACGTGTGTGTTAATTTTATACATGAGTGCTGAGGCCTACAATTTATAGTCGAAACCGAATGACAGATTTTAGAGAAACTTTTTCATGGTAATTTTATTGACTCTCAGAATTTTTGCTGAGAGCAAGCGGCCAAAGAAATATTTTTTTAAATTTCGGTCGAGAAATCTGACTTTGAATTCGTCTAATATTGAATATGTCTAATAAGCCAATAAATAAACTACTAGATTACGGCGACTTAACGTTTGTCTATGTTCTGTAACCAATTCTGTTGTTAGCTGCGGTAAAGGTAATTAATAACCAAAATTTATAACCGTATTTACTATGCTGATGTTGGTATGTGTATTCCGTTATTTATTTCTTATTTTGTTTACATAAGAAAAAATTTATTTCCTAGCCAACTTGGGTACACCATGCGCCAAAATTATTGTTTATTATACGACACAAGTCGACACAGTCTAATAAGACTAATATGACTGGGGGTTAATTTAAAAGTGCCTTTTAGAAGACCACGCGTAAATTAAGTCAAATTGTTTTAATTAATAAATGGCCAATTTAAATAAAGTCCTTAGAAATGTTTGTAATTTGAGAAGAACACCTATTTTTTAAGGTGGCGTAAAATATTAAACAAAAGTCCTGTGAAATATGTTTCTTGTTTTTTTTCGAACGTCCCCGGCCTCACACTAACCCACCCTCACCCGACCGCGGAGGGCTCGTCCCCATTACGTAGGGACACGTACACACTACAGTCCGGACTATAGCGGGTAAGGGAAAACTAATGGCAACGAGAACATAAAACAGCTACAGAAATTAATCACAAGCTGAATAAAGTTATAATAAACATGAACTACGTATAACAAGAACGATAATACATTTTTATATAATAATTTACGTCAGCATATAAGCTACGTTTTATATTACAAACACTACTATTAAAATCAATAAAATCATAGTATATGTTAAAATCGTTACATAATCTACGAAAAGGAAAATTAAATCCATAGTTCGTTCTATAAAAATCTAAAGAAAGAGGACGATAGTGTCGTGAAAATCTCGCTGGAATACTGAAATTCAGGTTATAAAGCAAAAACTCAGAATCGATATCACCTTTAATTAGATTAAAAACAAAACAAACCCCTAAAACAGTCCTTCTACGTTCCAAAGTTGGAAGTTTTATCAAACCTAATCTAGCCTCATATGACGGAAATCCATTGGCATAATCCCATCCTAAGCCACGTAAACAGAATAATAAAAACTGCTTCTGCACAGACTCTATTGAATCACTATGACAACGATAGTATGGATTCCAAATAATAGACGCATACTCCAAAATAGGTCTAACAAGTGAAATGTATAGCAGTCTCGTTATATAAGGATCAATGAATTCCCTAGCCCATCTTTTCACAAAACCAAGAACAGCCCGAGCCTTGCCAATCATCATACTAATATGATCAATAAAAGACAATTTCATATCCAATAATACTCCCAAATCAAGAAATGTAGTCACAGTTTCCAAGGGGCAAGAATTAATCACATAAGTGGACGAAATTACGCCCCCGCGAGAGAAAACCATCCATTTACATTTCTTCAAGTTAAGATCCATTAAATTAATTCTACACCAAAGTTACAAACAAATCAATATTTCGTTGAAGAACAGCCTGACCATGATCATCATCAAAAGTATAAAATAATTTAACGTCGTCAGCATACATCAGAATATTACAATCAGAAATAGCACAAGGAACATCATTAAGAAACAATAAGAACAGTAAAGGACCCAAATGGCTACCCTGCGGAACACCAGAAGTAACATATACAGTCTTAGACAATACATTCCTAAACAATACCCTCTGAGTCTTAAGGGAGAGGTAGGCGTCTAGCCAACGATGAATAATATCAGGAATACCGATTAATGAAAATTTAAGAAGCAAAATTCTATGATCAACCATATCAAAAGCTTTACTGAAATCAGTATAAATTACATCAGTCCGAGCCCTGGCAAGAAAACCCCTGAAAACATGCGTAGTAAATTCAAGAAGATTAGTGACAGTTGACCTACCTTTCAAAAAACCATGTTGGAAAGGGGATATTAAAGATCTCGTATTAAAAGAGAGATAATCCGTCACCAGTTTCTCCATTACCTTGGGAATAGCACTGAGTTTGGCAATACCCCTGTAATTGGAAATATTGGATTTATTACCTGACTTATGCAAAGGAATTATAAATGAACTCTTCCAAATAGATGGAAAATGACCAGCCCTCAGAAGCCCATTGAATATAAAGGTCAAAGGACCACTCAAAACAACAGCGCACTTTTTCAAAATATAGGCCGGAACCCCGTCAGGGCCCGGCAAGTATGTAAGTTTCAGTCCAGACAAAGACTCAAGAACAGATTCCTCATCAAATGAATATATATTAGAAATAGAGACACTTCCCACTGAATAAGGATACGAAAAGCCGCTACTCAGATAAGGTCCCGAGTCCAACTGCCTATAAGTAGACTGAAAAAAGTCAGCAAACATATTAGAAATATCAAGGTAATTAGAGGAGGATACGTCCCCATAAAACATCTCAGTGGGAAACAAAGATGATTTACGTTTAGCTCGAACGAAGTCATAAAACGACTTAGGATCGCTAGCGAAGTTCGACCTGACCCTAATCATATATTCCTCATAACAGTAATGATTCATTCTACGATAATCCGCACGCGCCCTAGAGTAAAGAGCATAATCAATATCAGTACCTGATCTAATAAACTTCTTAAATAATCTTGATTTTCTGTTCCTCAACCTTGACAGTCTAGCCGAATTCCACGGAGGACCAGAACGCTCCAAACGACTATTTGCAAATGGAACACACTCCCTAAAACATTTAAATAATACCTCATAAAAGCAATCCAAGATCCTGTCAAGTGAAAGAGAGTCATATGGTGGTGAAATTAGCACAGACGACCAATCTACAGAGGCTAGTAGTGTATTCAAACGACTAAAATCCGTACGATGGAAATTAAAACGCCCCTCGTCACTAAATG